>JAYKKM010000156.1:515000-947500 GCA_035772405.1 Chrysogorgia sp. JL179-B06 | reverse complement strand
TGATGATGATGATAGTGATGATGGTGGTGATGATGATGATGGTGGTGGTGGTGGTGATGATGATGATAGTGATGATGGTGGTGATGATGATGGTGGTGATGATGATGATGGTGGTGGTGGTCGTGATGATGATGATAGTGATGATGGTGGTGATGATGATGATGGTGTTGGTGGTGATGATGATGATAGTGATGATGGTGGTGATGATGATGGTCGTGATGATGATGATGGTGGTGGTGGTCGTGATGATGATGATGGTGGTGGTGATGATGATGATGATGATGATGGTGGTGGTGGTCGTGATGATGGTGATGATGATGATGGTGATGATGATCGTGGTGGTGATGATGATGGTAGTAAGCTCTAGTAATCTAGTAAGCTCTGGTAATCTAGTAAGCTCTAGTAATCTAGTAAGCTCTCGTAATCTAGTAAGCTCTAGTAATCTAGTAATAGTAATCTAGTAAGCTCTCGTAATCTAGTAAGCTCTAGTAATCTAGTAAGCTCTCGTAATCTAGTAAGCTCTAGTAATCTAGTAATAGTAATCTAGTAAGCTCTCGTAATCTAGTAAGCTCTAGTAATCTAGTAAGCTCTGGTAATCTAGTAAGCTCTGGTAATCTAGTAAGCCCTGGTAATCTAGTAAGCTCTAGTAATCTAGTAAGCTCTGGTAATCTAGTAAGCTCTGGCAATCTAGTAAGCTCTAGTAAGCTCTGGTAATCTAGTAAGCTCTAGTAATCTAGTAAGCTCTAGTAATCTAGTAAGCCATGGTAATCTAGTAAGCTCTAGTAATCTAGTAAGCTCTAGTAATCTAGTAAGCTCTAGTAATCTAGTAAGCTCTAGTAATCTAGTAAGCTCTCGTAATCTAGTAAGCTCTGGTAATCTAGTAAGCTCTGGTAATCTAGTAAGCTCTGGTAATCTAGTAAGCCCTGGTAATCTAGTAAGCTCTAGTAATCTAGTAATCTAGTAAGCTCTAGTCTAGTAATCTAGTAAGCTCTAGTAATCTAGTAATCCCTGGTAATCTAGTAAGCTCTAGTAATCTAGTAAGCTCTGGTAATCTAGTAAGCTCTGGTAATCTAGTAAGCTCTGGTAATCTAGTAAGCTCTGGTAATCTAGTAAGCTCTAGCAATCTAGTAAGCTCTAGTAATCTAGTAAGCTCTAGTAATCTAGTAAGCTCTAGTAATCTAGTAAGCTCTAGTAATCTAGTAAGCTCTGGTAATCTAGTAAGCTCTGGTAATCTAGTAAGCTCTGGTAATCTAGTAAGCTCTAGTAATCTCTAGTAATCTAGTAAGCTCTGGTAATCTAGTAAGCTCTGGTAATCTAGTAAGCTCTAGTAATCTAGTAAGCTCTGGTAATCTAGTAAGCTATGGTAATCTAGTAAGCTCTAGTAATCTAGTAAGCTCTGGTAATCTAGTAAGCTCTAGTAATCTAGTAAGCTCTAGTAATCTAGTAAGCTCTAGTAATCTAGTAAGCTCTGGTAATCTAGTAAGCTCTAGTAATCTAGTAAGCTCTGGTAATCTAGTAAGCTCTAGTAATCTAGTAAGCTCTAGTAATCTAGTAAGCTCTAGTAATCTAGTATTAGCTCTAGTAATCTAGTAAGCTCTAGTAATCTAGTAAGCTCTGGTAATCTAGTAAGCTCTGGTAATCTAGTAAGCTCTAGTAATCTAGTAAGCTCTGGTAATCTAGTAAGCTCTAGTAATCTAGTAAGCTCTAGTAATCTAGTAAGCTCTAGTAATCTAGTATTAGCTCTAGTAATCTAGTAAGCTCTGGTAATCTAGTAAGCTCTGGTAATCTAGTAAGCCCTGGTAATCTAGTAAGCTCTAGTAATCTAGTAATCTAGTAAGCTCTAGTAATCTAGTAAGCTCTAGTAATCTAGTAAGCTCTAGTAATCTAGTAAGCTCTAGTAATCTAGTATTAGCTCTAGTAATCTAGTAAGCTCTGGTAATCTAGTAAGCTCTAGTAATCTAGTAAGCTCTAGTAATCTCTAGTAATCTAGTAATCTAGTAAGCTCTAGTAATCTAGTAAGCTCTAGTAATCTAGTAAGCTCTAGTAATCTAGTAAGCTCTAGTAATCTAGTAAGCTCTAGTAATCTAGTAAGCTCTAGTAATCTAGTAAGCTCTAGTAATCTAGTAAGCTCTAGTAATCTAGTAAGCTCTAGTAATCTAGTAAGCTCTAGTAATCTCTGGTAATCTAGTAAGCTCTAGTAATCTAGTAAGCTCTAGTAATCTAGTAAGCCCTGGTAATCTAGTAAGCCCTGGTAATCTAGTAAGCCCTAGTAATCTAGTAAGCCCTGGTAATCTAGTAAGCTCTAGTAATCTAGTAAGCTCTAGTAATCTAGTAAGCCCTAGTAATCTAGTAAGCTCTGGTAATCTAGTAAGCTCTAGTAATCTAGTAAGGGTAGAATGCTAGAGCTACACACCTTGCTAGTAAGCTCTAGTAATCTAGTAAGCTCTAGTAATCTAGTAAGCTCTAGTAATCTAGTAAGCTCTAGTAATCTAGTAAGCCCTGGTAATCTAGTAAGCTCTAGTAATCTAGTAAGCTCTGGTAATCTAGTAAGCTCTAGTAATCTAGTAAGCTCTAGTAATCTAGTAAGCTCTAGTAATCTAGTAAGCTCTGGTAATCTAGTAAGCTCTGGTAATCTAGTAAGCTCTAGTAATCTAGTAAGCTCTAGTAATCTAGTAAGCTCTGGTAATCTAGTAAGCTCTGGTAATCTAGTAAGCTCTGGTAATCTTGTAAGCTCTAGTAATCTAGTAAGCTCTGGTAATCTAGTAAGCTCTAGTAATCTAGTAAGCCATGGTAATCTAGTAAGCTCTAGTAATCTAGTAAGCTCTGGTAATCTAGTAAGCTCTAGTAATCTAGTAAGCTCTAGTAATCTAGTAAGCTCTGGTAATCTAGTAAGCTCTAGTAATCTAGTAAGCTCTCGTAATCTAGTAAGCCCTAGTAATCTAGTAAGCTCTGGTAATCTAGTAAGCTCTAGTAATCTAGTAAGCTCTCGTAATCTAGTAAGCTCTAGTAATCTAGTAATAGTAATCTAGTAAGATCTCGTAATCTAGTAAGCTCTAGTAATCTAGTAAGCTCTGGTAATCTAGTAAGCTCTAGTAATCTAGTAAGCTCTCGTAATCTAGTAAGCTCTAGTAATCTAGTAAGCTCTCGTAATCTAGTAAGCACTAGTAATCTAGTAAGCTCTCGTAATCTAGTAAGCTCTAGTAATCTAGTAATAGTAATCTAGTAAGCTCTCGTAATCTAGTAAGCTCTAGTAATCTAGTAAGCTCTGGTAATCTAGTAAGCTCTGGTAATCTAGTAAGCCCTGGTAATCTAGTAAGCTCTAGTAATCTAGTAAGCTCTAGTAATCTAGTAAGCTCTAGTAATCTAGTAAGCTCTAGTAATCTAGTAAGCTCTAGTAATCTAGTAAGCTCTAGTAATCTCTGGTAATCTAGTAAGCTCTAGTAATCTAGTAAGCTCTAGTAATCTAGTAAGCCCTGGTAATCTAGTAAGCCCTGGTAATCTAGTAAGCCCTAGTAATCTAGTAAGCCCTGGTAATCTAGTAAGCTCTAGTAATCTAGTAAGCCCTAGTAATCTAGTAAGCTCTGGTAATCTAGTAAGCTCTAGTAATCTAGTAAGCTCTAGTAATCTAGTAAGCTCTAGTAATCTAGTAAGCTCTAGTAATCTAGTAAGCTCTGGTAATCTAGTAAGCTCTGGTAATCTAGTAAGCTCTAGTAATCTAGTAAGCTCTGGTAATCTAGTAAGCTCTGGTAATCTAGTAAGCTCTGGTAATCTTGTAAGCTCTAGTAATCTAGTAAGCTCTGGTAATCTAGTAAGCTCTAGTAATCTAGTAAGCCATGGTAATCTAGTAAGCTCTAGTAATCTAGTAAGCTCTGGTAATCTAGTAAGCTCTAGTAATCTAGTAAGCTCTAGTAATCTAGTAAGCTCTGGTAATCTAGTAAGCTCTAGTAATCTAGTAAGCTCTCGTAATCTAGTAAGCCCTAGTAATCTAGTAAGCTCTGGTAATCTAGTAAGCTCTAGTAATCTAGTAAGCTCTCGTAATCTAGTAAGCTCTAGTAATCTAGTAATAGTAATCTAGTAAGCTCTCGTAATCTAGTAAGCTCTAGTAATCTAGTAAGCTCTGGTAATCTAGTAAGCTCTAGTAATCTAGTAAGCTCTCGTAATCTAGTAAGCTCTAGTAATCTAGTAAGCTCTCGTAATCTAGTAAGCACTAGTAATCTAGTAAGCTCTCGTAATCTAGTAAGCTCTAGTAATCTAGTAATAGTAATCTAGTAAGCTCTCGTAATCTAGTAAGCTCTAGTAATCTAGTAAGCTCTGGTAATCTAGTAAGCTCTGGTAATCTAGTAAGCCCTGGTAATCTAGTAAGCTCTAGTAATCTAGTAAGCTCTAGTAATCTAGTAAGCTCTAGTAATCTAGTAAGCTCTAGTAATCTAGTAAGCTCTAGTAATCTAGTAAGCTCTAGTAATCTCTGGTAATCTAGTAAGCTCTAGTAATCTAGTAAGCTCTAGTAATCTAGTAAGCCCTGGTAATCTAGTAAGCCCTGGTAATCTAGTAAGCCCTAGTAATCTAGTAAGCCCTGGTAATCTAGTAAGCTCTAGTAATCTAGTAAGCTCTAGTAATCTAGTAAGCCCTAGTAATCTAGTAAGCTCTGGTAATCTAGTAAGCTCTAGTAATCTAGTAAGGGTAGAATGCTAGAGCTACACACCTTGCTAGTAAGCTCTAGTAATCTAGTAAGCTCTAGTAATCTAGTAAGCTCTAGTAATCTAGTAAGCTCTAGTAATCTAGTAAGCTCTGGTAATCTAGTAAGCTCTAGTAATCTGGTAATCTAGTAAGCTTTAGTAATCTAGTAAGCTCTAGTAATCTAGTAAGCTCTAGTAATCTAGTAAGCTCTAGTAATCTAGTAAGCTCTGGTAATCTAGTAAGCTCTAGTAATCTAGTAAGCTCTAGTAATCTAGTAAGCTCTGGTAATCTAGTAAGCTCTGGTAATCTAGTAAGCTCTGGTAATCTAGTAAGCTCTGGTAATCTAGTAAGCTCTAGTAATCTAGTAAGCTCTAGTAATCTAGTAAGCCATGGTAATCTAGTAAGCCATGGTAATCTAGTAAGCTCTAGTAATCTAGTGAGCTCTGGTAATCTAGTAAGCTCTAGTAATCTAGTAAGCTCTAGTAATCTAGTAAGCTCTAGTAATCTAGTAAGCTCTGGTAATCTAGTAAGCTCTGGTAATCTAGTAAGCTCTAGTAATCTAGTAAGCTCTAGTAATCTAGTAAGCCATGGTAATCTAGTAAGCCATGGTAATCTAGTAAGCTCTAGTAATCTAGTAAGCTCTGGTAATCTAGTAAGCTCTAGTAATCTAGTAAGCTCTAGTAATCTAGTAAGCTCTGGTAATCTAGTAAGCTCTAGTAATCTAGTAAGCTCTGGTAATCTAGTAAGCTCTAGTAATCTAGTAAGCTCTAGTAATCTAGTAAGCTCTAGTAATCTAGTATTAGCTCTAGTAATCTAGTAAGCTCTAGTAATCTAGTAAGCTCTAGTAATCTAGTAAGCTCTAGTAATCTAGTAAGCCCTGGTAATCTAGTAAGCTCTAGTAATCTAGTAAGCTCTAGTAAGCTCTGGTAATCTAGTAAGCTCTGGTAATCTAGTAAGCTCTAGTAATCTAGTAAGCTCTAGTAATCTAGTAAGCCCTGGTAATCTAGTAAGCTCTAGTAATCTAGTAAGCCCTGGTAATCTAGTAAGCCCTAGTAATCTAGTAAGCCCTGGTAATCTAGTAAGCTCTAGTAATCTAGTAAGCCCTAGTAATCTAGTAAGCTCTGGTAATCTAGTAAGCTCTAGTAATCTAGTAAGCTCTAGTAATCTAGTAAGCTCTAGTAATCTAGTAAGCTCTAGTAATCTCTAGTAATCTAGTAAGCTCTAGTAATCTAGTAAGCCATGGTCACCGAGGCAGTGATGTTTTCCTGGGGGAATGCGGGGGAACGCCGTCCTCCCACTATTTTCACGGGGGTCCGGGGTCCCCCTGACAAAACTCAAACATGGGGGAACGGCGTCCCCCCTGACAGGTGTTACGAGGGTCCCGAACTAAATTATGTTTGGCCACTTTTGGTTCTTTTTACCCGCAACAAAATAAGTGAATCTAAGCATTTTAACATTTTTATATAATATTTTATTCAGAAAAGCATTAGGTTATATGATTATACGATTTGTTAACTATCTGTCCTGTCTGAGTGACGCAAGGTCGAAGTTCAATCGCAACGTTTATTGTATAGTATCAGCCTGTTTTTCAGGAGTAGAATATCCATTTTTTCTTCAATCTTTAAATCAACGCGTTAAAGCAGCATCGTTGTCGGTTCAGCTATGGATTCTAACTCCTCACCTCACGCTATTTATGTGGCTCGTAAGGCAAGTTACGTCTAACTTCCCTTACGTAATATAGTATGATCTGGCAAATTCTAATAACCACGAATCGGGTAACGCCAAACCGAGCTATGTCCGCTACGTTATTTGTGGGACGATCGGAGGCGTTCTTCCTGTTATTGTTATTTGTTTATCTATATAACTATTTGCTTACTCATGCATGTAAAATTACCAGGGCTTACTAGATTACTAGGGCTTACTAGATTACTAGAGCTTACTAGATTACTAGAGCTTACTAGATTACCAGAGCTTACTAGATTACTAGAGCTTACTAGATTACCAGGGCTTACTAGATTACCAGGGCTTACTAGATTACCAGAGCTTACTAGATTACTAGAGCTAATACTAGATTACCAGGGCTTACTAGATTACTAGAGCTTACTAGATTACCAGGGCTTACTAGATTACTAGAGCTTACTAGATTACTAGAGCTTACTAGATTACTAGAGTTTACTAGATTACCAGGGCTTACTAGATTACTAGAGCTTACTAGATTACTAGGGCTTACTAGATTACTAGAGCTTACTAGATTACTAGAGCTTACTAGATTACCAGGGCTTACTAGATTACTAGAGCTTACTAGATTACTAGGGCTTACTAGATTACTAGAGCTTACTAGATTACTAGAGCTTACTAGATTACCAGAGCTTACTAGATTACTAGAGCTTACTAGATTACTAGAGCTTACTAGATTACTAGAGCTTACTAGATTACCAGAGCTTACTAGATTACCAGAGCTTACTAGATTACCAGAGCTTACTAGATTACCAGAGCTTACTAGATTACTAGAGCTTACTAGATTACCAGGGCTTACTAGATTACTAGAGCTTACTAGATTACTAGGGCTTACTAGATTACCAGAGCTTACTAGATTACTAGAGCTAATACTAGATTACTAGAGCTAATACTAGATTACCAGGGCTTACTAGATTACTAGAGCTTACTAGATTACCAGGGCTTACTAGATTACCAGAGCTTACTAGATTACTAGAGCTAATACTAGATTACCAGGGCTTACTAGATTACTAGAGCTTACTAGATTACCAGGGCTTACTAGATTACCAGGGCTTACTAGATTACCAGAGCTTACTAGATTACTAGAGCTAATACTAGATTACCAGGGCTTACTAGATTACTAGAGCTTACTAGATTACTAGAGCTTACTAGATTACTAGAGCTAATACTAGATTACCAGGGCTTACTAGATTACTAGAGCTTACTAGATTACCAGAGCTTACTAGATTACTAGAGCTAATACTAGATTACCAGGGCTTACTAGATTACTAGAGCTTACTAGATTACTAGAGCTTACTAGATTACTAGAGCTTACTAGATTACTAGAGCTTACTAGATTACTAGAGCTTACTAGATTACTAGAGCTTACTAGATTACCAGAGCTTACTAGATTACTAGAGCTAATACTAGATTACCAGGGCTTACTAGATTACTAGAGCTTACTAGATTACTAGAGCTTACTAGATTACTAGAGCTAATACTAGATTACCAGAGATTACTAGAGCTTACTAGATTACTAGGGCTTACTAGATTACTAGAGCTTACTAGATTACTAGATTACTAGAGCTTACTAGATTACTAGAGCTTACTAGATTACTAGAGCTTACTAGATTACTAGGGCTTACTAGATTACCAGGGCTTACTAGATTACCAGAGCTTACTAGATTACTAGAGCTAATACTAGATTACTAGAGCTTACTAGATTACCAGAGCTTACTAGATTACTAGGGCTTACTAGATTACTAGAGCTTACTAGATTACTAGAGCTTACTAGATTACTAGAGCTTACTAGATTACTAGAGCTTACTAGATTACCAGAGCTTACTAGATTACCAGAGCTTACTAGATTACCAGAGCTTACTAGATTACTAGATACTTACTAGATTACTATTTATGGAGATTAAACTAATTATATTGGTGACAGCGAAACATGAAGGGTCAACCGTCGTCCGTAATCGCCAAACGGTCGGAACTCGGAAAGCGAAAATATATCATAAGCTGGGGAGGCTTCACCCCCCCAAAAAAAAATCAGGACAAGCGTTTTTTTTCCAATTGTATTACTTTAGGTAATCTACCTTCAGGTGTAGCCTGAAGTGTTAGCCAACCCCTAAACCTTTGCCACGTGAGTGTTAATTATATTGGTTAGTACTGACAGAATTACAGAAGGGTCTGGGAGTGAGGCGCAAAAAAATGGCGTCACCTGGAAAAGGCAAGCTTGGATTTATTTGAACTATGCTCACTGTAGAATTAGATGGAAAAGTTTGCTCAAATTGCTGGAAATTGTCTTTCCGAGCTTCTAGATTTCAAAATTTTCACCTTAAAAATGCTGTCACTGATTACCTGATTTATGTTATTTGTTAGTGTTGTTAAGAAATTTAGAGTGTACCAGTTGCTGTGCGTTTGTACGCGATTATAGTGGTGTATTAGGCCATATAATTTTAAGGGGTTCATTTTCTATTAGATGCCAGTGTTTGCGCAGTATTAACCCAATGTCGTGAGTTGTGTTGGGGTTAGGGGAAACTTAGCATTGGTATTGTTGTTGTTAGAAGTGTTAGATAGGTCATGCTGTGTTATATTGTATGGCTTTCTGGAATGCAGTATGTATTGTAACGAAGTATCATCTTTAGTAATGAGACGTCTGACACCATCGTAATGCTTGGCTGTATGATGCTTTCATGTTTTGCAGGAATTAAGGTGGAATAAATTGTGGTGCAATGTAGTGAATCTATAGGTTTGATATAGATGTCTGATTCAAGTTGAGTAGAGTCATTAATACATATTCTAGTGTCGAGATGGACGGATTGGTGCGAGTGTTCGTATTCAAATTTTAGAGGGCGATAGATGTTATTCATGTATGAGAGGAACTTCATTAGTTTGATAGTTAGGAACAACTCAAAATAGTTGTTATAGAGTATATTAAGTGTTAGTACTACTTCTAGCATGAAGGTTAATATCCTCATTAGTGTTATTGTCTTTTATGAATTGGTTAATACAAGCATTAGTCCCTTCTTCGTTCGGAATGTTGGTGTAAATTAGGCTTTTGATGTCTATTGTGATTATAACAATCAAGAACCGGGTATTTTCTTTAGTTTTTATTATTTTCTCAATATCTCGGAATTGATAACCATATGATACAACATTCTATTAGAGTCCCCGGCCATTAATACGGGTCAAGGAGACTGGATCCAGCAACTATTGTTTGGAAAAATGAAGCAGCGAATATTTCGCAGTGTCCATATTAGACCAAATTCCGGCTTCATATTACTGTTATAGAGCCGTAGTTTGTGTTCTATATTATGGGAAAACCTTGGACAACTGATTCATTTTAGCATCTTAAAAGATCAGAGACAGATAGTCTCTGTCGCCTATAGTAAAACTATATAACGTGGTCCCAACAAGATGGCCACGCACGAGCTACTTCCGGCTTCATTTTCTGAACAAACAATAGTTACTCGATCCAGTCTTTAAATATTTAAAAGAACACCCTATACAAAAACAACAGGAATTGCAACAATTTAACGTGTCTATCCTAGCAGCCAAAGAAAAAGGATATATTCCACACACAGTGACGTCACCCATGATGTCATAATATACCGAATGATGCAACATGATCGATTGACTTCGGAATCGCCTTTTCCCATAAACTATGTACATGGCTCGACACTGACAATCAACACAAACTCGTGAACACGCCCCACGCGAGATCATACTCCCTATTTACAGAAATCTGAGTGAATTAATTAAGTTTGTTTGTAAAGCATTATTCCGCCGGTGGGACATGGTTGCGCGTAGAGACAAGTGTCGGGATTGGTGATGACATAATACGAACCAGGATAAAAATTCGAAAACTAAAAAACGGATCGAAGAATAAAAATGTTAATGTCAAAAAATCGCAGCTCGGTGTAAGGGGGGATTTTACATATTCGTAATATTTGGGTCTTCCTGAGCAAAATCATAATATATCTTGTCAGCCGAAAATTTCATCTTCATGGAGTTTTTTGCTGTTAAATATTATCGGATGTGATGTCACAAGAGGAATTCCAAACCAGTTTTCTTTTGTTACTTTGCCCGACAAAAATGCCATGTTGAAAAATCTGAGGATTTTGACGCCATATTGGTTTGAAACATAGTTGTTTTGATGGCGATCACATAGTGATATCTGTTGTGAATTCTCTTTGGACGAAAATTAGTCGAAATAAACTATTTAAGTTCCTCATACAGGAAAGTAGAGGAGCTTCTTAGGCATAATACGAGATAGAAGACTCAGTGACGTCTTCTACAAATTCAACATGCAATATATATTTTAAACTCAATGAAATTGAATGCTGAACTTTGGAACAGTAAGATCTTTCAAATGAACTTGTATTTTGATTCCTCGCACTCGATTAAAAAGTAGATCATTACTATATTTGTAATCCTACCTCGTATTGTGGAGTAGTGTTTTCCGGCTGGATACAGTGATCTACGGAAGAATGTATATTAATAAAAAGTTGTCGGTTGTTGAGATGATGATGATGGATGACGACGACGGTGATGACGGCAACGATGATAATAATGATGACGATGATGATGGTGACGATGACAATGGTGACAACGATTATGATGATCACGATGCGATGATCACGATTATGATGACGACGACGACGATGATGACGACGATGATGATGACGACGATGATGATAACGATGCTATGACAACATAATGATGATAATCGTGATACGATGCCAATGAGTGATGATGACGCTGATGATGACGACGATGCTGATGACGACGATGCTGATGATGACGACGATAACGATAACGATGCTGATGACGTCGATGCTGATAATGACGATTATGATGACGATGCTGATGATGAAGACGATGACGACGACGACAACGAATAACGACGATGATAATGGCGATGCTGCTGCTGATGATTATGACGATCTGTGATGACGACGACGTTGATGATGACGATCACGACGATGCTGATGATCACGACGATATGACGTTGTGATGATGATGACGATTATGACAACGACGATGATAACGATGACGACGATGATGATGATGACGATTACGAACAAATGATGATTTGATGATGACAATATCAAACGATAAAACGCATGCATTTCTTCTTCAACCTTACTACGAAATATGGGGCGGGTTTTTCGCAAGACTTGAATGGAAAGGGAAACTTGAAAACTTAAAATGTAGTCTTTCTCTTACTTGGAGAATAGAGTTTTTGCATATTACTCTGTGATTGCTGTAGTCTGAGTTCCAAAGCCTACAATGAAAATTAAAAACCATAAAAATGAACGTTGTTTCCCTGTAGATATTTTATTCAAAACTAACTTCAATAACAGAACAAAAGTGTTGGCTTTGTCCAAAGCGGAAGAACAAGAATTTAAACTAGATTCTGTGTTTCCAGAACACCTAGATTTCTCGTGCGCCTAGCTAAGAGAAGGCTGGGGACAGGAAGGCTAGGACAAAAGAAAAGAGAAAGCTGGGAACAAGAGAAAAGAGGTTGGAACAAGAGAAAAGATGGGAAAAGAGAAGAGGATGGGACAAGAGAAAAGATGGGAAAAGAGAAGAGGATGTGACAAGAGAAAAGAGAAGGCTAAGGACAAGAGAAGATTGGAAACAAGACAAAAGAGGATGGGACAAGAGAAGGTTGGGAACAAGAGAAAAGAGGATAGGACAAGAGAAGGCTAAGGACAAGAGAAGGTTGGGAATAAGTGAAACGAGGATGGGACAAGAGAAGGCTAAGGACAAGAGAAGGTTGGGAATAAGTGAAACGAGGATGGGACAAGAGAAGGCTGAAATAAGTGAAGAGGATGGGACAAGATAAAAAAGAAGGCTAATGACAAAAGATTATTGGAAACAAGAAAAAAGAGGATGGGGAAAGAGAAGGCTTGAGCAACAGAGAAGAGGTTCTAGTACTCCGGTGCATATATTATATATTATACCTTTTTCCTTATGGCTGTGGAAATTCGAAAGTTTAAACCACTCTTTGTAATTACACAACCCTGAAACAAAAATAGAAGATTTAGAATACGATGTCATTTTATTTCTGAATTGCAAAATCCTTTGAAGTTCTCAACTTGTCACACTCATGTATTTTCTGTTTCCGCAATAACTGCACGTTCAGCCATGATATAGTAGCCTGAATTACTGGTGTATATTACACAGGTTATGATATAGCCACACATTATTTCAATAGCTACTTTACGATCTACGAACGTGGCAACCTTCAAAACAAATAATTATTTATGCGAAACAAAGAGAATGAGTAATTTGTAGTCCCAAGAGTATTCTCAACACCGTCCTCGATCTGTTTACAACGCAATTTTCACGTCTTTAGGACGTCGTGAACTCGCTAAGAGGTGAGAGCGGTTTCTTAATGTCGACTTCAGCTCACACGCTACAATCGTGTTAGCGGAACTGGAGCGTTTTGGAGGTCATAAAACAAGCTTCAAACATGATCACATACAATGAAGTAGTCAATTTATGATGGCTTCTTTCAAATGCTTAAATTCACAATGCTTGTTAAAGATTTGAGGGCCGTGTTTTCGAGGTTGCCGCTTTGTAGTTCTTAAAGTCCCTAATGTTGTTCAACTAACAACTTGTGGTCATCATGTCATTTTGATTGATTGATTGATTGATTGAAAACTTTATTTCCACAGGGTAGAACCTCTTCAACAAAATATTGCTGCTATCAATGAGGGCCCTCTATCACTAAACTAAATTACAAAAGCATGAACAGAGTAACATATATAGTAAAAGTACTACGGTAATATACGAAAATACAAGAACTGAATTACAATTAAAACTTAAACAAGATTAAAATATTTACGTAATTTACACTTAAATTTAAAAATAGTATCTGAGGTTTTAATTTCAGTAGGAAGTGTGTTAAACAGTTTAGAAGCTGAATAACTAAATGTCTTTTTACCGATTTCTGTTCGCAATTTAGGAAGAATTATATCCACGTTGTTTCGTCGAGTGTTGTATAGGTGGAAAAGTTACAGACGATATTCCGCAGCTAGACTACACTCCCATTCCAGTAACATACAAACCCGACAAGTTCATCATCAGTCCAGAAGCCGTACAATGCGCTCTTACAAGTATCAAAGAGCACAAATCCAATGGTCCAGATGAAATTCCAAATTGGCTCCTCAAGAACTTATCTTCAGTTATATGTCGTTCAGTATGCTCGATTTTCAAC
The DNA here is from genome assembly GCA_035772405.1 of Chrysogorgia sp. JL179-B06. Taxonomy (NCBI): domain Eukaryota; kingdom Metazoa; phylum Cnidaria; class Anthozoa; order Scleralcyonacea; family Chrysogorgiidae; genus Chrysogorgia; species Chrysogorgia sp. JL179-B06. Next base: position 933,876 of record JAYKKM010000156.1, on the reverse strand, counting down.
CTGTCGATTAGTGAAGGATATGTTCCCTGCCTGTGGAAACAAGCAGATGTGTTGCCTTTACCAAAAATTCCTAAACCACTATCAATTGACAGTGACCTTAGACCAATCTCTTTGACTGCCGTACTAAGTAAGGTTCTTGAAGGTTTTGTATTCCAGTGGTTGTCTGCCATCATTATGCCGCATATTGACCCTTTCCAATTTGGTGGCGTCAAAAAGTCTTCAACAACACATGCACTTGTCCATCTTGTTCATCAATGGCTGCTAACAACTGAGACCCCTAAAACTGTGGTTCGGTCGTGTATGATCGACTTTTCCAAAGCGTTTGACCGGATCGACCATAATGTTCTCATCCGGAAACTTCAGCGTTTCAACGTTCCGCCAGTCCTTTTGAACTGGTGCGCAAGCTTTCTTCAGAATCGACAGCAACGCGTGAAATTAGGCAAATTTAAATCTACCTGGAAAACTATTAATGCTGGCGTACCGCAAGGGACTAAATTGGGCCCCCTTTTCTTTTTGGTGATGGTAAACGATTTGACGACAGCATTTCCATTGTACAAATTTGTCGATGACTGTACGGTTTCCGAAGTTGTATCCCTGACACCTGGAAGTACCTCGAATTTACAACGGGAAATTGATGATATTGCTCGCTGGACTTCTGACAATAACATGAAGCTCAACGCTAAGAAAACTAAGGAATTCATTGTGACTTTCGCGAAGAGTCAACCTTCGTTACAACCCCTTGCAATTAATGACCAACCGCTTGAATTGGTTCACACTATTAAACTCTTGGGAGTCCACCTGTCTAACAATCTAAAGTGGGACATTCATATTGAACATGTGTGTACTAAAGCGAGCAAACGTCTCTATGCTTTGCGAACTTTGCGACGCAGTGGCGTCCCTTCAAAGGACTTACGTTCTGTCTACTGCTCCTTCATTCGCCCGGTCTTAGAGTATGCGTGTCCTGTATGGCATTCATCTTTAACGAAGCTTGATGATGAAGTTGAGAAAATCCAACGTCGTGCAATTAGGATCATCTGTCCACATTTGTCGTATGCTGCTGGACTTGTGGAACTCAAGTTGCCGACACTCTTTGATAGAAGAGAAACACTTTGTAAATCATTTTATTCAAAAGTTTTACATGCTTCAAGTAACTTAAACGCCTTGATGCCTGATCCAGTCCAGTCTCAATACAATCTAAGAAAATCTCGCAAATTTCCGATATTTAAATGTCGCACTAAACGGTTTCAAGACAGTTTCTTACCATACTGCGTACGAAAGTGGGACGCATTAGTTTAGCGCAGCTTTTCACTGAACATAAATATTGTCTACAAATTTTAACATTTTAACATTTTACTTTAATTAGCATAATCGACTTATATAATTATATATTGTATTGTCCTATATTGAGATAGAAAACTCTTAATTATCACTATTGATGTAAACTTGAGTTTTTCAATTTACAACCTGTGTATATTGCAAATCAAGATTTTATTAAAAAATAATAATAAATGGTTACGCAACGCAATTTTATCACATAAAATTTGTGGTTCAGAGTAATGGAGGCAATTGTATATAGAAATACACTGATCGTAATTACGTCTATTCGATAACAATGTCCACCCCAGTTCTTCGAGATTGATATGTTTAGATTGTAAGACAATTTTTCCAGCCCGTTGCTGTATAGGCTCTCCAGTTTTCCAGAATTGGTGGGAGAAATTCCATGCCAAGCAATGTTACAATAATCAAATAACGGTAAAATCATTGATCTATATAGATATTGTTCGTTGCCAGAATTGTCTTATTTTTTCTACATGACTATTCAAATGCCAAAATATAGCCAGCTCAAATACCTTTTGTATAAGTTCTTCAGCCACCGTGGTATCGAAAAACGTAACAAAGCCATATCTACAGTAAAAAGCATAGGCTTAATCATGAAATGTTGTGTTACTCATATTTCGGTGCACACGCAGAAAATCTTATTGAGCAAAATGCCAATAACCAGACCCGGAGCTACGGGTGTGTGTGTTTGTTTGGGAGGGGGGTGGGGTGCGACACCTTTAAATCATTAACTTTAGCACATATCAGTTTAAATTAATTTTAAACTACCACATTTAAGACTCACAAATCTAATGTTGATGTTAAATGTTTTGTTTATATAAATGTAATCAACGAGAGAACACCAAAGACATGAATGTATTAAAATATCATCATGTTTTCATTTTCTCGCATCAATGCGCGTGGTTCGCGCGGGATTTTTTATACGAGTATTATCCCTACCAAAAATGCCGCGAGAACCACGCGCATTCGCGCGGGAAGGTGCGGTAAAATATTGCGTTTTGCGGGAATCGCGATACGTGTATTGAGAGTGCGTTATTAACGTAGGACTAATTAACCATTTCACCAGCTGACCAGGGTCATTTTAGTAGACACCCAACGGAAAGTCAATATTTTGACAAGCTTCGATCGATAGGATGTAGTCGGTACAAGCTCGTGCGTCAGTCCAACCGAGCTTACACCCCCTTGTAAAATTTCCTGAGTACGGCCTATATCGAAGCATGTGGTGCTTTGCCTTTTGTGCAGTATCGCCAACAGTGGAGCCAAGACCTTCAGACTTGTACGCTTTTTTTACTGTAATCTTTGTGGTTTTTATCCCATAAACACCGCTGTTTCTTATAGAAGTCAAGGAGTATTTTTGTAGTGGTATATTGCTCCACTCAAATGGCTCATCGATATCACACAACTTTTCACCTTCGGCCGCCATTTTGAAAACACGTCTACTTAAGGATTATGGTAAAAAATAAATCTTTCTCATTGGTTGGTTTATATTTTGTCGCGGGGACATGTCGCCAGAGCAGTGCACACGATACGACATCGAAAGATTCGTGCACATTGTCGCTGCAACAAGCCCCACAAAATCAAACCAGTTTGATTCATGGAGCATGTCGCGGAGACAAATTTCTGTCCCTTGCAACACAGGTAACATGTAGCAGTAGTACACGCAACATGTCGCCTGGTGTGTGCCGACCTTAAACATGCACAAATGCGGACGTTCGACAGTCGCTCTTGTCAGCACACAATTCTTACCCTTTCGGCTTTCCTGTCTTCATGTCCTCAATAATTCTGGTATCTTTAACCATCATATTAAGTTCTTCGAATTCAAGTTGAAGTTGTATTTCGTTCATCTATATTACAAGAATTTTAACTCGTTAAATCTTATTATTTCTTTCGCGTGAGCAAATTCCCAGCAGAGAACTGAAGATTGAAAAGTCGACAACTATGAAGCTGTACATGCAAATGAGATAACCTATGATGTCAGGATGTCTCTATATTTTTAGAAAATCAAGTATATCTTTGAGATTCAATGAAATCACTTGAAACTTCGCACAGTACGACACTTCGAGATACCTAACATTATTACATCGGAATAGATGCCAAATTAATTTACTATTTCTAATTTCGTGATTTTCTAAAAATGTAGTGAAACATCATTAGGCTACTTCATTTGTATATCATACAAGTCTAAATATCTCAAGAACGACGTGAGATATGAAAAAGTGCGTTCTAAATTACCATTCCTCATCATTTTAGGAGAGCATTTAAATAAGACAAACTTAATTTTCATTTCATATAGGGGCTGATTCGCTAGGTGGCTCGATAGTCTAAATCATGAGAAATTGCTTTCTTTTTTTTTGTTTCATTGCATAGCTCTAGCGGTGGTCTTGATCATTGAAACGTTTCACTTGTAGCATTTGTATATCTATAGAGAAATTGTGTTTATGATTAGCGGCAGATTTTATGCAAATTAGTTTTCGGGATTTATTGGAAACACGATTTCTCCACTTAGGTAAACTTCGAGGATATAAAACTTTTCAGTAAACAAGACCACCACTGGAGCTATGCCATGAACCACAATGAAGCTCAGATCTACATTACAAAACATTTTATGCGAAACAATGCAATTTCTCATGATTTATCGAGCCACCTTGTGTTCTTCCTCAAATTCTGGAATTTGAAGGCCACGACATGTGATATTATCAAAGATATTTGCTGCCGTAGGCAGCACACTAATCTTGACTGGGGTTAATCTTGACTAGGGTTCTGTGTCTCGTGCCCAGACCTCTTCGCGGACCTATATATAGTCAACGAAATCTCGATTTGTGTAAATTGCCCTCTGTCGAGATGTCGAGATATTTGTCACAGTTTTATGACGTTTTGTGACGTAACTCGTAGATGTTCGTTTAATCGCCGGATGCGGAAAGTATCCGAATCAAATATTCGGAACTCGCCAACTGAACTTCTAGTTGTATTTTATGGCGCGTTTAAGATGTCGGTTGTTTCTGTAAGTACCGGAGCACAGTATACGTCATCAAAACAATAATTTCTTAATTTGTTAATACAGAGCCCAATAAATTAAATATCCAATATAATTAAAGGTAAAATTCATGTTTCGCAAGCGACTTTGTACCAATTGAAGGCTTCGCATAAAATTAATTACATTATAGAGAACATTGTCTTTATTCAACCATCATTGAAGTCCACAGGTCCATACTTTCATACAGTACCTCACTTATTGAAGTCCACAGGTCCACAGTCCACACTTTCATACAGTACCTCACTCATTACAGTCCACACTTTCATACAGTACCTCACTTATTGAACTAGTCCACAGGTCCACAGTCCACACTTTCATACAGTACCTCACTTATTGAAGTCCACAGGTCCACAGTCCACACTTTCATACAGTACCTCACTCATTGAAGTCCACAGGTCCACAGTCTCATACAGTACCTCACTCATTGAAGTCCACAGGTCTACAGTCCACACTTTCATACAGTACCTCACTCATTGAAGTCCACAGGTCCACAGTCCATACTTTCATACAGTACCTCACTTATTGAAGTCCACAGGTCCACAGTCCACACTTTCATACAGTACCTCACTCATTGAAGTCCACAGGTCCACAGTCCACACTTTCATACAGTACCTCACTTATTGAACTAGTCCACAGGTCCACACTTTCATACAGTACCTCACTCATTGAAGTCCACAGGTCCACAGTCCACACTTTCATACAGTACCTCACTCATTGAAGTCCACAGGTCCACAGTCCACACTTTTATACAGTACCTCACTTATTGAAGTCCACAGGTCCACACTTTCATACAGTACCTCACTCATTGAAGTCCACAGGTCCACAGTCCACACTTTCATACAGTACCTCACTCATTGAAGTCCACAGGTCCACAGTCCATACTTTCATACAGTACCTCACTTATTGAACTAGTCCACAGTCCACACTTTTATACAGTACCTCACTCATTGAACTAGTCCATAGGTCCACACTTTCATACAGTACCTCACTCATTGAAGTCCACAGGTCCACAGTCCACACTTTCATACAGTACCTCACTCGTTGAAGTCCACAGGTCCACATTTTCATACAGTACCTCACTCGTTGAAGTCCACAGTCCACACTTTTATACAGTACCTCACTCGTTGAAGTCCACAGGTCCACAGTCCACACTTTCATACAGTACCTCACTTATTGAACTAGTCCACAGTCCACACTTTTATACAGTACCTCACTCATTGAACTAGTCCATAGGTCCACACTTTCATACAGTACCTCACTCATTGAAGTCCACAGGTCCACAGTCCATACTTTCATACAGTACCTCACTTATTGAACTAGTCCACAGGTCCACAGTCCACAGTTTCATACAGTACCTCACTCGTTGAAGTCCACAGGTCCACATTTTCATACAGTACCTCACTCGTTGAAGTCCACAGGTCCACAGTCCACACTTTCATACAGTACCTCACTTATTGAGGTCCACACTTTCATACAGTACCTCACTCATTGAAGTCCACAGGTCCACACTTAAAAGTGCCTCACTTGGCAAATGGACATCACCAGGAGGCATCTCCAAGAAGTTTAAAAGCTCTAATTCTGATTTGACTATTATACCTGGTATTATAGTAAACAAAAAAACACTGCTGTTCCAAGGGAAATACGGTAACTACCTGAAAGAAATTCTGATTAATATCTGTGGAAAGTCGGGTTCATCAGTAAGAACTGAGCTTGATATGAGCGGAGAGGCGACTCAAGCGGTTGTTCAATATGTTGTTCAAGCGGTTTCCCGATCTGACTCATTAAATTTGTCTGTCGGTAGTCACAAGACATTTCCTGAGGATGTAACAACGATTAACCTGGACGAAACTGCACATATGTTTGAGTGTGTGTCTAAATCTGGATTGGAAATACCTTGCGAAATGTCGAATAACTATATATTCAATGCTCGGGCGATTGTTCAAGATGTCGTTCAAGCGGTTTCTCAATCTGTTTCACCAAATTTGTCTGTCGGTAGACACAAGACAGTTCCTGAGGAAATAATGATCAACTTGGAGGAAAACTCGCATATGCTTGAATCTAGATTGGAAATATCTTGCGAAATACCGAATAATTATATTCATGATGTGGAGGTTTCCTCGCTGTCGTTTGTTCAATGTCCGTGCAGGTCTCTTGCAGTGGATATTGAGGGACTTAAGTTGGATGTTGTTATAATGCAAAAGCAAATGGAATCTATAGTTGCTAATATTCCGAAACCTATGAGCATCAAGAGAATCGATAAAGAAAACTCTCTTGAACGTGAATTGGTGCAGGAGAGAGAAAGATGTAAACAACTGGAAAAATAAATTTCCATAATGACAAACGAAAAGAATAAAGATATTAATGATTATAACCAACGCATTAGTTCCCTAGAGGATAGAATGGTCAATGCAGAAAAGGAAAGAGACTCCTTAAGGCTAGCAATGGCATTAATGATCCAAGATAATACTATTAATTTAAGTCAAAGTACACCAATTGTAGAAATCCGTAAGAATTATGAATACCGACGAGTAGAAAAGCCGGGGGGGACGAAAAATGATATGGAGCCAAAGACACAAGACATGCCACTGAAATTACCATGCCTTTCGAAGGGAAAGAATAAAAGCAGTGGTCCTCAAGATAGTCATCCTTTTGAAGAACAAATGTGTGACTATATCGAGAAACACAATCGATAATAAGAAGGACGAGTTAGCTGTGTTAATTGATCAACATAATTCTGACCTTGTAATGGTTACATGAGAAACTTGGCTAACGGAAAATATTCCAAGTGAGACAGTGCAAATTCCTGGTTTAACTCTGGGGGGGGGGGGGGGAGGGGGGGGGGAGTATATGTACGCGATCATATTCCAGTTAAAGTTCGTAATGATCTGATACAAACGACTTTCGAATGGCTTCCTAGATTGATTTCCAAAATTGCTGTGGCATGCATTTATTTCTCTCCATCATTGTCATCAAGTGACCTTCAAAGTTTTTATGATTACTTTTGTTATTGTTGCGATATTCTAACATCTGAAGTCAAAGTACCGCAATCATCGTAGCTGGAGTGGAGATTTTAATCCTGTAAGTAATGGCTTTCAAACTAATCTTATTTCCAAACACTGCCAGCTTAAGCAACTAGTCAAAGTACCAACCAGAGGAACAGCTATTCTCGATTTAATACTAACAAATGTGGTCACCTGGTATGACGATCCTATTGTTTTGGCTCCGATAGCTACATCTGACCATTGTGTTATTAAATGGCAATCTAAAGTACAGGTTGCTAGCAAGGAAAAGAATATAATAAGAAAGATCAAAGTAAGGCCACTCAGACAATACAGTTTACAAGCTTTTAATGAATACTTAAAATGCTATGATTGGTCACCTGTTTTTAATGCTACATGTACGATTATAGTAAAGCTGATTTGTTTCTAGAATTGACCAACAAGATGATTGATGCTTTTTCCCAGAGAAAATCGTAAAACTACATGGGAACGATAAGCCTTTTATAACTGGTAGAATCAAGCGTCTTTTAGCCAAACGAGATAAGGCATACAAGCAGGGTAGAATTGGATGTTTTAAAGCTCTACGTCGATTAATTTCATCTGAGATTTGTAAGGAGAAGAAATCGTTTTATGACGACAAAATTCGACCAACCCGTTGTTCTAACCCAAAAGCGTGGTGGAAGAACATCAATAAACTTGTGGGGGAAAAGAATAACATGCAGGGTGCAATTATTAGATCCAGAAACAAACACCCATATGAATGATAAACAAACCGCTAATCATATATAAACTCATTCTTTGTGAGTCTTACAAAGAATTTTCCACAGATTCGAAGTGAATGGATGTTATCTGGAACGTCTGATTCACTTCCTGTGATTGAATGTGCGAGCGTTGAAAATAAGCTTAAACATCTTAATGAGAGAAAATCACCTGGTCCGTATGATCCAGCTATTAAATTAATTAAAATGTTCGCAAAATCATTCGCCATACCGTTGACTAACATATTTACAGTAATGAATCGTTCGGATCTAGGACATTTCCGGATATATGGAAGAAGTACAGTTTATGTGCGGTTCCTAAAGTTATGCCTTGTTCCGGTGTGGATGAGTTAAGACCTATCGCACTTACTTATGTAATCGATCGCAAACTACCAAATATGGAAACGAATGTTCTGATGCTGAGAACGTAAGTGGAGGGAAGCAAAATTGGCCCTATAGCCTTTATCGTTCATATTAATCAACTACCCCTGATATATCTGAAGAGGATATACTACAATGTTTATGGACAATACTACCTTATCAGAAGTAATCGATGTTTCCAATCAATTTCAGGCCGTCCTATTGGTAACTCTCAAACCAATGTAGAGAGTGTTTTGCACGAGAACAACATATGGAACTTAACGCCAAAAAATGTAAGGAAATGCAGAATGATTTTCGTACGAATAAAACAGATATCCATCCTATCTACATCGCAGAGCAAGTCATGGATAAGGTGAACTGACCGTCAGTTCATATAAGCTCTTGGGGCTATGGGTTGATGACGGGGCCCTGTGGAGAATGGAGGAAGTCGTGGCTATATGTTCGACACAAAGCCGCGATTGTGGCTGGGAAGTCTGGGGGGTGGGGTACATGCACTGATCTCAAAATAAGGACTGGATAGAGCATCTAGTGTTAATGATTTGAAGCCGGAAATAGCTAGCGGCGGCCATCTTGGAGTGACCACTTTCTGTGACTACGCTATATAGTTTTACTTAGGCGAAGCCGAGTTTTCGCGTATTTAAACAATTATCTGTTCACAAATCGAACTCATCCGAAATATCCTAAGAAGTAGAAAGTATTCAAAGGTATTTGGACTCAAAATATTGTAAGTTTAGGCGGAAAATGTCTGGAAAATGATTCCCACAGCTCCATGTTTTGAAGTCCTGCAAAGTGCAAACCGCCAAGTATTAGAAGCTTGGTCGTTGAATTGTCAGTGGTTTGGATGACTAAGGATTTATTTACTGTATCTGGACAAAGGTTTTAAGGACTCACTGTGGTAAGCACTTTCGTTGTTTCTCTTAATTTTTGTGGTTACTCAACTTATTTATCCAAATATACTATTAATATATTTAGTGCACAGGTTGTCGAATGGTACTGTATATAATTATCTAAATACTAAATAAGGTTCGGTCTGGTTGTACATTATTGTTGCCTTTGATTGCTTAGCTTCCAGTAAGATGTTGTTTTCACTTATTTATTTAAAGTCACTATTTTTATTCATCTTTTTGTTATCAACAATAATTAAGGCCATTTGCCATAAAAGATTAAATGAATTTAATTTGGAGGTTTACCACCTTTTTGTGAAACAAGTGTGCTCACCTAGTTAATTTAGAACATTCTTTTCTTCAAAATTTTCCTCAAAAATACAGTTAATTATACTGTACTGTCTGTACAGTATAATTGAGAACATGTCAAGCTTCCATTCATATAGTGGATTTGGAAAATCTTTACCCCAGGTTGATAATAGTTTCCTTTATACTGTTGCTAGAAAAGTACTGGTTCAGATAAACCAGCCATTTCTCCCAAGCTAAATGCTGCTGTTTTTATTAAATTTCTAGACCTTCTAAACATGATGAGTACCTGAGAAAAACAAGACAAGACCAATACTAGCTTAAATCAGATAAAGTTTATGTGAACTCATGCACATAAATGTTAATGACTTGTGTATAATAAAGTTCTTAGTGTCACTATCAATACATTGTCACAAGGGATTGGGACACCATGAACTTGTTGGCCAAGTCTATTTGTAGCTGTATGGTCTATAAATTCACCATCATTTACAAACTAGAAATGGTGCCATTTTTAATATTACCAATAAACCTGTTTGATAAGACACGTGTTAGGTAATGAACACCAAAGCGACAGAATTATCCCCTGGGTTTAGACAAGCACAAATGGGAACCATAAAAGGAACACGAATGCAGCATGTCATCACATTGAATCCTAATAAAATTAGTCCTGGTGAGGAACTGTACATTGACGTACTGAAACTTAAAAGTAGTGGCTGTTTGGTGCCTGGTTCATTGGGTTTGTTTTCCTCCTTTTTCTTGAGGTTGCCTTTTTCATAACATAATTGTCAGTATATTGCCAAAATAAATTTACCTGGCAATTGCAAATATATGTATGATCATGACATGCTATCTGTGATAAATCCACAGCCATCATTGCACTGGTAAATTCTCTGAAAAAATATGCTGCTTATAGGATTAAGCCAGGGCCACTTCAGGAACCATTAATGACAATGTTTGACCATAAAACACATACTGTAAACTTCCAATAATAAGACCTCCCAAAGGTAAGTCCTCTGCATTCTATACAAAAATCCTTCTCAAAATAAGCTCCCCCAAACATAAGCCACAGAATTATGTATCATATATGATATATATTGACTCAATAAATAAGTGAAAACAACAATGTACCTTTTGCTGAAAGCTAAGCAATCAAAGGCAACAATATTAATTAATAAAGCAATAATGTACAACCACACAGAAACTTATTTAGTATTTAGATAATTACAGTACCATTCGACAACCTGTACTATATATATATATATATATATATATATATATATATATTAGATACAGTATATACTATATAATATAAATATATAATAGTATATTTGGATAAATAAGTTGAGTAACCACAAAAATTAAGAGAAAGAACGAAAGCGCTACCACAATGAGTCCTTAAAACCTTTGTCCAGATACAGTAAATAAATCCTTAGTCATCCAAACCACTGACAATTCAACGACCAAGCTTCTTACTTGGCGGTTTGCACTTTGCAGGACTTCAAAACATGGAGCTGTGGGAATCATTTTCCAGACGTTTTCCGCCTAAACTTACAATATTTTGAGTCCAAATACCTTTGAATACTTTCTACTTCTTAGGATATTTCGGATGAGTTCGATTTGTGAACAGATAATTGCTTAAATACGCGAAAACTCGGCTTCGCCTAAGTAAAACTATATAGCGTAGTCACAGAAAGTGGTCACTCCAAGATGGCCGCCGCTAGCTATTTCCGGCTTCAATTTTCGTGACTCCGAAACAATAGGTTGCTCTATCCAGTCCTTATTTTGAGATCAGTGGGTACATGGTCTCACAAGAAAATTTTGAAAGGCCCAGAAGTGCTTTTACAGCAATTTCTAACATGATTTTTTGCGAAATTAGGCCACCAGACGATGGCTAGAAATTTCATTTTTAGCTGTTACATCGTGCTAATAATTAGTTATATTTTATCTAGCCTATCATTATTTATTCTGACAGTAAAACAAAAAACACAATTGTTTGCTTATTTTAAAAAAGGCGTAGGTTTATTAAAAAGAAAACTGAACACGGAAACATATTTAAATTCCGAGACTAATGTAAACAGTTTGACTTTTTCCGTAGCACAAGCACTTTGTTTTGTGATGAATTTATGAAGAACAATTAGCTATCTGTAAACAAATTAATCATGTACTATAAAATATTTAGTTGAAGTTTTGGTTTTAGTTCAAGAAGCAAAGGGGGGAGGGAGCCGCGGCTCCCATGGCTCCCCCCCTGGTTACGTCCCATGGAACACCAACACTGCCTATATAACAAAAAAGGCAGCTAAGCGCCTATACTTTTTAAAGGGCCTGAAAAGCTATGGTGCTTCTACGAATGATTTGAAAACATTTTTTATTGCGGTAATAAGATCAACCCTCGAATATGCATGCCACGTTTGGAATGGGAACTTTGTAACGAGATATCACTTACATGCATGACAGTTTAGTAACTTAATGCCCCTTGAGTGGTTAACGGAGATTACACACAATAAGATAGACGCTTGTAGTTAGAGACAAATCAAATAAACAACGATATTCAACCGTTGTCCGAGTCTTATTGTTACAAACTTGACGAAAGAACAAAGTGCGGATATTGAGAGAATTCAAAAGCGTGCCCTTAGGATAATCTACGCTGAGTATGATTACGAGAAATTATTACAAAAGGCCGGCCTAAAGTCCCTTAGATAACGCCGGGATGATTTGTGTGTTGACCTAATGAAAAATATGTCCATACCAGAACAAATGAAGAAAGCTATTATAATTATATGTTATTGTAATTTAGCTTTATTAGCTATTGAATATGGAATAAACCATTATTATTATTAAGTCCACAGGTCCACACTTTCCACACAGTTCATACAGTACCTCACTCATGCGGGCAGTGAACATACAGTTCTGTATGATTTTTCTTTTTCTAACTGTGGACATTGATGACTGACTTACTGTGAGGAGTGAGGTTATAAAAGTGTGGACTTCAAGGAGTGAATTAAGGTATGGAAGTGTGAACTTCATCAACAAGTGATGTATGAAAGTGTGGACTTCAATGAGCGACGTACTGTATGAAAGTGTGGATTGTGGACTTCAATAAGTGAGGTACTGTGGACCTGTGAACTTCAAAGAGTGAGGTACTGTATGAAAGTGTGGACTGTGGACCTGTGGACTTCAATGAGTGAGGTACTGTATGAAAGTGTGGACTTCAATGAGTGAGGTACTGTATGAAAGTGTGGACTGTGGACCTGTGGACTTCAACGAGTGAGGTACTGTATGAAAGTGTGGACTTCAACGAGTGAGGTACTGTATGAAAGTGTGGACTGTGGACTTCAATGAGTGAGGTACTGTATGAAAGTGTGGACTGTGGACTTCAACGAGCGAGGTACTGTATGAAAGTGTGGACTGTGGACTTCAATAAGTGAGGTACTGTATGAAAGTGTGGACTGTGGACCTGTGGACTTCAATGAGTGAGGTACTGTATGAAAGTGTGGACTGTGAACCTGTGGACTTCAATGAGTGTGGTACTGTATGAAAGTGTGGACTGTGGACTTCAATGAGTGAGGTACTGTATGAAAGTGTGGACTGTGGACCTGTGGACTTCAATGAGCGAGGTACTGTATGAAAGTGTGGACTGTGGACCTGTGGACTTCAACGAGTGAGGTACTGTATGAAAGTGTGGACTGTGGACTTCAACGAGTGAGGTACTGTCTGAAAGTGTGGACTGTGGACCTGTGGACTTCAATGAGTGAGGTACTGTATGAAAGTGTGGACTGTGGACTTCAACGAGTGAGGTACTGTATGAAAGTGTGGACTGTGCATGACTTCAATAAGTGAGGTACTGTATGAAAGTGTGGACTGTGGACCTGTGGACTTCAATGAGTGAGGTACTGTATGAAAGTGTGGACCTGTGATGGACCTGTGGACTTCAATGATGTTGAATAAAGACAATGTTCTCTATAATGTAATTAATTTTATGCGAAGCCTTCAATTGGTACAAAGTCGCTTGCCAAACATGAATTTTACCTTTAATTATATTGGATATTTAATTTATTGGGCTCTGTATTAACAAATTAAGAAATGATTGTTTTGATGACGTATACTGTGCTCCGGTACTTACAGAAACAACCAAGATGTCAAAATTGAATGTGACCATTTAAACGCCATACATCTAATTCGAAGAACACATTTACGCCGCGAAGTTATAAATTTTCCATTCAAGCGGAAATCATGCGGGATGTCACCGTTGTCAAAAACATTGAGGTTATAATGTCTCCTTGAATGCAGACGCTGTCGTTTGTTTCCGTGTTCCACTTGATAACAATCTAAACCAATATTTACTCGAAACGAGCAAGCCTCGTGAAGTTATAAATTTTCCATTCAGGCGACACTTTTGCCAATTCGAACTTCACGTTTGTAATATTTCTGAATTGAACGACTTATCTGGCTGTCAAGCGGTCATATTTCAAATCAAACAAACGAACGGGAATACCCTTCTAATATACCATCTGCTCCTGTGTATGTTCCGAGGCAGCATTTCACTTCTGATAAGAACTCCTAGTTTACCTATATATGCATGAAATTTTCACTGTGAGTTCATACAGGACCACAGGTATTATCTGTGCAATGACGAATTGATTTGTTGTTAGACTACCACAAAAAATATCTATAGGGCCTTTGGAAGAGATGTATAATTGGACATTTTTCTTCCTCATTTTTGGGAAAGGCTAAAATATATGAAGGCATTGACATATCTGTAAAATAAGTCGTCATTGCACAGCTCTGGTATTGCATGTACCACATATAAAATTTCAGTCCCTTAGCACTTACCTGTTTGGAGAAATAACTATTGGCGCGTCCTACAGTTTCGCGCTTTAAAAATGTTGTGTTCGCGGAAAAGGGTGTGACAGCTAAGCAATTAAAGATATGGACCCAAATCTTTTTCTTTGTAAATACTCGAGCAAAGATTTTCGTGATAAAACTGAGCCCTTATCTGTCGCTTGCCTAACAACTCTAGTCACCGCACGCCGTAACGAGGTAAATTGTTGGAGAGGGCCCCTATTAGTAACCACGTGCTGCTCATGCTCAAAAACTTCCCATAGTTATTAACATCAGCTTATTAAATACACAATCCTCACCCAGTTTGGTATTCCTCCCACAAAAACACGGTTTGTTACAACAATTCCCTCAGATGTGATTTTTTGCTAGATCAAAGAAAACAACAGCAGTTCAAATATGCGTAAGCACAAGAGTCCTTATTTCACAGTGAAAACAGGCTCGACGCAAGCACTGACACAAGTACTGACGCAAGTACTGACGCAAGTACTGACGCAAGTACTGACGCAAGTACTGACGCAAGTACTGACGCAAGTACTGACGCAAGTACTGACGCAAGCACTGACGCAAGCACTGACGCAAGCACTGACGCAAGCACTGACGCAAGCACTGACGCAAGCACTGACGCAAGCACTGACGCAAGCACTGACGCAAGCACTGACGCAAGTGCTGACGCAAGTACTGACGCAAGCACTGACGCAAGCATAAGCGCAAGGATGAAAAGTTTCCTTTTCCTTATGCTTGCATTGTGATCGTGAAAACCGAAAACAACGCAAGCACAACGGAGTAGTTTGGATATCGCCATGATTTTTGACAGACATTGACATATGCGAGGCTTGCGAGTGCATCAAGAGGACTCATACCTAAAAACGTGACCCCTATCGATTGTTTATAAGGCAAAACCATATCCCTATAGTGATAGGGTTTGACCCTACTAGTAGGGTAACCAGTTTGCTTATAAACGCAACGTAGAAAAATAACAACACTAGAGTAACTCTATTCCTAGGGTAACTCTATTCCTAGGGTAACCCTGGCGCCTTGTAAACAGGCCCAATGCAATCAACCGCCATCATATCTTTTAAATGTTAAATTTTTATTGCTTTCCATAATAGTAAACCGTCGCGCCGCACAATAACAAAGTGGCCTGGACAAGAGTCATCCCCATATTACTGTTGTCTGTATATTTTTGCCTGTTATTTAGCTTTGTTTTATGGTGTTTAAATAAAAGAAATGGTCTTAGTGTACAGCACTGTACACTAAATTGCATAGGGAAAAGGCCCCCTTACATAATTCCTTAAAAAATGCCCTGAGTGCAGAACATATACCCTATATATAATATATATAGGGTATATGTTCTAAAAGCAAAGTATTACCATTTTGACTCACCAATCTACCAAAGGTCCTTCGCTCGAAGCGTTAAACCTCCTACACACGATTTCGGCAGTACACCAACTTTCAGTATACCTATTTCCATGTCGCCGAGAAGCGCAATCTGGAATTTACATACGTATAGTGCCAGTGCAACCCTCTCGGAGCCAAGCAATCATCGATTCATCTCGTTGAGCCGTCTCTTCTGAAATTCTGACCAGCTCTTTCCGGTTGGAAAATGCATCATTTGAATATAGGATATCATATATGACAAGAGCAATCATCAAATCATGCTCTTTATCCAAAATGGACAGAAAGCTAATTCCACTTGAAACTCGCGATAACATTTTAAATGTTGGATAAATGCCATAAACGGCCACTTTGATGCAGAATGCGTTGATAAATAGTGCCAGGTTGATACTAAAGTAAATGCCAACTTTTTTGATAATTCGGTAAAATTATTCACTAAATTAGGTTGGCTGCCAATTGATGATATAATTCGATCTAAAAAACTTTTCATGCTTTATAAAATTAGCACTGGCTTTTGTCAATGCCGTTATTTTTCAGCCAAACGGTCGGCCGCGCGTATAAAAATCAGCTTCCGAACAATCCATCACTTCAACGCTGGCGTTTAAATCATCAGCAAATGCGTAGATTACTGCAGTCAAAAGCAGAAAAGAGCTTACCTATACTGACTGAAAAGATACTGTAGTGTGTTAGCCACCTTCAATCCTATATTTTCATCAGGAGAATGATCGAAGAACAAGAAGGTAAAGTGTGCAGTGCGGATGCAAAACCATTTGATTCGAAAACATCTGCCAAGTGATCTAAATGAATTTTTCGAAGCTTATACTTCCATCTTCGGAGAAACAAGACTTCTTGTTATGAAATTGTGACTCGTGCACATGCATGATTTTTATATCACGTGGTACATTCAAATTGACCTCCAACGTTGGTTTCCGAAACAACAATTAACCACTCTAGTGATTTCGATTAACCACTCTAGTGATTTCGATTAACCACTCTAGTGATTTCGATAGTAATGTATAGCCATTATCCCAGTCACCGTGGGAGAAAATTATGTTGACAAAATGTTATTACTCGGGCGGTAGCCGAGTCTAGGTTTCCCTGTTTTTTTGTCTTGGTCATCGTTTTGGCGCGTCTTCAGAGTTTTTGCCAGGGATGCAAGTGTTCGAAGTCGGTAAGTCGGTTATGTCGCTGGGAAATATCTTACGAGGTTGGTCACGCGTCTTCTTTCTTTTCGTGTTTCGAAGGGAAGAGTTTTTGCGAGGGATATAAAGGATTGCAGTGTTCAGTCAGTATCTTGAATACGCTCACAATGTTTACAATCGCAGTCGCAATCACGGTAGACCTACTCTAAAAGATGCCGAGCGATTTCGAAACGGGTTGGTCCGCGATCTGATGAAAACTATGAATGCCGAATATCTTACAACGAATACCAAAAACGAATATAAACTTGAATACAACGTTATGTGTGTCATTGAATTGGTCAAATCATAGAAGCACTGTCAGGTATTAAACATGCGTGTTGATATTATCACCCGAAGACTGGTATTAAATTTTATTAAAATTTATGATTTGTTTTATTTTTGCCTGTATTGTGTTACAAATGTCGTGCAAAATTTATCGTTTATCATTTCATTGAATAGTCGTTTATCGTTCCATGAACAGTCGCATCAAGCATGTTTTGCCTAAAGCACGTGCCATCAAATAACCCTGCTTCGCTTGACATTGTACCTGTAGCTGTATATGAGAATATAAAAGGTTCCCAGTTATCACTACAAGTTTCCGCTGATATTGACCCAGAGACTTTAAACACAAAGGAATGTAGATCTCGTTATGCTAAATTTATTGTGATTGAGGTAAACAAGCGCCATGTTAGAAAATTTGTCCCCCGGGGCTAAAGTGTCACAAAGTAGAAATATAATACAATTATTCTGGATGTATTTCTACATGCAAAATTCTACCAAAACAGTTGCACCAACAATTCAACCCGCCACCTACACCATGCTTGGTGTAAAAAACAAATTGTTTTCCATTTGAGATTTCAGCCACTTCCTTGGATAATCATATTAGTCAACTTTGTTCTTCACCGTTTTTTGATGTCCTTCCGTAAGTTTGTAGTTATTTTTCACCTGGATTCACTGACATCTTTGTTTGAGATTACGGCTGTGTGAGCATCCTGCTAGGAATATTACTTGCCGTCAATACGTAGTAACAACACGTGTCTTCTGTCATTCGAAATAAAACTATTTCCACTCAGCAGCCAAAATGGCAATGTCGAAGCAAGCCAAATTGAGTTGTGACTCAGCGATTGGAAAACATCTTTCTCCTAATGTACATGGGTTTTGTTTTTAGTATGTTGTTAAATATAGTGTCACTTCATTAATGGGGGTGACATTTAATGATGATATGCTTCCACCGGTCAACTTGACCGGATTTTCAAAAATGTGCCGGTCACGGAGGATTTTTTACGAGTGTAACCAAAAGTCGAGTGTCGAGAGTCGAGAGTAAAAAGTCGAGAGTCGAGAGAAAAAGTCGAGAGTCGAGAGTAAAAAGTCGAGAGTCTAGAGAAAAAGTCGAGAGTCGAGAGAAAAAAGTCGAGAGTCGACAAATGTCGAAAAAATGACAAATACAATATATTATATATACATATGTTTAAAAAATTATATAAAACACGGATGGTGTGTACACTAAAGTCTCTTTCAGCATGTAAACACGCAAACGAAAGTCTAAACGGAAGCCAGGATATATCCAATTACTGAAAATTTTATTATCGAACAGCTGTTGGCATCATACAAGCGATTATAAAGTGAATATATATGTGTATTTCAGTTATTCATTTGTTATGTAATAAAACTAACATTCTGCCTAATAAAAATAATGTAAAAACATTTCAGGTTAAACCGGCGTTTTTATGTGTGAAAGCTAAAGCGACAAAATGGCGGAGAGCAGCAAGCAAAAACCGCACGCCAAAAACCGAAATAACATATCTTCTTTTCATGAAGTATAGTGTGGATTTGACTTTGCTGCATTTCGCACGAATTGGGAATCTGGGATGTATAAACGATATCTTTGAGTTCATTGAGGACCAGGTGATGTTTAAAGAGATTAAAGGAGACAGGTAACATGGTCAAATTATTTGACAAACCATAATGACACTTCCCGATTACATTAAGCTTATACCATTGCACTATCCAATTCCTATCTGCCATCTGGTATCGAGGTATCAAAAACTGAGTTCTTCTAAAAATTTCAAACTTTGCGTTATTTTAATTTCGTATTGGATACATTCTTTTGCCACGAATTATGTCTAAGCGGTTGTACTCCGAAGTTGTTAAGGGTAGTTCAAGCGAAGATGAGACAGAGCATATTCCGCAATCTTCGCCGAAGGCAGATAAACGCTTCTACTGTCTGACTAACTGGCTTGAGGACTATCAGGAAGAAGATGAACACATTGCTTTGCAGAAGGCTTTAAAACTGAGCAAGGTATGTACTTGACTTGACGTTTTTTACTTTTATTATCGAGAAAAACTTGCACGATTAATAGAAAGGAATTTTCTCCAAATTTATTCGTCCATTTATATTTATGTATATATATATATGTATATATGTATAGGAAACAGCTGTATCAAAAGAAATTATTGACTTGACCGTGTCTCCTGTAAAAGAAAAACCGTCTACCGATGCAAAATCCAATGTAAGATTAAGATAATCGTTGAGTTCTTAATACAACGTTTCATTTTTCATACATATGTGAACTACAACCCAAGCAGAGCCGGGAAAATTCCTGTCACTATACTCACAGGTCTGGTAATTAACCCATTTAGGATAGTGATGCAACCACTGAAGAAAGTCCATCAATCCTGCGCTGTATAGGGAGTGACGTTCATTTGAAACCAAATTCTAGTAAAGTAAGTGCAATTAAGTTTAAATAAAAATTGGATCTAATCAATATTTGAAGCGTTTTATCATAACCTTATTTCTGCAACAGAAAAAGGCGCCGGAATTCGAGTGGTGGGACGACGAGGAGTACTGTCCCGGTAGTCCTGTAATTCCCTGTGGACATTCGTTTCTGAAAAAGGTCAGTGAGAATTAAGTATTCATATAAATAATTATTCATCTAATCATATAGATGAATACTTGATCAGTTAATACATGGTTAGGTGTACGTTTGTAGTAGACCCAACTCCAATAGTGCTCGGCAAAACCTTAAATGGTGGAACATACATGATATACGGAAGTAGAGTTAAAATAAATTCGTAACTATATCTGCATGCACTCATTAAAAAATAAATGCGTAACTCCATGCGTAATCTCACCTGAAATCATCCATTAGCCGGGTTATACCGGTTTGATTCTCGTCGAAGACTGAGGTGATACTCACGCGTGCACTTCATAACTAACAAAAGTGAATCGATCAATAATCGCTTTATTTGCATGCAACAGAGTCAGGGGTCTCCATCACGAGCAATCGACAACAGCCACGCGAAAAAGAAAAAGGGGAGAAGCAAAGCAAGTTCGTCAAGGTGTTTGTCGATAATATGTTACTTTTTGTATTTATGAGTATACGACATACATGTATATACAGTTCTGGCATTTTAATACATGCATGCGTTATTTGTCTTTTACAGAAAACTATACCAGAAAGAAACTCCCAAACTGCAAGGTAACTCAGTCTTTGTGAATTAAGTAACTTTTACTGGAAAAAATTCGTGACACACGTCATGTCCAATCGCTAATTCACTTCTTGATGTTCTTATCTATGCATGCATGCAGTGCCAGTGGTCATAGATACATTCAGTAGTGAATCGGAAGACGAACGCCGAAACACGCAGGTATATTATTTCCGATTCATCATTTGGATTAACGAATATATAACTTATGTTATACATTGTAATTGATGCATAGCATTCTCATAACATTTTCACTTATACAATTGTCACCCTTCATCAGTTCATGGTAACCGTTGCACTTGTGAATCAGTGAATGTTGTAAATGTGAATCAGTGAATGATGTTCTCTTTTTTTAATTATTTTCTTCTATATGTCGTAAATTTACAGGACATAAAATCCGGTAACAGGGAGTTGGGTATTCATGGAAAAGGAGTGGTGACTTTCAACAACAGGTGAGCAGTCCTGCGTGATGAAACGATTGCTTATATAGAAGGTTAATAGCATGCAGCAATTTGAATGGTATAATCCTCGCATTTAGGTCGAATGTAAAGGAAAGGGGCAAAGTGAAAAAAGAAAACCTGGCAAATTTGCGTCCTTCTAATATTTGTTTGAGTGAACACAGTAGCGGTTCAAGCAGCGAGATCGATTCTTCGACTCACGAGCAACATGTAGTACACCGTGGTAAATACTGTGCGGACATGTGGGTCAATGTACCTGTAGATGTCGTTGTCGAACTACCTGACGCTATCGATGGTCTGGTCGCTTTTGAATTAATCGGATCGGACAATCTGTTTGCAGCTTTGAAAGATGGAAGGAAATGGAAAAAGAGCTGTCCTTCACAGTGGAAAGGGCACACACGAGTTCGATACGCAGATTGTAAAGGATCTTACTCGTGCACAAATACGGACTGTCCTTACATGGTGCAATACGGAGTTACAAACACGACACAGTTTGAACGTGTTGGAAGCAAATGTAAAGCTTGTGGACATACCGGTCAATTCGTTCCGTGTGCTGCACGCCGTTATATTAGTTACGAAAAAAACAGCGTAAAAGTTTTACACACCGGAAACCATACTTGCCAGCCATCGCTAAAAACATCTGGAAATATAGATAGGATAAAGAAAATAGTCAAGGAAAATCCTACAATCAAGCCCACCGAGGTTCAATCGTCAATTCTTTTTTCGGCATTCCGCGAGCATTTGGATTGGTCAACCGTCGAAAAAGAGGCACGCAGCGTGGTAAATAAGAGACGTATTGGTTACATCAAAGAACAAACGAAAAAGCAAGTAGAGCCATATGGGCATAACTTTGAGGCTGTAGTTAACTTTAAAGAATATTGTGACAAAAAAGACAAATTCTACGTGTACAAAGTTAACGACAAACGCGGAAATCCTGATCAACCATCCTTCGTATTTAAAACGAGCACTGAAAAATTAAAAATCGCTATCGCAATGGACAGAACAACAGAAGGCTTTTTAAGCGAAGAGTTCTGCTTTTTTGATGGCAAACATAATCGTTGCCGCGGTTTCATTACGTTGACAGCAAGCGTTTATCATCCTCTCCTTCGGAAGCAAATTCCTCTAGCAATTATGGAAGCTGAAAGTGAAAATACTGAAAACGTTGAATTGTTTTGGAAACTCTTCAACGAGGCACTTTCCAAATATTCAAATGGTCCAAGTTCCTTTGATCCAGTGGGTTGGTGCACTGATATGGCTGGCGCAGTAATTGCTGGAATTTGTAAAACGTTTGGCGGAGATTCTAAGAGCAGAATCAAATCTTGCGAATTTCATTTCAAGGATCAGCGAAACAAAAGGGCTAATCGTCTCGATAACGACAGTGCGGAGCAGTTTAAAAACCTTTGCAACATGTTGCTCAAATCAACGACAGAAGCCAGCTACGAGTCAGTGAAAAAGAGACTGGACAGCTTTATTGAGGCCGAACCTGACCGCGAGTTTCTTAAGTCGTGGGTTGCTTGGTGGAACGAACGAAGAGGTTTTATTTTTCACGCTTTTGCCCCAACGAATGCACCTAGAATGAATCAGGCAGAAGTTATTCACGCCGGGTGGGCCCACAAAGATCGACGAAATATGTCGCTGTTAGACGTGTGCCAAGCAGATGCACGAGACAATCTGCTGCTAGAAATCGACCTGCAAGGATTGCAGACTAACTCGACAACTAAAGGAAGAGGACCCTCTTTTATTGACAACCAGCTTGACCGACATCTACGAGAGACAGAACGAGCTAGAAGACTGGGACGAGAAATGTTCGATGGTCATAAAATCGACCCTAAATCATCTCATCGTCCTCCTCCTGGCAAAAAAAGTATTTCAAAAAAGAAAAGAAACTCTATCGCTAAAAAGAAAAGTACAAGCTCGACAGGTCAAGCAGTTGCAACTTCCACTTCATGTGAACATCTTAGCCCACGTGATACAACAAATAGTACTAGTGCTACTCTCACATCGTTTGTATCATCGGAACAGCCGACATCTCTACAAACGTTTCCTAGCTGTAATTTAACGGCGAATACAATTGGCCCAATAGGAAATAATCTACAGAGGTCGCAGGCGCAGCATTTAGGAATTATGCAACAGCGTGTAATGCCGACTCAGCGCGAACAACAACAAACATTCCCAACGTCGACACCAATGAATAGATTGCCGCCGATATCATCGGCTGCACTATTAACTATGGCTGCACCCGTTCAGCAGCAGACTGCTTGGCACTCCGGTATGTCGCCGCATGGATATGAATTCATTATAATGCCCTCAAATGTAAAAAAGTGTTATGGTTGTAACCAGAACTTCGTTGGAAAATACAGAACTGCACCGGATAACATTGTCATAAAACATGTCGATAAAAGAGTCGTTGGCAGGGATGAACGGACAGGCAACATATTATACAGCGGCGACTATGCGAACACGTACTATCATCCAATACCATCGCACATTCAGCGAAAAAACCCATTGTTCACTGGCCTTGTCTATGTAAATTTCCAACTCTACGAGACGCTGGAGGAAGGTCAACGGAAAGTTTTAAATAATTTTCCATTTAATACAATATTAAGATAAATGTCTTATTAAGAACGGATTATCATGCACTAGTTTCACTATTAATTAAATAATAAACCTTATCCCAATAAAATATCAACTGTGTCGTTTTCTAATCCATGCTATACTCACAGTGTAATTGGCTGGACCGAGAATATTAGAAGAACAAGGCCACGTTGGTTCCGCAGAGAGCTTATAAATCCCTATAGAAATTCGTGCGAAATGCAGCAAAGTATAATACATACTATATACTATACTTAATTGGCGTGCGGTTTTTGCTTGCGGCTCTCCGCCATTTCGTCGCTTTAGCTTTCACACATAAAAACGCCGGTCTAACCTGAAATGTTTTTTACATTATTTTTATTAGGCAGAATGTTAGTTGTATTACATAACAAATTAATAACTGAAATACACATATATATTCACTTCATATTCGCTTGTATGATGTTAAGCGCGAGCTTAGCCGTTCGATAATAAAATTTTCAGTAATTGGATATATCCTGGCTTCCGTTTAGACTTTTGTTTGCGTGTTTACATGCTGAAAGAGACTTTAGTGTACACACCATCCGTGTTTTATATAATTTTTTAAACATGTGTATATATAATATATTGTATTTGTCATTTTTTCGACATTTGTCGACTCTCGACTTTTTCTCTCGACTCTCGACTTTTTCTCTCGACTCTCGACTTTTTCTCTCGACTCTCGACTTTTTCTCTCGACTCTCGACTTTTTCTCTCGACTCTCGACTTTTTACTCTCGACTCTCGACACTCGACTTTTGGTTACACTCATTTTTTACCGGTCAATGCGGTCATATTTGTCGTTTCCTTTATTGCCTATCAACGCTTCAATGCGAGTGCAACGTACACTTAACACTTGTATGACCAGTTCAAGTTAGTTTATATTTATTAACAAGTATTATAAAATAACCGGAAGTAAATGAGTGAGAACACGCTATCTGATTGGTTACTGAGCTCAAAAACCGTGCATTATAACTCATTATTATATGGCTGAGCAAAATGACGCACGCTGATTGGTTAATTTGCGGTCCGGAAAAAGCCGTAATGACCTGAGCGGGAAATTGTCGGGCATTACGCAAGGTGGTAATGCCCTAGAAATTCAAACCGTTGACAAACTTGAAAGTATGGAGGAAAACAACAACGAAATCCAACATGAATCAAATAGTCAGCAAGAAATCGAGAATTTTATTAAAGAACAACAGAGTGCGAACACACTAAAGAAAACCGCTAGCGACATGAAATCTTTTTATCGTTATCTTGAAAAAATAAACAAGGAAAACGTAAAGATTGAATGTCTTGCTCCCGAAGAATTAAATCACTTGCTGTGCAAATTCTTTATAGATGCACGTAAACTTGACGGCGATGAATACGAGCCAAATACTCTCTGGAATCCAGAGAATAAATGTTTATATTTTTGTGTGTGTAAAGCAAAACCATGTAATGAAAATAGAGAAGCCAACCAAATGCTCGGTAAGCGGAAGGCAAGCGAAACTCGGATAAATAGTTCTACAAATACAAAGGCTTTGAAAAAATTATTGTCTAGGCCATATAATAAACTGCTTATTGACCTCGCTTGTTCGGTCTGTACAGTGAAATATCGGACCTCTGTTTTTATGCACGGACCTCGGCTCGCTTCGCTCGCTCGGTCCGTACTATAAAAACATCGGTCCGATATTTCACTGTACAGACCTCGCGCTCGGTCAATAAGCAGTTAATAAAGCATAAGCTGACGTGATTCTTCGCGTAGATTTTGTCGTTTTTGACGGATTTTCAGTAGTTTAAATCACAAAAGATAGTCAAAGAATACCTGGATACAACACTAATCAAGGTACTAACACAACAGAATGTTTTAACTGCAACGTTGAGTGCATTTTCATTGCTAAAATCGCCAACGTGTTTTCATCGTAGGCTTCCTAGCAACGCACATAGCAACGTCATTTATAACAGGTAAATCTACATTTTTCATGGCTTTATTGTTAATAATAATGGTGTTCTTTTATAAAAGAAATAAAAAACTTTGTCTTGTGTGATTATCGAGTTATAATGGCACTCGAGAAGCTAGTAAAACACTCGGCTATGGAGCGGTATCCGGTTCACAAATACAATGTGAACTGTTTGATACGATGTTGCGGCTTCACATCACGACATTATGGCATCTGAGTAAGGCAGTGTGCCTACATGACGTTATGTTACGACAGAACTGCTGGACATTACGTCTTACTACATTACGTTCTGCCTACATAATCTTATGTTACGTCAACACTGTTGGACATTAAGTCTTGATTACATTACGTTCTGCCTTCACAAACGTACGCTCCGACGTCGGAGCATCATCTGAAATGGCGGTCTATCGTCACGTGGTGAAAGGGTCAATAATGATACGATGTTTCGGCTTGGATTCTGGTGACTAACGCAGGAAATTTCCTGATTTTAAGGAAATTCTGACTTGAAAAGGAAATGATCAGGATGAGATAAAATCTCAGGAAATCTCAGGAAATCGAGAAAATGTTTTGGAAATGTGAAATTTTTAGTCTAGTCATGTGAACTTTCAGCTTTTCTTCAGTTGATAACCTTTATTTATTATTTATATGCTATTGGCTATAATAGGCATTTCATCGTATTTCAACTATTGTTGAAAACAATTTGGGTGGGTATGACGTCATGACCACGATATCACATTTCGTGTGAAGGAAATTTGAAGGAAATCTGAATAAAAATATCAGGAAATTTCAGGAAATTTCAGAGCATGAGAGGGAAATCTTGATTTCAGTTGTGGAAGCACTGAATATAACTAAACAACATGGCCGCCGAAGAACAAGACGTTGCTCGTGCTGTTGGAGAGCAATCAGCCCTTTCCAAAGCTGTAAATTTGCTGGAAAGGTCAGTTAATTTACTAAAAGAGTCAAGAAGTAGTGGAAGTACTAGTGGAAACGATTTAACGTTTGAAAATGACGAGTTATTACAAAGTAGAGCAGTTGCAAACTACAGGTAATAGTTGTTTTCCCGCCTAAATTATTCTGATAAGCCAAAGCAGTCAGTTTAGTTTATAATTGTATTGTTTTGAAGCTGTAACAGGTAAAATTCTTAGACATTATGTCCAGAATGCGCATAATTTTTGACAATAATGTCTAGAAAGATACTGACAAGTGCAACTTTTTACATTGGCATTTTTGTTGATGAGGAAACACGAAAAATCATAGCTCATCTTGGCAATTGCTGAGGCAAATAACGAGGACTATCATCATTAGCAATGTTGTACTTTATGTTAATTTTCGGGAAAATGTAAGCCAGTTATTTGTTTTTGAATGCTGGTAGACGATGAGGTAGACTGCCTAGAGTGGGATGCTACTGGAGGACCAGGAAATATATTCCTTCAAAAACAAATAACTGGCTTACATTTTCCCGAAAATTAACATAAAGTACAACATAGTGCTAATGATGATAGTCCTCGTTATTTGCCTCAGCAATTGCCAAGGTGAGCTATGATTTTTCGGGTTTGCCTCAACAAAAATGCCAATGTAAAAAGTTGCACTTGTCAGTATCTTTCTAGACATTATTGTCAAAAATTATGCGCATTCTGGACATAATGTCTAAGAATTTTACCTGTTACAGCTTCAAAACAATACAATTATAAACTAAACTGACTGCTTTGGCTTATCAGAATAATTTAGGCGGGAAAACAACTATTACCTGTAGTTTGCAACTGCTCTACTTTGTAATAACTCGTCATTTTCAAACGTTAAATCGTTTCCACTAGTACTTCCACTACTTCTTGACTCTTTTAGTAAATTAACTGACCTTTCCAGCAAATTTACAGCTTTGGAAAGGGCTGATTGCTCTCCAACAGCACGAGCAACGTCTTGTTCTTCGGCGGCCATGTTGTTTAGTTATATTCAGTGCTTCCACAACTGAAATCAAGATTTCCCTCTCATGCTCTGAAATTTCCTGAAATTTCCTGATATTTTTATTCAGATTTCCTTCAAATTTCCTTCACACGAAATGTGATATTACTACAAGAGAATCGTGGTCATGACGTCATACCCACCCAAATTGTTTTCAACAATAGTTGAAATACGATGAAATGCCTATAGCCAATAGCATATAAATAATAAATAAAGGTTATCAACTGAAGAAAAGCTGAAAGTTCACATGACTAGACTAAAAATTTCACATTTCCAAAACATTTTCTCGATTTCCTGAGATTTCCTGAGATTTTATCTCATCCTGATCATTTCCTTTTCAAGTCAGAATTTCCTTAAAATCAGGAAATTTCCTGCGTTAGTCACCAGACTCCAAGCCGAAACATCGTATCATTATTGACCCTTTCACCGCGTGACGATAGACCGCCATTTCAGATGATGCTCCGACGTCGGAGCGTACGTTTGTGAAGGCAGAACGTAATGTAATCAAGACTTAATGTCCAACAGTGTTGACGTAACATAAGATTATGTAGGCAGAACGTAATGTAGTAAGACGTAATGTCCAGCAGTTCTGTCGTAACATAACGTCATGTAGGCACACTGCCTTACTCAGATGCCATAATGTCGTGATGTGAAGCCGCAACATCGTATCAAACAGTTCACATTGTATTTGTGAACCGGATACCGCTCCATAATTGGGCCATATTGCATCTCCGCAGGCAATTTATGCGTGCCATTTCTCCACTATTAAGTAGCCCAAGTTAACGCCTAGCGGGCGTCTTGTTTATTTTGTGTAAAAGATTGACAGATGGGAGCGCGTTTGACTAATTGACTTCCGGTGGTCGCATCAAGTTGGGGCAGGTCTCCACTAAAAAATGTTACCAATATATAAGTTACTACAGCTTTCAATTACAAAATTTTCAAAACGACTGTGAACAATAACCTTTAATCTATCATCATTAGGTTGGTTACGTCATGTAATACGTCCAGCTATCTCGAAGGAGACTATTGGAGCCTTACAGAAATTTCATCACGAAACAGGAAATGACGCCCATTGATCTAGCTATTTTGGGAACAAGTTCGCGTATGCGAATAACGTCTGGCAGCGGGATGGGAAACGTGCTATTTCGTACCCAGAGCCTGCAGTCCTATCCTGGATCCACTAGATCCTTGCAAGATCACTCGTTGTCACTGGACAAAAGGATCACAGTCCCTGGTACGAGATTGGAAAGCGTGGAAGTGCAAGACCTTGAATTTTGGTATGTATCTTCTTTTTATTCTGTTGTTTTAGCAATTATTGTGTTTAATTTATTTTCGCTCTGTCCTTGGATAATGCACACAGCACATACATTGTTTATTCTATTTACATGTTTAACCCTATCTAGATTGTTTTTTTTGGTCTTTTGGGGTTTGGGGGGGGGGCGGAATCTGCCCGCAATATCTCCAAAACTATTAGATGTATGCCAATGAAATGTTCACAGGTTGATGGCATGGTAGCGCTGAATATAAGTTACAATTTTGTTGTCATGGCAACAAAAATGTGACGTCATTATGACGTCATCAGTAAAAATCGATTTGAAGCAGTTATCAAGTAAATAGCTTATAAGCAAATATCAGTAAATAGATTTATCTTAAAGGACATTGGCAACAAAAATTAAGTTTGTCTAATATGAAAGAACTCGTAAAATGATAGAGTAACACCTTTTACAACTTTCCGTATTTTACTTCGTTTTTTAAATATCTCAGTTTGTTTGATATGTAAATGAGATGGTCTCTGACGTCAGGTGTGGGGTAGAGAATTTTCACTCATTAAAAAATGTCTTACAGTGATTGCTAAATTTACAACGTTCATTATCATGAGTTATTATACGCACATTTTCAAGTAAATTTGTGAAACAAACTTGAAGATGAACTAATACACCATCTCATTTACATATCAAACAAACTAAAATATTTCAAAAACGAAGTAAAATACGGAAAAGTTGTAAAAGGTGTTGCTCTATCATTTTACGAGTTCTTTCATATTAGACAAACTTAATTTTTGTTGCCAATGTCCTTTAATCGCTATGTTCTTATTCTTATTGTTTCTATTAAATCGTGTTCAGGAATACTCTGCATCTTTTTAAATATTTTTCACCATTTTTTCAGCCCCTACTACCAATGCACAAGTAGGAAAAGTCGTAAAATTTTAGATTCAGAGCTGTGTTCATTATTGAGATATCAGCATTTCAAACTCCGCCCCAGCATATACTGACGACTGTGACAGCCCTATAAAGGCCATGAAATGGGAATGAAAGTCATAGAATACAGTGCAAGCGAAGAATTTCGAAAAGTAATACAGGGTTTTTTTCGTTATTCGCCATTCATTATTTAAGTGAGTCTCTAACGAGGAAGAACAAGTGCAATTTTGACAAAAAAAACATCTAAAAGTAGACATAAATTTAGAAAACCTATCAGATCAAGTCCTGAGGTCTCAAGCCATCGTCTTACAATGATCACGAACGCCATTTTAGAGCACATGTAAACTCCATCCCCGAGCCTACGTTTAATATATCTGTTATGTCAACATCATCCAAAGTGATACAAACTATTTTTTCGCTGTAATTTTGTTTTAATACCTTATTCGGCCAATTGGTGCCAAAATACTTGAATCTTTCAACGAATAATGAAATTTTTACAAATAAATAGGGCCTTTTTTAAGGATTTGCTATTGTGGGGGGGGGGGGGTGTTCATGGGAACTTCGTTGTCTTTGCTGTCGTCCTAAGGGGGGCGGGGCTGGAGGTATGTCCCTAGAAGGTCGTTTTTGGCGATCTGGCATTACCAATTGAGATCAGCTGTGAGGGCTGATTTTTCAGGCAGCACTTATTCAGTTTGAGAGCACTTATGAGGACCCCCCTATAGGTTACAGAGTATTCCTGAACACCTAATACGAAATTTCGAGAAGAAATTTTCATTTTAATAGAAACAATAAGAATAAGAACATAGCGACTAAGATAAATCTATTTATTGATACAATAACTTATGCACGTTAACAGAACAGTAAGAAATAATCCTGAGAAAATTTTTTTTTTGAACTGCTACAAATCCGAATTTTTACTGATGACGTCATAATGACGTCACATTTTGTTGCCATGACAACAAAAATGTAACTTATATTCAGCGTTACCATGCCATCAACGAGAAAAACACTAGTTTTGGAGATATTGCCCGCGGGCAGATTCCCTCCCAGAAGACCAAAAAAAAACAATCTAGATAGGGTTAAACATGTATATATAATAAACAATGTGTGTGCTGTGTGCATTATCCAAGGACTGAGTGCAACTAAATTAAACACAATACTTGCCCAAACAACAGAATAAAAAGAAGATACATACCAAAATTCAACGTCTTGCGCTTTTATGTCTGATTCTCCACGCTTTCCAATCTCGTACCAGAGACTGTGGTCCTTTTGTCCAGTGACAACGAGTGATCTCGCAAGGATATAGTGGATCCAGGAAAAGACTGCAGGCTCTGGGTACGAAATAGCACGTTTCCCATCCAGCTGCCAGACGTTATTCGCATACGCGAACTTGTTTCCAAAATAGCTAGATCAATTGGCGTCATTTCCTGTTTCGTAATGAAATTTCTGTAAGGCTCCAATAGTCTCCTTCCAGTCCTTCGAGATAGCTGGACGTATTACATGACGTAACCAACCTATGATACTAATTTTTAGGGTTTTCAGTCGTATTAGACTCGTGTTCACTTGTGTTCCATTCGTGTTCACTCGTGTTCACTCGTGTTCACTCGTGTTCACTCCGTATTCTGACTCGTGTGGAGTTTTAGATCAGATCGAAATAAAGTTGCTTCCCTTCTCTCTTTCTTATATTATATACGCGCGGGGGCGTGGCAAGCACTCGTTGCCTTTCTGGTCTGGTTGCCTGTAATTTGTCCTGATTGTCGACAAAATTAACAAGTAAGAACATTTTAATAGCGATTTAATACAATTATTGTGTAAAAAATACCAAATAAACCCGATTTACTGTTAAACTCGCTTCACTGATAGACGTTGCGGCTCCCTGTGACAGCACCCCACAGCTAAAATCTATCTTGAGAGGTTTCAACTAAATTAGGGAGAGGGCTAAGTCTCCTTCCGGAGCGCGGAAATTTTTCAGCTTTCCTCCTCTCATATAAACGAAAACAAATTAATCTTACATAATGGTTTTACTGAGAGGCAGCCCTACCAAGAGGGCTATAGCTCAAACAAATCATACTGCAATATAATGCAATATAAAAAGGCAACTTAGCCATTAACCCCCGATAAGTGCTAACTGCTAAGAAGTGAAACAATACCCCGCACGCAATACAAAGTAAACAGAACCAATGACGCCTTCGCCACCCATAATTGTCGCAATTTATAAAAAGAACTCTTCGATTTTGCCAAACTTCCGGCCAGAAACAGAACGGTTTTTTTTTAAAAGCAATTTTTTTGAAAGGGGATTACAGATTACCTAATTTACCTTACTACAAAATAGTACTGGAATTTTTCGGTCAAATTTTCTCGTGATGGTCTCTGCGTCATCATTCGTTTTTTCAGGTTCTCTAGGGAGAACAGATTTATCTGATAGGGTTTCCTGATTAAATAAAGCTTACTATCAGTAATTCTGGTGTTTCAACAACAGAAACGTTATTGCGGTTTCTCTTTTTTTCAAGCCACAGCCGTTATCCTAGAAGCACATTATGTCAGTAAAACTTGGTTATATAAATTGTACATATCAAGATCTTTTATGGAACCCAAAAACGGTGAAATCTCTCAAATCT
This sequence comes from Chrysogorgia sp. JL179-B06, assembly GCA_035772405.1. Lineage (NCBI taxonomy): Eukaryota > Metazoa > Cnidaria > Anthozoa > Scleralcyonacea > Chrysogorgiidae > Chrysogorgia > Chrysogorgia sp. JL179-B06. The sequence continues at coordinate 901,490 of JAYKKM010000156.1, read as the reverse complement.
TTTTAAATATTGGGGAAAAATCGTAAACACGTATGTTGTTTTTCCTAACGAGTATATAAAGTCTATCTTGGCAACGTCGTAAATCAGGGGAAATTATTGATTGTAACAAGATAACATTTCTCTCAAATATTTTAATAACAACTCATACTGGTCTTACTTAGGATAGCCAGAAACGAATCATTCCCGAGCATTAGAATGTGCGGGTAATTTCAGTGTCTCGAAAGCATTATGCGCGTCATAATATTCGAGACCAAGACAAAATACAAATTATTCGAACTAGACCCGTCCATAGTTAATCGTCCCAGCATCTGAATCTTGCAAAACTTGCTTGTCCATTAAAATCTCTCTGTACTGAACATCTAAAGGGCACACATGATGAATATTCCATAAGACCAGGCGTCGCGATCCAAATGGAGAGCTTGTGGAGACGCAGGGACGATCGCGAGGACAGTCTTCTTCCATTTTAATCGCCATCAAAAATGGTTCGCAGTTCGCTTCGGGGGTAATTGTATAGCAATCATATAGCAAAGTTACAAAACGTAACAATATAAAAACATATTTTATGTAGAGCGTGTACCTATTTTGGACTGAGCGCAAATTTTAATCTTCAGACCACAGGCTTCCCAAGCTTGCGACACATTTATTATTATTGACTCTTTATTTACGATCTATTTTAATGGACTTGCAACGGGAAATCATTCGACTTCGTTAAATCTGTGTAATTTAGTGTGAAATCTGGGGCACTTTTATTATTATGATATTTGAGTACTTTATGTACGATCTATTTTAATGGGTTTGCAACGGGAATCATTCGATTTCATTAAAATGCTAGAACATTGCCATAAATTAAGAAATAAAGTTCACTTTATTTCTTATGAAGTCGTAGTTGTCCTTTCTGTGTAATTTGGTGTGAAATCTGGCGCAATTGAGGCATTGACAGCGAGTTCGGTATCCTCACTATAAAATAGGGAAGGCAGGAGACTGCCGCTCACGAAGCCCACGTATCGACTCCACAATAATAATAAATGTGTCGCAAGCTTGGAAGCCTGTGTTCAGACGAGCGCAGTAAATTAATTCTAAAGAAACTAAAAGTGGAATAAGTGGATCTTGATCACCACTACACCGGGATGAAGTAATTCCAGTCTGGTTGATGGACTTATACAAGATTAACGAATTCATGGTAATGCACAGAAGCAAGTTAGAGACTTCTACTCACCATAATGACTGATGCTCCGTCGGCCAGATGGACGTCGAGGTTATGAAAATAAAATTAGCGCATGGTTGCCTGTTGTCAAGGAATCCGTTGTCAAGGAATCCGCAGGATCGATTGTTAATTATAGCGGGCTAGCCCCCCCAATCCAAAAATTGTTCCGCGGTCCCTATTCCTTTAAAATAACACGGCTTAAAAAGTAACAGCTACAATGAAGTGTTTCAAGTGAGCGGTAATGACACGGCTGTCGGCAAAGCAATAAACACATTATTTTTCAAACCGGATGTTCCCTTGGGAACTAATCGATTTAGGATGATCAGCGTGCGACCTTGCAATATTGTGACGCATATTGCAATTTTAATTGGCAATTTCATCGAGCAACTTGCAAACGCTTTGGTAACCTGCGGAATACCGTGTTGTCGTTATGTCAGGTCTTAGTGCAATATTTCGAAGAGAGATTTGCAAGTTTTTTCGTAGAAGAGCCCATCGGAGAATACAAAGAACTACTGCGAAGCTTAGACGACGGGCAAATAAGGATCTCTTATAAAGATGTTCAGTTAGGTACTTTTATAAACATTGAACCTTCGGAGAATTTGCATTTGGTCGAAGCTTTCAGAAACGCAATATCGAATGGTTCGGATGTACTTGAACTTGATGTGGCTGAACCACCACGCGTTGGCAATTATAACACTATTTGCAGTAACTGTCACATTCGGGGTCATAGGTGTGAAGGAAACCGAGATAATGGTTCATGTCATGCTCCTCCATGCACGTCTTATTACCTATGTGGCCAGAAGAATAAACACAAAGAACATTTTGAGGAGATAAAAAAGAGAAAAAAAGAACTCAAAGCCATCAGTCGCGAAATTGACAATGTAACCATGGAGAAGAAGAACTTGGATGCATTCCAGTCGAAGAGTATATCAGCGTTTTCAACTGCAGTGACCCCGCGTTTGCTTAAAGCATTTGGAGATAAATACTCACCAAGAACAGCGGCTGGTAAACTGGAACTCCAGAGAGATATAGCAACACTCAGATTGGCATGCGACAACAAAATTCCATCCCATTCAGAAGACGACAGAGACATGTTTTACTCATTGTTGCAAAGTAAAGAAAATCCATGGGAATGGATCAGTTAAACGAAGTTTCGGTTGTACATCCTATTAACTACAACGCTTCTACAGCAAATAATTCGAAAGTTGTTACTGTCAATCAGTTTGCCGTCTAGCCCGTGCGAAATAGTCGAAAGAAGAATAGAACGCCGCGTCGAGTTCTGATGTCAGTGATTCAAGTTCTGATGAAAGCAGTTCTGCAACTTCTGATTCGTCGCCTGAAAGAAAACGAAAACGTAGGAGAAAGAGAAAGCATCAAAAAAATATGAGAAGGAAAGGCAAATCTGCACCCCACAAGAAGAAACGACGCCGAGAAAACTCGTCCAGTGGCAGTGAGTATAAACACACAGTGCATCGACAATATGCCTTATTATACCGCCAGGTGAAGAACAGGTCTGTCAGATAAGTCAGAAGGCCCACGTTAACTACTTGCAACACGAAATACCACCAATTCAGAAACCTGAAGACTGTTCTCTAGAGGAACTTGCAACAATCGCACTATAACAATGCGCGCAAATGTCTTAGTCTTAGATCGACCTCAAGGCTGCGTATAAATGTTGTTGAATTTACTGCCATTTATTTGTGCTGAATATAAACAAAGATATGTACTTGACATTACTCGTTTAGCGTGCGATTTTACTTTCGCGGATGTTTTTTGATTAATTTAAAAGGTGTATGTTTTACGGAAAACTTTGACGTTTATTTGACATGTTCTTTGAATAAAATATATGAGAGGGAATGATACGCTGTTGTGGTCTTGTCCCTAGCTGATATAAAGGTCATACTTTTCGTATCGTTGTACTTTCTGTCAAGAACTTTGGCTAAACTACATCGACCTTGTAGTCTCTAATATAATTTTAAAGTTCTGAGGCGAAACTGCGAAGAATTACGAGACGAGTCAGACGATAGATGTTTGTTTGGCGACGAAGCGAGAATAATATTGATAATAGTTTTAAGTTTTAACTTATTTCATGTGTTCAATTGTATTTTGAGTCTCGTGTATAATTATGTGTTGCAGGTGTATCGAATAAATCTTTACCAGCCATAGTTGTGAAAATAACGGCTCGATTTCCATATAAATATCCAACCTCGTACCCAGGGCCTATCTCCGCCCGCCGCCGACCCCCCGCCACGCGCGCTGCGAAAGGCAGGGGCTGGTCACGTGTCACCCAGATTCTGGGTGATAACAAAAAATTTGTGGGAGGGGGAGGTTGTCCAGGTGGCAAGGTGCAGCAACTGGCATATAATGGCCACTGATGCGAAGAAGTTTTATCCTGTGATGGAATCGATTTTTTGTTCTATCGACTCTGCGAATCCCTTGAGGACTCCACATACAGTACTGCAAGAACGCGGTTATATTAGTTGATGTTGAAAAAGTTCATGACAACGTGGCACACAGGGTAGACAACGTGCTTCATCAAAACAAAGCGCTTCCTGAACTCATCTGTCGTCCTTGCGAAAGAAAAGTAAAGAACGCTTCAAATTTAAAGAAAATTATTTCTGGCACGCAACAGTTACTAGTTTCCGCCGTCTGTCCCTTTGTCGAAAAGAACGTTTTTGAACTTCAAAACCGACGCCGCCTCGTCATCTTCAATTTCAAAGGTTAGTTTTAAAATTATCAGTTGTTGACTCAATCCAAAATATATAATAACGTTTACCGCTTAACTGCCTTTTGAACAGATAGAAATGATCGTCACTGCGTCAAGTGATTTTAATAATAGAAAAGAAACAGTCTATGCAGCACTGTCTACTTTGTTATTTCGAATGTCTATTGATAGTATTTATCCCAAATATAGTATTTTAATATCCGATCGATCGAATTACTTATATTTGCGAAATATTTTAATTTAATATGAAGTGACACAAGCATAATACTATCCTAGACATTCGAAATAACAAAGTACACAGTGTTGCGTACGCAGTGTTCTTTTCCATTTTCTATCAACTTCAAAAATTTCGGGTTAACATGTCTACATTGGAAATATGCTATTATGAAAATCACTTGACGCAGTGACGATCATTGTTATCTCTATTCAACTCTTTCAATGTAAAAAGGCAGTTATAAAGCGTCAACGTTCTGTCATGATGTTATTATATATTTTAGATTAAAACAACAACTGATGATTTTAAAACTAACCTTTGAAAATTGAAGACGACGAGGCGGCGTCGGTTTAGAAGTATTTCTCTAGGGAAAGGGCAGACGGCGATATTTCAATGCAACTTTTAAATCGGCTGAATTCTGGATAAGTAACTTTCGCGTGTTAGCAATAATTTTCTTTAAATTTGAAGCGTTCTTTACTTTTCTTTCTCAACGACGACAGATGAGTTCAGGAAGCGCTTTGTTTCGCTGAAGCACGTCGCCATGAGCTTTTGACACATTTTCAACTTCTTACAGCGTGCGGAGTCCGCGACGGTTCGAGGAAAGATCGATTCCATCTACGACAGGATAAAACTTCAGTATCGGAGCCATTACATGCCGCCAGTAGCTGCACCTGGACAACCTAAACGTACCATCCCCTCCCACTAAATTAATTTTTGTTATCACCCAGAATCTGGGTGACACGTGACCAGCCCAGGGCCTTTTCGCAGTGCGCGTGGCGGGGGGTCGGCGGCGGGCGGAGATAGGCCCTGGGTACGAGGTTGATAAATATCCCCAAATTTAAAACATAGTGGCTAACCCAAACCTTACCCTAATCCTAACCCTACCCTCCACCTAACCCTCCACCTAATATATACTAACCCTAACTCTTACGATAATGTTTTATTTTAGAAATAACAGCTGATTTTATTTCGACTTTTACTACCGATAGTCTATGTGACGTCATTTCGGGATTTTTATATGGAAATTCAACCGAAATAACTGTTTATTTTTAAACCGCGATTCGAAAATGCAAAACTTCGCTCGAGCAATTAGAATTAGCTCCTAAAGAAACTGGTGCGAGAGCTCAGCATCAACCAATCAAATGACGAGTTTCATCGGAGTTCCCCAGAGCTCCGTTTCCCCCCTGTCCGGTACGAGATAGGACCCGGACCGGGGACCCGAGGACCCATGTAAAACCAGGACCCATGTCAAAATGGGCGGGGGGTTAAGAAAATTTCATATTTGATGGCGGGGGTGATATTTTATTCTACTAGATGCAGTAAAAAACCTATATGATTATTAAGAACCGCAGGCTGAAATTAAGAATTTATTTATATAAGAACATATAAGAACGGTCGGTTGAAATTGCGCGACAACCTCGTACGTACCCAGAGGTCGAGTCGCACGTCACATCAAAGTTTAGTTTGCTTGCACGCTTCGCGAACCGTTCGTATTTATCATAAATAGTCTTCAACGCCTACGCATTATAAATAAACTACATATATAAATGAAGTCCATTTTTTGGCCGTATGACATTTTGATCAACATAATGCAATACCCGTGTATGAAGTTAAACGTATTGTACGCGCGCTAGTCTTCTCACGCCAGTAACGCGACATATTCATAATAATTGATAATCGCATTCTTTCTTTTCTGGCATTCTGCAGCTTTCAGTGTTGGAGTAAAACCAGAAGATCTGCGAATGCGATCAGAGGGGCTTGGTTCACGTCATGAGAGGAGGGAGCCTGGCTGATTTTATGCCACGAAAATCTTTCTTTGACTGCAAGAAATAATTAGAATACCCTGTGTGCTATGCTTACAGAAAAACAAAGGCGATTTGGCTTGTTATGTCATTCTGCATTTCTCAAACAGTCGCAATAAGATTTTCGTGACATAAAATCAGCACGGCTTGTCGCCTCATATGAACGCGGTGCATGTTTTATCGGTACAGGTCGAACAGCTGTGATATCCGTCAGTTTATTGTGTTTTGTTAATATGGGGACCGTGTCCGTATGTACCAGTACCACACGACGTATTTGAGCTAGGATCGAGTCAAATTAACATTGAGAAACTCATTAAAATCGAGAACTAAGGTAAAATATATAGACAGCCGGGAATCACTGCGAATATAGCTTAACCAGCTTACCAGCTTATTTATGGTAGCCTGCGTGCAGACGCTCCGTATCCGGCCCTGATTAATGGGCCGCCGTCTATGCGTAGGCTAATTTATGGCCGCTCAGTCAAACCGCACGGCGAGCTTCGCACTTCTCCTCACGCCAAGTAACGCGACTACAATAGACCCTTTGCACTAGCAATAAATATTTCTGTGGTTACCCATTTGTAATGTTACTGGTTAAGTAACGAAACGTCAATTTATATCATTTAGTCTTGTGTTTATGGCTCTTCATTTAAAAGTTTTGAGCTGGGCTCTTATTTTTATGCTACGTTTCCGCTTTCCGCCACGATCATAACAAATCATAGCCCATAGACGTTAACTAAGTTTCTTATTACAACCTATGAAGTATACACGTACAATACAATAAAAACCTGCTGACAAGAACCTACATTTTACCCAATCAGCCTGGGATAGGTTCTTATTATGTTCTTATATCAATAAATTCTTGATTTCAGGCTGCGGTTCTTAATAATCATAGGTTCTTGTTTGCGGGTTTTTACTGCATAGTAGAATAAAATATCACCCCCCGCCACCAAATATGAAGTTTTCTTAACCCCCCTCCCAGTTTGACATGGGTCCTCGGGTCCCGTTTTTACATATAGCCGATGCTCAAGGGGTATGGCAAAAGCGGGGTCCGTCTAGACAGTCGTTTACCCGTAACGCTGCCCGAGCATCGATCTCCTCAAAATTTGCGAGTTACGAGTAAAACTAGAAATACGTGTACGCAACAACCCCTCGCCCGCCGTAATAGCGTAGTCCTTAGTTATTTTACTTAAAAATAGATAACAGTACCCATTGATTTGCCAATCGAATGGACTTATAGTATACACTACATGTATCTCTGAGAGCCTTTAAACTATCAAGCTTGTGTTGTTCTGAATTTCATTGTTTCATAATTAGACATCAAACTAAATAACTAAATAACTCAAAGTGTTTACTTTTTTGGGTGCAATTATATCAACCTGCAATGATTAAGATTTGTTTGATATGTAAAGGCCGGCATAGCCGTACACAGGATTATTTTTCCGGGGGGCAGCAAGACAAATCTTGTGAAGTTTGTGTTCGCAGGTTTCACGCGAACCTTTGTAGGGGGGTCTGAGGGCATGCACCCCCAGAAAAAAATTGAATTTTAAAAGCCCCAGGAGTGCGTTTCTGGCGATTTCTGCGAGGACATTCTGAAAAATGTTATCTGTAAGGTCTGGTTTACCCCAGATAGATGTCTAACCCCAGAGTACCTATATATGGTTCAGCGAGCTCATTGTTAGATCCATATTATATGTAGAGCTCACTGCTCGAGTATTAATTAAACCATAACCGCAGGATTTGTTATCGACAGACGCGGTCTGGGCACTGGGAATCATGGATGGGGAAAAGAAACTCTAGAGGTGGGGTGGGGGATAGTGGTAGAAAAGGCGAGCGAGGGGATTATTGCGGAAGGCGTAAAGGTACGTTTGTCGCGCTGACGTCAATTTAAATTTAAACGCCAAATGTAACCACTAAAAAGCCGTTTATAGTACGTACGTCCCAATCACAATTCCTAACCCTAATAATCCTAACATAACCCCTTCGTCTGCCAAATTATCCCTCTCTAACCCCAATTTTCCTTTGTTACCACGGCAACAATAAAGGATCGTTTACCATACATACAAATATATATATATTCCGACATAAAGGCTACTTTCACTCAACCTCGTACCCAGGGCCTATCTCCGCCCGCCGCCGACCCCCCGCCACGCGCGCTGCGAAAAGGCCCTGGCAGGGGCTGGTCACGTGTCACCCAGATTCTGGGTGATAACAAAAAAATTGTGGGAGGGGGAGGTTGTCCAGGTGGCAAGGTGCAGCAACTGGCATATAATGGCCACTGATGCGAAGAAGTTTTATCCTGTGATGGAATCGATTTTTTGTTCTATCGACTCTGCGAATCCCTTGAGGACTCCACATACAGTACTGCAAGAACGCGGTTATATTAGTTGATGTTGAAAAAGTTCATGACAACGTGGCACACAGGGTAGACAACGTGCTTCATCAAAACAAAGCGCTTCCTGAACTCATCTGTCGTCCTTGCGAAAGAAAAGTAAAGAACGCTTCAAATTTAAAGAAAATTATTTCTGGCACGCAACAGTTACTAGTTTCCGCCGTCTGTCCCTTTGTCGAAAAGAACGTTTTTGAACTTCAAAACCGACACCGCCTCGTCATCTTCAATTTCAAAGGTTAGTTTTAAAATTATCAGTTGTTGACTCAATCCAAAATATATAATAACGTTTACCGCTTAACTGCCTTTTGAACAGAGATAGAAATGATCGTCACTGCGTCAAGTGATTTTAATAATAGAAAAGAAACAGTCTATGCAGCACTGTCTACTTTGTTATTTCGAATGTCTATTGATAGTATTTATCCCAAATATAGTATTTTAATATCCGATCGATCGAATTACTTATATTTGCGAAATATTTTAATTTAATATGAAGTGACACAAGCATAATACTATCCTAGACATTCGAAATAACAAAGTACACAGTGTTGCGTACGCAGTGTTATTTTCCATTTTCTGTCAACTTCAAAAATTTCGGGTTAACATGTCTACATTGGAAATATGCTATTATGAAAATCACTTGACGCAGTGACGGTCATTGTTATCTCTATTCAACTCTTTCAATGTAAAAAGGCAGTTATAAAGCGTCAACGTTCTGTCATGATGTTATTATATATTTTAGATTAAAACAACAACTGATGATTTTAAAACTAACCTTTGAAAATTGAAGACGACGAGGTGGCGTCGGTTTAGAAGTATTTCTCTAGGGAAAGGGCAGACGGCGATATTTCAATGCACCTTTTAAATCGGCTGAATTCTGGATAAGTAACTTTCGCGTGTTAGCAATAATTTTCTTTAAATTTGAAGCGTTCTTTACTTTTCTTTCTCAACGACGACAGATGAGTTCAGGAAGCGCTTTGTTTCGCTGAAGCACGTCGCCATGAGCTTTTGACACATTTTAAACTTCTTACAGCGTGCGGAGTCCGCGACGGTTCGAGGAAAGATCGATTCCATCTACGACAGGATAAAACTTCAGTATCGGAGCCATTACATGCCGCCAGTAGCTGCACCTGGACAACCTAAACGTACCATCCCCTCCCACTAAATTAATTTTTGTTATCACCCAGAATCTGGGTGACACGTGACCAGCCCCTGCCAGGGCCTTTTCGCAGCGCGCGTGGCGGGGGGTCGGCGGCGGGCGGAGATAGGCCCTGGGTACGAGGTTGACTTTCACTTCGCCTTGCATAAAAAAGCGCGGGAAAAAATTCCGTCGAGATATAGCACCCTCGCCCCAGGGCCTTCGGCCCGGACGGCGCTTCGCGCCGCCGGGCGAGGGGATTAGTCTATTTTGGCACAACCCGGTCTCTTCCTTAAATTAACCATACTCCTTAATTTACAAGTCGCTCTGAATTAAGGATAATGGTTAATCTAATGCTAGAACCCAACCCGAACACAACAAAGATCCTAACCCTAACCCCCCGCCTAGTTGGTTTTCTAACCCTAACCCCCCGCCTTAATGGGTCAATGGTTAACTCGCAGCTCGCAACTCGCAACTCGCAGCTCGCAACTAGCAACTTCACAGCTCGCATATTACCTATTCCCGTTAATAAGCAATAAATTAAAACTCTTTGACCATAACAGAACATTTATTCTTACTTGTAGTTATACTTGTACAAATCAGCGAAATGTTGTTAGTCATCAAAACAAAAGAAAATTTAACCAGAAACCAACTTATAGTATAAACGCAATGTCCGGTATTAGCGGGATATAAATGTGTTCGGCATGACATTTCAAATATCGTTCTTATAGACAAGTTCTTTAAATGACAAATCCACAGTGACTAAAGAAGTTTTGCGAAATCACAGGTGTGATTGACTGAAGAGCCTGAATAATTGCTAATTTTGTGAAATTAATTGAAAACTGTTCGTTTTGTCTTAAATATGCCTTCATTGCCCTAAAGCAAAATTCACAAGTATTGAATTCTGGACTATACGGAGGTTGAAATATTAAATCAACACCTCTATTTACGAGCATAAGTCGCAACTGATTTTCTGCGAAATGTCCATGATGGAAACCGCAGTTGTCCATGACTACAACATCGCCATTCGCCAACACAGGATTACCAAGTTGATCGACAGCTTGCAAACTTTCCTCGAAGAACTCAATCATTTCAAATCCATTTGATGGACCTTCCAATATGTTGTAATTGTCGATACCAAAACGACTGTGGAGTAGATTCACTGTGTAGGTACAGTTAGAGGTGTGTCGTTTTACTTCAATTGCAGGAAAACCTTCAGTCTTGCTATGTCCGTAAGTTCGGTTTGGCGTTGTTTTCACAACTGAACTTTCGTCGAAAAAGTGAACTGTAGATGCGTCAACTCCAGACATGTACATTATATAATCCAATGTTTTTAGAAGGTTTTGTTGTGTAAGCGACTCTTCCGGAAGAACAGAAAGTTTCTTCCAACTAAACTGCAAATCCTTCTTCAAAATATCACCCACTGTTGACCGCGCGGGAACATTCGCTGCTGTGCAAACACCGTTTTCAATAAGGGTCTGCTGAATTTCCGATGTAAATTTAGACTGGGAAGTTCCATGTTTGCGATTGATATACGAAGAAGCCATGTTATGAGTTATGACGAGCAATCCGCCAAAGCGTTTGCAAGTTGCTCGATGAAATTGCCAATCAAAATTGCAATATTGCGTCACAATATTGCAAGGTCGCACGCAAGGGAACATCCGGTTTGACAGTAAGTTAAAATAAATCCAACCACACTCTAAAAACACTCTGGTTAAATTTCACCAGGATAGGGTCAAATTTTTACCAGGCTCCGGGTCAATATGCATGCCATCGACACAAACCTGGTTAAACTGACCAGGAAATCCCTGGTGAAATAATTTCACCAGAATCCTGGTAAACTTTAACCAGGAATTATGGTCACAAATTTAACAAGTTGCCTGGTCAAAAACCTAGAAATATTACCAGGATCCTCGTTAAATGAATTATCTTTAACCAAAAATTATGGTCATAAATTTAACAAGTTGCCTGGTCAAAAACCTAGAAATATTACCAGGATCCTGGTTAGATGAATTATCTTTAACCACTGGAACTATGGTCATAAATTTAACAAGTTGCCTGGTCAAAAACCTAGAAATATTACTGCCAGGATCTTGGTTAGATGAATTATGAGCAACCAAAATAATTCCTGGACAAATAACTTCAAGATTGCCAGAATCTTGCATGGTTATGGCCTTATAAATCCACTCTGTAACATTAATCTGGTAATTGGAGCTTGACGTAGCAGTAATTGCTGTTGTCACCGGCTGGGAGCTGGCGAGAGACTCGGATTTACTATACAAAATACTCAAAACTAGCCTGCAGTTTGGAAATGAAGTTCAAATTGGATCATAAACAATAAACACATTTTATTTTTAGGACAATCACTTACATACAAATTACCTATTTCAGTTACAAAAACTGAATTTTAACAAGTACGTGTTACATGCAACTAAGCTATTACATTTTCAGTTCCACATGTTTGAACTTCAGACCTGTTCAGACGCGGGTGAAGGAAACAAAATTATTGTGACATAGCCCCTTTAATATTATTAAGCTACACAATTTGATTGCTTAATTATATATTACAGTTTTTATGTTTAGGTTTCATCACCATGTTTTATACTGTAGTGTTATGATACATGTATAATAAGTTATCAAAATTTATTTGAGTGAGATAGCTTTTATAGTAATCATGTTACCCAACATTTGGGCCCCCTTATTGCTTTGTTCATAAAATTGATCCAAACACTGGGTGAATATTGAACCACAGCATCCTCGACAATATTTCTAAAAACTTGTTGAACCTCCCGACTGCTGGCACGATCTCCCACAATACTTTGTCTAGCCTTTGCCTGTGCACGTTTTGTAAAGAGACTCCAGATCTATACGTGGCTATGTACATGGCAGCAATCGCTTGGTAGTAACTCTTTGTTAGAGTCCATTCTGTGTTGACCTCATCCCCATCTGGTCCATCCTGGTAGAATAACTTCGTGTCGATAACTATTCTTGGAAGACTAGACTTGAAGGAGTTTTTGTCGTCAACATAGACATCAAAGTTGTTAACTTGGTAGTTGAGCACATATGGAGGAAATGTCATAACTTTCCCAGAGTCTCTAGTTTTATTGTTCTCTGCTAATATCAACTTTTGAACTGTCCCACCACTCGACCATATCTTTGGGAAAGGTGTGTTATTATGAAGCCACTTCCACATACTCTTATCGTTCTTGAACGTGGTGCTGGTAATGTCAGTCGAGAGTATGTCGTTGTTGATGAAGAATATGTCGACTCTTGAGTCTTGTCACATCACCCTGTTGTGTTTGGACTGGTTCGAAATCGAACTTGGCTATTGTGACCTAATTGCCTAATTGCCTAACTGTTCCTAATTGCCTTGTCATAGTTCTCACCATAATAACGTCTGATCAACGTCTCGAAGTCTACTGGTTTGTTTAACGTGTTCACTGGTTTGTTTTTCGTTAGATACTTAGTGTACTCCGAGTTACTCTTAAACCCATTTGAGTCTATACTAATGTCACCACTGTTAGTTTTCGTCACGAAGAATATATGTGTATGCATATTGTCGTCGACGTCAAGAAAAAACCTACTCTTATCAGCATAAGGATACTTTCTTGAAAACTCGTTCATTACATAATATACAGTATATTATATGAGAGTGACAGTATTGATTGGTGGTTCAACGAAAACTATAGACCTACAAGAGTCAATCTTAGCAACCAACTCAGACCCTTACTTACTAGTAAAAAAGGCAACCATCTTAATTTTGGGACTATATTAACGTAACCTCAGCTGTTAACGACAAGATAACTTACAACCACACCTTTAAAATGATCGCCTACGACCTTAAAAAGTTAGGAGACGTCAAGCTAGTAGCCAACAGATATGACTCAACATGTACGATAACAACTGATCAGCAAATAGAACTGTTTAAATTTGGACAACTTTTGGGATTCGACGAAAACACTACAATAGTCAACACAAAAACCAGCCCCAACGTTGTGAATGTCAACAGAGGACTGAAATACATACAAGTAGCATCTAATATTGTTAACAGTTTCTAATATTTTCCAAACCTTTTGCATAGCGTTTTGCCTAAGGACTATAGACGTGTTTTGTAAAAAATATGTCTCATGCGCACGGCTTATGGTCGCTGAGTTAAGGGCAAATGTAACGGAAGAATATATCACCTTAAATATACGGCTAATTTATGCCGATTTCCCCCTAGTTCAAGGGGACATTTCACCCCCTTGCGCTGTGATTTCTTCCAAACCTTTTGCATAGCGTTTTGCCTAAGGACTAGACGTGTTTTGTAAAAAATATGTCTCATGCGCACGTTTTATGGTCGCTGAGTTAAGGGGAAATGAAACGGAAGAATATATCGCCTTAAACATACGGCTAATTTATGCCGATTTCCCCCTAGTTCGAGGGGACATTTCACCCCCTTGCGCTGTAAAAAATATGTCTCATGCGCATGGTTTATGGTCGCTGAGTTAAGGGAGATGCCAATGCAAGAATATATCACCTTAAACATACGGCTAATTTATGACGATTTCCCCCTAGTTCAAGGGGACATTTCACCCCCTTGCGCTGCGATTTTTTCAAAACCGCTTGCACAGCGTTTTGCCTAAGGACTAGACGTGTTTTGTAAAAAATATGTATCATGCGCACGGTTTATGGTCGCTGAGTTAAGGGGAAATGAAACGGAAGAATATATCGCCTTAAACATACGGCTAATTTATGCATTTGCACGCATTCTGTCTTTCTAAACTTTGCTTCCGATATAAACTAAAAAACTATCTTCTTCTGTCTTTGTAAATTGGAATAGTTCTTTTCTAACGTACTTTTCCGGTTGCCAACAATCGGTTTTGATGTTGACAATTCTTGTCATTTCCTTCACACCGCTAATGCCTCTTATCTAATGTATATACAGGGTGTCTCAAAAAAAAGTAGACCCTTTCAAATTCAAATTATCCCTAACCTATTGTATTAATATGAATGTTTTAAGTGCTTAGGATTAATGGATGTGTAAAAACACAAGGTGTTCTACTCATGGGACCTAATAACTCAAAAATAAGTATAAAATAGTAATAAATTAAGTTTAAATATTACATGCAAGCAAGATAATAAATGTCAGTTAATTGCAGAGCAGCGAAAATTTATCGTGTTATATAAAATACTTGTAGGCTAAATACGTTTGCAATAATCTGTACATAAACGTTAACACCAAAACACCAGGGCCTTTTTTAAGGATTTTCCCGTGGGGGGCATTTTCCTAAAAGGGACCTTCGTAGCCAAAATATAGGTTTACTGTTTCCGAGGCAGGCTTTTTCGTATATATTAAATATATATATATATATATATTTGTCTGCCATTTTATTTAAAAATATTTTTTCTACAGTTCATGATCAGTGGCGGATCCAGCAGGGGGTCTGGAGGTGCTTTTACGGCGATTTCTGATAAGAATTTTTGCGAAATTAAGGCACCACACCACGCCCTTGCTAAAAATGCACGATTACATAGGGCATCAATTAAGATAATGAAACACTTTAATATATAAACTCAGAAGTAGTACGGAACCAATATAAACACTTTAGCCTTTAGGCATCTTCATAAGCTACCAAAACATTGTGCTTATAATCGGTCATATAATATTGCGTTTATCATATTATGGTAAAAAAACAGAAAACACTTGTTTGCGGGATTTTAAATGGGGGACGCGCGCCACGTAGGTCAACATAATAATTTCAGGAAGTCTATAAGTTGTTAATTAAGGGCTAAAACTTACTTTCCATTTGTTTAATTTTTATTCCTTGCTTATTGGTTGATTAAATTTAAGAAAAAGGGACTTTTCCTGGGGGGGGGGGCAAAAATTGATTAGTGGGGGGCAAGCTTAATAGTTAAAAAAGGCCCTGCAAAACACGGCATTATTTGTTTTACTTTATACTTCATTAAGACTGCTTGTGGATGATATTAAGTTTTCCTCGTTGCTTTCGTATTTGAATTATTATAAATTCCCAAGCTATTAGTAATTTAATCCAATATCTACTGCCTTTATTGTGTTTTGCCAGAGCATGCAACGCGCGACCGGACACATAATAAAACTTAGGTGTTGTTGCGTTATGGCCGTTTTCCATTTCAAGTGTAACGTACCGACACGTATCAAAACAAATTTTAAATTTCAAAATTTAGCGAATGTTGATTGGTTAGTACGTCCGTAGTACGCCAAAAAGTTGACTTACGACGAACTTTTTATTTTGATAAACGAAACAAAAATTGCGCAATTTTCCAAGCAAATTGAGAAGCATTGCCTTCAATTCAACGTAATTGCCTAACGCTGCTAATTTATGCCGATTTCCCCCTAGTTCGAGGAGACATTTCAGCGCCTTGCGCCGAGATTTTTTCGAAACCTCTTGCACAGCGTTTTGCCCAAGGACTAGACGTCTTGTAAAAAATATGTCTCATGCGCACGGCTTATGGTCGCTAAGTTAAGGGGAAATGTAAGGAAGAATATATCAGCTTAAACATACGGCTAATTTATGCCGATTCCCCCTAGTTCGAGGGGACATTTCGAGAATAACCCTTCACAGCTACAAAGCTCTGACAGCCGGTTGAATGGGGTTGACGACCACCAAACAAAAACTACTTTTATACCACTGTTTGTTCATAGACATAGTCTTTAATAACTGATATTCATTATTATTTATGCAAATATAATGTGTTGACATATGGAATTGTTAACAGCCGCGATATTTACGATATTGAGCTCCCGACGTAAAGCTTCACCAAAGTTAAGCCAGGTTCAATGGCTGACATATGCATATTTAACTGTGTTACCAGCTGTGTTTTCGCAACTGGTCTTGGCCAGGTCGTAATAATTGAGACACTCGTATAAATATCATCATCATAATTTCTATACATTTCATCGAGTGTAAATGCCAATATTAATCTTTAATATACCCTATACATTCACTGGCATTACCTTCCATCTCATATATACCAGAACTGATGGCAACGGCCTTCGTGGCCCAGTCGGTTAGGGCGCTGGGCTAGTTTCCCGGTAGTTGCATTTTTCGCAACTGGTCTCGGTCGGGTCTTAGAAATAATCAACACTCGTAATATCATCATCATAATTTTGGGATTCGGATCGGATTCGGACATTACGTTTTGCAATTTGCTTATCATTTTATATCTTTTGGAACTTTGCACTATCCTTGGGATCCCTAGTTAGAGTGCGCGACCTCATACGGCTCCTTTGCTTACGTAATAAGCGACGTCATTGCATATGCGGCCCCCTAAAAAGGTTCGAACAGTGGATGAGGTCTTAAATTTTTATGTATAACCCTTTATAGTTAAAGTCTCTTGGAGCATCTACGTCTTCCTTTTGTCTACCTTCTGCGTCTCGTTCCGTCCCGTCTCCTGATCGATCTCGTAGTGTGTCTCCTGGTGGATCTCGTAGTGTGTCTCCTGATGGATCTCGTAGTGTGTCTACTCCGTCTCCTGATCGATCTCGTAGTGTGTCTCCTGATGGATCTCGTAGTGTGTCTACTCCGTCTCCTGATCGATCTCGTAGTGTGTCTCCTGATGGATCTCGTAGTGTGTCTCCTGATGGATCTCGTAGTGCGTTTCCTCCATTAGAACTTACAAAAATAAATTTTCAGGAACATTTCTTGAGAGCGTGTTCTGAATGTGCTCAGCAACGAGGAGAAAACCAAGCAGGAAACACCGGCAAATTTCGATCCAAGGGTTTAAACGAGCTTTCTTGGAGAGGACTTTTGCGTAAGCTTTTTCAAGATGAAGAAGACGTGTCGATGGTGTGCGCATGTGACGGCAACAAGCCAAAGGCAACTGCAGTGGCAGTCATTAGACACATTGAAAGGCGTCACTCGAAGAATAACAAGTTTTTTGTTATCGAAAAAATAAAAATTCGTGAAAATGGTGTTTAAAAAGTTTGCGTCTGTTAAATATTTAACCATCTTATAAGGGCCTGTTCATATGGGCCGAACTGGCCCGGCAAAGCGGGCTACAATCCTGGACAAAACCTGTCGAGAAAGTTTGTTTAATTGTTTTATACAGTAAAATGCAGGCAATACTTAGATCCTTATAACTGGATGTGACGTATTTTGAACTTTCGCTCCCCCTTTTCAATGTTGACGTAATGTCATTGCCATCAACATTGAACTGGAGGGGGGGGGGGGGGGGGGGGGGGGAAGGCAATCAAACCTTTTGCATAGCGTTTTGCCTAAGGACTAGACGTGTTTTGTAAAAAATATGTCTCATGCGCACGGCTTATGGTCGCTGAGTTAAGGGGAAATGTAACGGAAGAATATATCACCTTAAACATACGGCTAATTTATGCCGATTCCCCCTAGTTCAAGGGGACATTTCACCCCCTTGCGCTGTAGAAAATATGTCTCATGCGCGTGGTTTATGGTCGCTGAGTTAAGGGAGATGCCAATGCAAGAATATATCACCTTAAACATATGGCTAATTTATGCCGATTTCCCCCTAGTTCAAGGGGACATTTCACCCCCTTGGGCTGTGATTTCTTCCAAACCTTTTGCACAGCGTTTTGCCCAAGGACTAGACGTCTTTTGTAAAAAATATGTCTCATGCGCACGGCTTATGGTCGCTGAGTTCGTATGCAAAATACGAGTTCGTATGCAAAATTCGTTTTGCTTTTTATACCTCCCAAGTCGGTATTGCCTGACCCAAATTAATTACCAACCCAAATGTGGAGCGGAAAGTCCCCAAATGCCCCTTATTAGTATTAGGGTTGGGAGTATTTTAGTCGGTTATATAGCTCAAAATATGGTATTTGCGCCAGGTCCCCTTGCCGCTTGTGCCCACAATAGTATCTTTAGCACCAGTTATTATGTCTGTAACAGGGATATTACTAGTGTTTATACTTCGTCCGTATATTATATATTATATTACACGCCCTAGAATATATGGATTCTTATTTTATGCCTGGGAGTTTAACCAAATAGCAAATTATTATATTGGAAGCACAGCTTGGAAGTTCGGCCATATTGTCTCTTAGAACTATTATCATGATACACAATGATCCTATGATTATTACTAAATTATTAAAATCAATCGCAATCCAATTATTACATTGTAATTAATAATTAATAACATTGTAATTATGATTATTACAGTACCATCTAATTATGATGATTATTAGGCCCGTTCACACGGTACCGGATTCACGTGGTCACAACATCAAATTGAATATAAAGTTTTAAGACAGTTTTTTGCAGACACGTTCGACAAAGTCGTCCCCCAAAATATCGTTGCCAAGTAAAAACAAAAACTTGTTCTCTCTGTACTCTGACGCAAGTTGAGAGGTTGAGCAATCTGTCGTGAGAAAACTTTGTATATGTTGTGGTCCAACAAGAACCGCCACGTGCCCATTATCTTTCGCGGTTTTCCAAAACCCGTGTTTTTCCGCGATATCTTTCATAATTGAGCACTGAAATAAATAAACCCTGTCACCGACATTTAAAATAACGTCCACATCTTTCATCTGTATTGTATGATAACAGTGACCAATTTTGGGGGGAAACGTTCCAAAACGTGCGGCAGAAACCGTGCACTCCACCAGAGACAGTTGCGTCAGGTCCTCTGTTATATCCTCGGAACCATGTTTTTTCATGGTTAGCATACAACCACCGCGCGAAAGTTCTGCAAAGAAAAATTCTTCAAATATTGATCCACGCATAGGACCAGATCTCTGGACTGAACTTGCGTCAACTAGTTGTAGCTGAAGAAAAAGAAAATTAGCGCTCAGTTTGTGAATTGAAAAAAAGGAAAAGGAATACATGTTTTCATCGTGTTCTCGTACAGATTTTTTACATAGTTCATTTCAATAGACAAAATCGACTTCCCACGTGATTCATTCAGTGGTCAGAGCGTTGCTCTAGAATCGCAAGGTCGCAGGTTCAAGGGCGGAAGGCTTAGAAATTGCATTTTCGCAGTCGACATCTTAAAATGTATATAATTTATCACTCGAAATTTTCCTTCATGTGTTTTGTAGGCAGCATTTCACTTGCAATAGTAACTTCTAGTCTATATTTGACGTTCCATCCGCTTCAAATTAGAAAAATAAAATGTGAATCCTGCGTTTTTTTCTTGTTGTCTTAACAACACTAAGAACACTAAAAACATTTAAGAACAAATAATTAAAAACCCTAAATGTTGTATTTTTATGCGACCGTTAGGAGAGAGTAATTTCCAAGGTAAATAATCGTTTTCCATTTTTACGGGAAATAATAGTGGTCATAATTCCAGTTTTGAAAAAGCATGTTCATCAAAATGGCACGCGTAAAATTCGGTGAAAATTGTGGACCCTGTAACTTTGAACAAGTTTCAGAGCATCATTATTATATACTTTTAACAATATAACGGAATCTGCACTTATCGCATTTCCGTACTATAGTGTACCAATGAACTTACCAGCTCCTCCACCAAACATACATCATTTTTCACTAAGCGTTTCATTGCTGCCTTCGCTTGTGGTGACACTGCCTTTATTCTTTCATTATCCACCTTAAGAAGGGTCCAAGGCAGTTGTATGCGTGAAATGGAATACTTTGCATCTAGGTCGCCAAGTGCAATACCATCATCACCAGCAATACAAATTGTCAAGCATTTGATAAAAACACCTTTCGATTTGTCAAGAAAGGATTCTCGGTCCACTCTCAGTACATCAATTAAATATCCAAGACGCATTTTCCGGTACTTCGACAATAAGTCGGCAATGTCAATGTCCTCACCAGATTGCTCCTTATCAGGCATCCGATCGATATATGTTCGGAGTTCCGGCACTTCCCCCATAACATATCCTACGTATTCTAACCACTCTTCGTACAAGGTCTGCAATATAATAATAATAATAATAATAATAATAATAATAATAATAATAATAATAATGATTTCATAACGATTTAATGGCATATCCACGTAGTATCTATATAAAATACTATTACAATTATGTTACTATATAAAAATGGGAATAACTAATTAAAAAAACAATACTATTTAGATATAAAACGGGATAAAAATACTGTGTAATTACTCCGTGACATTACATTGAATTAAACTATTCTTAACTTACTTTATGAGCATCATAATCCGTAAACATCTAAAACAAGTGCAAGCAAAGTAATATAAATACAGAAGTAGCAGTACACTTGGTCGATAATGAAATACCGGTAGCTTAATTAAGAGATGGTATCGTTGACGTCACAGTCGTCCATCGTGAAGTGACTATTAAAAATTGAAATTTACGGTTTTACTGGTGTAGAGTTGCAGTTGTACCATTTCCATTAGTTGTACGGTTTCATTTTTTTCTGGTTTTAGGCACTCCAGGTAGAGGTCGGCTTCGTTTAACTTGATAAGTGCATGATTTTTCAAAATCGCGAGTCCAGCTCTTGACGTCGCACATACTAAACGCAATTTTGGATATTGACCCTTTGAATAAAAAGAAAATTAAATACAAACTTTCTTCCGTCAACTCCACCAACTGAATAAAAAACACTCATCAATGCCAAAACCATACAAGAAATTAAATTACCTGCTGCTTCCCATAAGTTCGAACAATCTGCATTGTAAATTCGTTTGTCACTGATTTCTCAATATTGTCAAGAAATAAGAAAGATTTCTTGTTACCTGTTTTAAAATAAAAGTTTTGCAAAGACTGCATGTAGTTACAAACTTCTTCACTTGAGTACATGAGCATTCACGCTTTAATTTATCGTTTGTAATATACTTTTGTAAGTAAGAGAGGGCACAAATATTCGTAAATAAATAACTAAATAAATAAACAAAACAAACAATTTAAGATATTTACTTGTTTCCATGTCCTCAATCGTTTTCTTCAAATCAGGATATCTCAATTGTTGATTCAAGTCCTAAAAAACACAGCAACTCTTGTTAAGTGTGTAACTGTAAGCATTTTAAGGTGGCTCGATACTGATTTAGACCCGCATTTTCGGACAAAGATCAGCTTTTGAAAAACAAAAAGTTCTATACATAAAATAACATCCAAGGAATTTGAATTTTTTCACAAAAGTTACATAACTGCCGTTGCTACAGCAACAGTGACGTTTCAAAATGGCGGATATTTTGCCTTTTAAGCAGTTTAACTCGCAAACGAGTTCGGTGACCCCCATTTTTTATTTCATGCAATTGTTTCCCTTACTATATGGAATTATTTGAGCGATTTAAAATTTTAAATCGCCCAAATAATTCCGTATACTAGGAGAAACAATTTTATAAAACTGCTTGAAAGCCAAAATATCCGCCATTTTGAAACGTCACTGTTGCCATAGCAACGGCAGTTATGTAACTTTTGTCAAAAAAATTCAAATTCCTGGACGTCATTTTATGCAAGTCTAGAACTTTTTGTTTTTCAAAAAGTAATGTTTGTCCAAAAATGCAGATCTAAATCGTAATTTTCCCATTTTTGAAAAAAACTGTGTCGAGCCACCTTAATAGCTGCTGTGGGATTACAATCTGTACCGCACTGAGGAAAAATGCGACTTTATTCTGTGCGCGTCGAACGTAGGCAAAAGAAAAATATAACTTACAATATTATTTTACAATATTACTTACATAATATGCCGATTCCGTACCAGTTTCCACAACATTTGTCAGCGACTTTAAAATAGTTGTCTTTCCTACTCCCTTTGCTCCTACCAGATCAAAAAAATAGGCAGATCAAAAAAATTTGTAGATAAAAAAATAGGTAGATCAAAAAAATAGGTCCATCCTTGGTGCAACATCAACAGCAAGACCGACCTCAGGGTTACCTCAAGGCTCCATTCTTGGACCGTTATTGTTCTTGTTGTATGTGATCTACCTTCCTCTATTGTGAACTCTATTGCCGACGATACTAAGATCTTTAAGGAAATAAACAACTATATGATGATGCTATAGCTTTGCAGAACGATGTGAAGAATTTTGAAACTACTTCATCCATATCAGGATCATACGAGAAGTAAGAATTAAAGAGAGATGCAATGTCCACAGGAGTTTACGCATATCATTGTCTTCCTTTTTCATTGTCTGCCATTGAGATCTTCTCAGGCACGTTGCAAGCTTTGGATTTTAATTTGAATAATGACCAAAAACGCTTTATTGACTATTACACCTTGAACGACTCGCCCCCTAGTTTCTATTGCCTGTTTCGATACATCTACAGTATCTACCTTGTTTGTTGTCGACGGTCGTGCAAGTATGAGCGGAACCAGTTGAGAATGTTACCATTAAAATCGCGAAGACGTTTAAGAAGATGTTTATGTATCGTATAGTATTGGTAGTATTGACAGGAGTATTGGTAGTATTGATCATCAATCGAACATTGGTCCGGTGCAGTTGCAGGCTTTCAATTGAACACTTCTAAAAAGTGTAACGCTTTGCGAGTAACTAGAAAGCATAATAAGGTCGAATATCCTAACACTCTAGTATCCGCTTCGCTCTCAATCGGTCTAATTTCTCTTTCGGTTCGGTCATGATCTTGTTTGGGTTCAACTTCATGGTTTTCAAGCTGCCCCACGTTGGGCGCCATGTAATGAAGTTATCGTAATCTCGCTTTTACGTATTTATCGCCTTTTAACGTAGTCCCAAACGTAAGACATTTTACACAGACACTTTATTTACAGACTACTGAGTATAATTTATGTACAAAAACAAAACAGGTTTTCTGTCAGATCACGTGACCCTACGCGTGACCTTACCATTACAAATGTCAAATGCTAATGTTTATAACAGCATGGATAGTAAATAGACTGGATAGGAAACTAAGATCACGTGCGACGTTTCCAGCATGCTGATTGGTTTAGGCACCAGTTCGTCGCGTGAAAACCTAGTTGCAAATCGTGATGTCACAAAATCACCATAAATCGCAACGTTTAGCAATAATACAGCTAAAAATGATAGTCAAACTACCAAAAAATATCACAATGCCACTTTACGATGGAATATCCGACTACCATTACTCATTTTAGGCGAAAAGATCCAACTTTAGACGGTGAAAAACGCGTCCCAAATTTCAACTAAAACAACGGTAGTTTTGCGACGCCAGTTTCTTCACCACAAAACGAAAACAGCTGAAACAAAGACGAACAACATTTACCTCGATCATTTGGTCGTGGCTTAGGCAGGTTTGTAAGACGATGAAACATTTTGGAATCTCAATATAGCTACTTGAATACGAAAATATGGAGAAGTCGAAGAGAAACTCAGCAAAATCTGTGTACTCGTGACATCTTCGTGACATCACGAATTTCAACTAGGTTTTCACGCTGACGCCATCCAGTTTCCTATCCATGATAACAGCGAGCGCACGGCAAGAGAATAGCAAACTTTTGAAAAATGCAGCCTAAAATGCTTTTTTGTCCCCAGAAATATTTGAATCTATGAAGGTTTAATATATTTAATTGGTTGTTTATTTTTGAAGCGAAACTATGCCTAAAAACCAAGAAAATTTAGTGTTAAAGTTTGGATGTTAATTCTGCCTCGAAGGAGTGCAGCGTCTTTGTGTAAAACGTTGTTTGCAAGATCATATTATGTGAGCTTTTGAACTTACCTACGAAACAGATGGGTCGATAATATATATCCCGTGTTAACCAATGCTTTACTTCCTGACATTTGGCAGGCATCACAAAATACTGAAAAAAGATCATCATTTTTTTAGTTCAACACTAATTTTCTTAATGTGGCTCATTCAGTTTTTGAAAAATGGGAAAATTATGATTTAGATCCGCATTTTTGGACATCTATTACTTGTTATAGTCTGTTCGGTGATGATCCCTATTGTGAAGAATTATTGTGATTTTTTGTTTTGAAATCATTTCGTTGTACTAGTAGGTTTACTAAAACAATTAGACAACTCGGCCTTGTGTCTTATTGTTAATTATCGCACAATCACCTCATGGGTAATTGCTGCGGCAGCAGATCTAATTTGTGTATATGGGGATTTTTATCTCAAAACATCAAGCGCATTACCTCGCAGTACCCCCACAGCGCCATTTGGGAATTTTGCATTTCAGCACAATTTCGCAAGACATTGCTTGCTGCTTTGCCTCCCAAGTGCTATTATACAGCTTTTGGCCTTGCGAGGTAAACATTTTTTGGAGGCATTTGGTACTAACTTAGATTATAGACGAAAACTGGGTCTGCTGGGAGATTGACAGACTTGGTGTAGGGTAAACCTTTCCGGTCTTTGTTCTTTCTGCGTCGTCCATACACGTGTATCGCCTTAGCTTTCGGTAATGTGTTGGGAATTGTGCTGATGTGAACGCTTAATATTAACCAACATTATTACAGGAGTTCTTATCAGAAGTGAAATGCTGCCTCGGGACTGACACAGGAGCGGTGGCATGCCAGCAGAATGAGATCTCGGTAAGCGGGATGAAAAATGTCTCATGATAAACACTCGCAGCCGGGCTGGCCCGCTTACCGAGATGAATTTTCAAAGGGATGCACTGAAATCATCTCGGTAAGCGGGATGAATTTTTCCCATATAAACGCGAGCCAGAAATCATCTCGCTTACCGGGCTAGCTCGGTAACCGGGCTAGGTTAAGGTTCATTACATACAGGTATACAGTATATCCACACACAGCATTGTGCAGAAATCATTGTAGAAACCACTGACACTGTAGTGTAGATTATTTCCTCAAATCCAAGTCAGGTGTTAATAGTACAGTATGTGGTCACAGCATAAACACTGTAGATGTAGTCCCAAAGGTTGAGGAGATGGTGTATCCATATGCTTTAATTCACAGTAAACAAAGAACATGTTTGTTGAGACAAATTGTTCATTATTTTGTTTCTACCAGACATTCAGTTACGTATACTGTACTTGTTCAGCGACAGAAATCCCTCACGAGGAATGAGATCATGGTTAAAAGCATTCAAGTACATGTTGTCTCCTTGTTCTAAGACATTGTCGATGGTTGTCGAGTTCCACTTCGTAACTTGAATAGCTTGTGCTGTTAAACAGCGCTGATAAACTCATGAAAGAGCATTTGGGCCAATTGGGCCATGTTATCGAGTGGAACACGGCAACAAACGACACCGTCTTGGCGAAGCTGGCCATAGCAACTGGTCATGCTATGCTAATTTATAAACATCTGCATATTTTGAAAACAATATATTTCTAAAGATCCGAACATGCAAATCGTTTCAAAATTTGCATTCTATGGCCAACTTCGCGACTGGTGAGAGATCGAGTAAGCGAGTGGAGTGAATATATTTTTATAAAACCCAACAACTTTTTTGTGAAGAAGCCGCGGATCTTAACCGCATTCGCAACACAGTTGGTGTTGGGTAAACCTTTCCGGTCTTTGTTCTTTCTGCGTCGTCCATTTAGCTTTCGGTATTTCCGTTCTTTGTTTAAGACGCAATGCGCCCGTATGCGCCCACAACTGGAATGGCCTATATCAGGCCTCGAAATAATTCTTGAAAGTATACCGGTCATCATGACCGGTAAATATTTAAATTTACCGGTCACAGACGATTTTTTGGTTTTTAAAAAATATCGGTTTTTTCCGGTTTATCTCACGCATTATACATAACATGGATTGAATCACAATCAAATGTGTTCACCGTGTCACAGGGATCGCTGCGTGTGAGATTCGTCAATAATTATCGCAGCAGTCTTCGATTTAGTGGTGTGCGCGTCTGGCTTTTTCATGGCAGTCAATAAACGTTTACTTAAAACCTCCTTCCCAACTCAAATCCATAAGCGACTTAGCAATCAAACTCATGGACAAAGCCTCCAATACCTGGTCATGACTGACGAACTTCGGAGAGGGCAAACAACAATAGCTTGAGCCTAATATTTCAAAGGATAAAGCCTGTCACCACAAACTAACTGGCGAATGGAATCCTTTTGTTCCTGTTTCAAAATGAACTGTCGTATGTCACTCAGTGACTATAAAGCTTGGGCAAGCGCGATTTCGAAGCTCATTAATTAATCCAAACCAATGAGAAGGCTGCGTTCGTGGACGAACGTATATTTTAATTTTGAATAGCGTGGCGGCAGGCATTCCTTTCACTACCCTCGCCCGCTCCGGCTCCGCCCCCAAATCCCGCCCGCCCCAAAATAGAACGCCTGCCACGCAGGCTAGCCTGCGGATCGTATTCGCTTCCACCTTTTCCTTTCACCAATTATTAACGAGAATTTCAGAAAAATATTCTTGTTACGCACGACGAGTAGCAAAAGAAGTCCGCTAAGAGTGCGCTAAGAGCTGAGAGTTTGTTGTTTATTTCTGTACTCTGTAGGTCACTTTTGCTGGTATAGGTATATTTGTTTTCATCATTCTTGGGTATATAAAAAACCCACACAAAAACAGCAATTTACAAGACACTATAGGGGTCTTTTCTCCAAATTGGGGAAAAAAGTAAAAACAACTAAAATTGACAGGAACCGGGGGGTGAGAAATTTGTTTTTCGATGTTTATCACCTAAAAATATCAAAGTTTTCATTCATAATGCTTTATTACTTCAAAAATGATCTTCACTGAGTAATAATCATAATATTTATAATAAATATGTGTTTGTCCTATTTATTTTGTCTGACAAAACATTATTATCAACTGTTGACAATGCAGTCGGGTTTTTCTAAGCCTTAAGACGAGTTTTAAAGTGGGTTTTGCATCATACCTTGCTAAATTTTGCATTTGGTCAATGTATTTTCTATTGAATATTAGACTTATCCTCTCAGTTCAGGTTTTTCGTTGCTGTGCGTGAAAGAAACAGCCAGTTTCATCTCCAGTAGGTCAACTGGTTTAACATTTTTTACAATTTCAAAATATAAAACTGCTATGCATGTTAGCTTCCGGTGCGTCTAATGTGTCGTCAACAATTTATTTTGATGCCAAAATTGGCAACTGCACGTTATACGTGGTGCATATCCATTTGGACCACAGTTTTCCAAAATCTCTTTTCCACTTATAAAGGAAGGAGGACCTGAACTTGCTCATGGACTTTACTCTTGGGATTAAAGCCAAGGCATTGGCTGTTGGATCATTATGGTCAACATCATATGGACCATCAGCAAACTTCACTTTAATGGTTGCTTCAATATCATATTGCACAGCTACGCCAGGAAATATCGCTTTAACACCAAGGACTTCAGGAACCTAGGGTACCACCTATACCAGCATGGATCATCTTACTAGCTTCAGGGTAACCATTGTTAATTATTGCAGTGTAGAAACTAAAGTGACTAGCTCTTATTTTAATAAAGCTATCACAAACTGAGAAATCATTCAGACTCAATTGCTGCCAATTCTATTTATCTCCCATTTCTGTATCACTGCAAAGAAAATTTTGAGTGTTGGAATATATACATTTTTAAGACCAAACTGTGTCCAGTTGGAAAATGCAACTTAGCACTACAGTTATTACTGCCCCAAATTCAACCACACCATCCGTCATACTTTTTCATGCACGTCCACCAACATCATTTATTGCATTTCATTTAAAACCTACATCGGTGAAACTGGGCAAGGCCTTTCAGACAGGTTTGCTGAACATCTTTGTTCTGTGAGGAACAATGATGTTGACAAACCTGTAGCCTGCCATTTCAACAGCTCTAACCATTTGGTTTCACACATTAAGTCTGTGCCATCCTTCCCATCTCAGGTGGTAACGATAATTGCAAACGGCAAGAGAAGCATCTCATTTTTTTCTTTTATTTAATTTCCTACAAATTGTTTTGTTATATTTAGTTTGCATGGAACTTTTTTATTATTAGCTTATGCACTTTCATTCCTTTTCAAGTTATTGTTTCTTACTGCTTTACTATCGCTTAATCCCCTGGACCTGTCTGATTGACTGTAAAAATACAAAATGATTTTACTTTTCACAGCTCATTAATTATTAGTTTGTTTATCTCCTGAGTCCGCTAAGAGTCCGCTAAGAGCTGAGAGTTTGTTGTTTATTTTCTGACTCTGTACAGTCACTTTAGGTCAGAATGCTGGTATAGGTCAGAATGCTGGTCAAAGGAAATACCTATAAGAAATACTATCGCCTAATCCCCTGGACCTGTCATTTCTCCCTCCCTCTCAGTCTGTTTGCTGATTGACTGTAAAAATATCAAATGATTTTACTTTTCACAGCCCATTAATTATTAGTTTGTTTATCTCCTGTGCATTTGATTTCTACCCTGTGACACCCTTGGAACCCACATCTATAACTTTAACTTTTATAAATATTATTTATAGGATGCGTTCTATATACGCCACATGGTTGCATATTAAGAAAATGCATGTTGGATAAAGATTACCACCTAAGAGGGTACGTACAGGTAATTATCACATTATCATGATATTACATTTGACGGGTTAGAATGAATGATATATAAAATATTAGACGGAAATTCGATCTGGAACTTCATGTTCGATAAGATGCTGTTAGAGTGTTATAGTAATACTCCTCTATAGAAATATTGACCCTGTTTTACTATAGATTGTTAGAATACGTGAATTGAGCTGAAATTTTAATATGATATTACATTTGACGGGTTAGAATGATATATAAAATATTAGACGGAAATTCGATCTGGAACTTCATGTTCGATAAGATGATATGCTGTTAGAGTGTTATAGTAATACTCCTCTATAGAAATATTGACCCTGTTTTACTATAGATTGTTAGAATACGTGAATTGAATAACTTTTCGTGAGAAATGGATTATGGCGGGATTATCACCCTCGACCTTGCTCGCAAAGGGGATAATTACGTGATAATTATATATTAAAATTTCAGCTCAATTCACGTATTCTAACAATCTATAGTAAAACAGGGTCAATATTTCTATAGAGGAGTATTACTATAACACTCTAACAGCATATCATCTTATCGAACATGAAGTTCCAGATCGCATTTCCGTCTAATATTTTATATATCATTCTAACCCGTCAAATGTACTATCATATTAAAATTTCAGCTCAATTCACTTATTCTAACAATCTATAGTAAAACAGGGTCCATATTTCTATAGAGGAGTATTACTATAACACTCTAACAGCATATCATCTTATCGAACATGAAGTTCCAGATCGAATTTCCGTCTAATATTTTATATATCATTCTAACCCGTCAAATGTAATATCATATTAAAATTTCAGCTCAATTCACGTATTCTAACAATCTATAGTAAAACAGGGTCAATATTTCTATAGAGGAGTATTACTATAACACTCTAACAGCATCTTATCGAACATGAAGTTCCAGATCGAATTTCCGTCTAATATTTTATATATCATTCTAACCCGTCAAATGTAATATCATATTAAAATTTCAGCTCAATTCACGTATTCTAACAATAGAGGAGTATTACTATAACACTCTAACAGCATCTTATCGAACATGAAGTTCCAGATCGAATTTCCGTCTAATATTTTATATATCATTCTAACCCGTCAAATGTAATATCATATTAAAATTTCAGCTCAATTCACGTATTCTAACAATCTATAGTAAAAACAGGGTCAATATTTCTATAGAGGAGTATTACTATAACACTCTAACAGCATCTTATCGAACATGAAGTTCCAGATCGAATTTCCGTCTAATATTTTATATATCATTCTAACCCGTCAAATGTAATATCATATTAAAATTTCAGCTCAATTCACGTATTCTAACAATCTATAGTAAAACAGGGTCAATATTTCTATAGAGGAGTATTACTATAACACTCTAACAGCATCTTATCGAACATGAAGTTCCAGATCGAATTTCCGTCTAATATTTTATATATCATTCTAACCCGTCAAATGTAATATCATATTAAAATTTCAGCTCAATTCACGTATTCTAACAATCTATAGTAAAAACAGGGTCAATATTTCTATAGAGGAGTATTACTATAACACTCTAACAGCATATCATCTTATCGAACATGAAGTTCCAGATCGAATTTCCGTCTAATATTTTATATATCATTCTAACCCGTCAAATGTAATATCATATTAAAATTTCAGCTCAATTCACGTATTCTAACAATCTATAGTAAAACAGGGTCAATATTTCTATAGAGGAGTATTACTATAACACTCTAACAGCATCTTATCGAACATGAAGTTCCAGATCGAATTTCCGTCTAATATTTTATATATCATTCTAACCCGTCAAATGTAATATCATATTAAAATTTCAGCTCAATTCACGTATTCTAACAATCTATAGTAAAACAGGGTCAATATTTCTATAGAGGAGTATTACTATAACACTCTAACAGCATCTTATCGAACATGAAGTTCCAGATCGAATTTCCGTCTAATATTTTATATATCATTCTAACCCGTCAAATGTAATATCATATTAAAATTTCAGCTCAATTCACGTATTCTAACAATCTATAGTAAAACAGGGTCAATATTTCTATAGAGGAGTATTACTATAACACTCTAACAGCATCTTATCGAACATGAAGTTCCAGATCGAATTTCCGTCTAATATTTTATATATCATTCTAACCCGTCAAATGTAATATCATATTAAAATTTCAGCTCAATTCACGTATTCTAACAATCTATAGTAAAACAGGGTCAATATTTCTATAGAGGAGTATTACTATAACACTCTAACAGCATCTTATCGAACATGAAGTTCCAGATCGAATTTCCGTCTAATATTTTATATATCATTCTAACCCGTCAAATGTAATATCATATTAAAATTTCAGCTCAATTCACGTATTCTAACAATCTATAGTAAAACAGGGTCAATATTTCTATAGAGGAGTATTACTATAACACTCTAACAGCATCTTATCGAACATGAAGTTCCAGATCGAATTTCCGTCTAATATTTTATATATCATTCTAACCCGTCAAATGTAATATCATATTAAAATTTCAGCTCAATTCACGTATTCTAACAATCTATAGTAAAACAGGGTCAATATTTCTATAGAGGAGTATTACTATAACACTCTAACAGCATCTTATCGAACACGAAGTTCCAGATCGAATTTCCGTCTAATATTTTATATATCATTCTAACCCGTCAAATGTAATATCATATTAAAATTTCAGCTCAATTCACGTATTCTAACAATCTATAGTA
Source organism: Chrysogorgia sp. JL179-B06 (assembly GCA_035772405.1). Classification (NCBI taxonomy): domain Eukaryota; kingdom Metazoa; phylum Cnidaria; class Anthozoa; order Scleralcyonacea; family Chrysogorgiidae; genus Chrysogorgia; species Chrysogorgia sp. JL179-B06. Next base: position 869,937 of record JAYKKM010000156.1, on the reverse strand, counting down.
AAACAGGGTCAATATTTCTATAGAGGAGTAGTACTATAACACTCTAACAGCATCTTATCGAACATGAAGTTCCAGATCGAATTTCCGTCTAATATTTTATATATCATTCTAACCCGTCAAATGTAATATCATATTAAAATTTCAGCTCAATTCACGTATTCTAACAATCTATAGTAAAACAGGGTCAATATTTCTATAGAGGAGTATTACTATAACACTCTAACAGCATCTTATCGAACATGAAGTTCCAGATCGAATTTCCGTCTAATATTTTATATATCATTCTAACCCGTCAAATGTAATATCATATTAAAATTTCAGCTCAATTCACGTATTCTAACAATCTATAGTAAAACAGGGTCAATATTTCTATAGAGGAGTATTACTATAACACTCTAACAGCATCTTATCGAACATGAAGTTCCAGATCGAATTTCCGTCTAATATTTTATATATCATTCTAACCCGTCAAATGTAATATCATATTAAAATTTCAGCTCAATTCACGTATTCTAACAATCTATAGTAAAACAGGGTCAATATTTCTATAGAGGAGTATTACTATAACACTCTAACAGCATCTTATCGAACATGAAGTTCCAGATCGAATTTCCGTCTAATATTTTATATATCATTCTAACCCGTCAAATGTAATATCATATTAAAATTTCAGCTCAATTCACGTATTCTAACAATCTATAGTAAAACAGGGTCAATATTTCTATAGAGGAGTATTACTATAACACTCTAACAGCATCTTATCGAACATGAAGTTCCAGATCGAATTTCCGTCTAATATTTTATATATCATTCTAACCCGTCAAATGTAATATCATATTAAAATTTCAGCTCAATTCACGTATTCTAACAATCTACAGTAAAACAGGGTCAATATTTCTATAGAGGAGTATTACTATAACACTCTAACAGCATATCATCTTATCGAACATGAAGTTCCAGATCGAATTTCCGTCTAATATTTTATATATCATTCTAACCCGTCAAATGTAATATCATATTAAAATTTCAGCTCAATTCACGTATTCTAACAATCTATAGTAAAACAGGGTCCATATTTCTATAGAGGAGTATTACTATAACACTCTAACAGCATCTTATCGAACATGAAGTTCCAGATCGAATTTCCGTCTAATATTTTATATATCATTCTAACCCGTCAAATGTAATATCATATTAAAATTTCAGCTCAATTCACGTATTCTAACAATCTATAGTAAAACAGGGTCAATATTTCTATAGAGGAGTATTACTATAACACTCTAACAGCATCTTATCGAACATGAAGTTCCAGATCGAATTTCCGTCTAATATTTTATATATCATTCTAACCCGTCAAATGTAATATCATATTAAAATTTCAGCTCAATTCACGTATTCTAACAATCTATAGTAAAACATAACACTCTAACAGCATCTTATCGAACATGAAGTTCCAGATCGAATTTCCGTCTAATATTTTATATATCATTCTAACCCGTCAAATGTAATATCATATTAAAATTTCAGCTCAATTCACGTATTCTAACAATCTATAGTAAAACAGGGTCAATATTTCTATAGAGGAGTATTACTATAACACTCTAACAGCATATCATCTTATCGAACATGAAGTTCCAAATCGAATTTCCGTGTAATATTTTATATATCATTCTAACCCGTCAAATGTAATATCATATTAAAATTTCAGCTCAATTCACGTATTCTAACAATCTATAGTAAAACAGGGTCAATATTTCTATAGAGGAGTATTACTATAACACTCTAACAGCATCTTATCGAACATGAAGTTCCAGATCGAATTTCCGTCTAATATTTTATATATCATTCTAACCCGTCAAATGTAATATCATATTAAAATTTCAGCTCAATTCACGTATTCTAACAATCTATAGTAAAACAGGGTCAATATTTCTATAGAGGAGTATTACTATAACACTCTAACAGCATCTTATCGAACATGAAGTTCCAGATCGAATTTCCGTCTAATATTTTATATATCATTCTAATCCGTCAAATGTAATATCATATTAAAATTTCAGCTCAATTCACGTATTCTAACAATCTATAGTAAAACAGGGTCAATATTTCTATAGAGGAGTATTACTATAACACTTTAACAGCATATCATCTTATCGAACATGAAGTTCCAGATCGAATTTCCGTCTAATATTTTATATATCATTCTAACCCGTCAAATGTAATATCATATTAAAATTTCAGCTCAATTCACGTATTCTAAACAATCTATAGTAAAACAGGGTCAATATTTCTATAGAGGAGTATTACTATAACACTCTAACAGCATCTTATCGAACATGAAGTTCCAGATCGAATTTCCGTCTAATATTTTATATATCATTCTAACCCGTCAAATGTAATATCATATTAAAATTTCAGCTCAATTCACGTATTCTAACAATCTATAGTAAAACAGGGTCAATATTTCTATAGAGGAGTATTACTATAACACTCTAACAGCATCTTATCGAACATGAAGTTCCAGATCGAATTTCCGTCTAATATTTTATATATATCATTCTAACCCGTCAAATGTAATATCATATTAAAATTTCAGCTCAATTCACGTATTCTAACAATCTATAGTAAAACAGGGTCAATATTTCTATAGAGGAGTATTACTATAACACTCTAACAGCATCTTATCGAACATGAAGTTCCAAGATCGAATTTCCGTCTAATATTTTATATATCATTCTAACCCGTCAAATGTAATATCATATTAAAATTTCAGCTCAATTCACGTATTCTAACAATCTACAGTAAAACAGGGTCAATATTTCTATAGAGGAGTATTACTATAACACTCTAACAGCATCTTATCGAACATGAAGTTCCAGATCGAATTTCCGTCTAATATTTTATATATCATTCTAACCCGTCAAATGTAATATCATATTAAAATTTCAGCTCAATTCACGTATTCTAACAATCTACAGTAAAACAGGGTCAATATTTCTATAGAGGAGTATTACTATAACACTCTAACAGCATCTTATCGAACATGAAGTTCCAGATCGAATTTCCGTCTAATATTTTATATATCATTCTAACCCGTCAAATGTAATATCATATTAAAATTTCAGCTCAATTCACGTATTCTAACAATCTATAGTAAAACAGGGTCAATATTTCTATAGAGGAGTATTACTATAACACTCTAACAGCATCTTATCGAACATGAAGTTCCAGATCGAATTTCCGTCTAATATTTTATATATCATTCTAACCCGTCAAATGTAATATCATATTAAAATTTCAGCTCAATTCACGTATTCTAACAATCTATAGTAAAACAGGGTCAATATTTCTATAGAGGAGTATTACTATAACACTCTAACAGCATCTTATCGAACATGAAGTTCCAGATCGAATTTCCGTCTAATATTTTATATATCATTCTAACCCGTCAAATGTAATATCATATTAAAATTTCAGCTCAATTCACGTATTCTAACAATCTACAGTAAAACAGGGTCAATATTTCTATAGAGGAGTATTACTATAACACTCTAACAGCATATCATCTTATCGAACATGAAGTTCCAGATCGAATTTCCGTCTAATATTTTATATATCATTCTAACCCGTCAAATGTAATATCATATTAAAATTTCAGCTCAATTCACGTATTCTAACAATCTATAGTAAAACAGGGTCAATATTTCTATAGAGGAGTATTACTATAACACTCTAACAGCATCTTATCGAACATGAAGTTCCAGATCGAATTTCCGTCTAATATTTTATATATCATTCTAACCCGTCAAATGTAATATCATATTAAAATTTCAGCTCAATTCACGTATTCTAACAATCTATAGTAAAACAGGGTCAATATTTCTATAGAGGAGTATTACTATAACACTCTAACAGCATCTTATCGAACATGAAGTTCCAGATCGAATTTCCGTCTAATATTTTATATATCATTCTAACCCGTCAAATGTAATATCATATTAAAATTTCAGCTCAATTCACGTATTCTAACAATCTATAGTAAAACACAGGGTCAATATTTCTATAGAGGAGTATTACTATAACACTCTAACAGCATCTTATCGAACATGAAGTTCCAGATCGAATTTCCGTGTAATATTTTATATATCATTCTAACCCGTCAAATGTAATATCATATTAAAATTTCAGCTCAATTCACGTATTCTAACAATCTATAGTAAAACAGGGTCAATATTTCTATAGAGGAGTATTACTATAACACTCTAACAGCATCTTATCGAACATGAAGTTCCAGATCGAATTTCCGTCTAATATTTTATATATCATTCTAACCCGTCAAATGTAATATCATATTAAAATTTCAGCTCAATTCACGTATTCTAACAATCTATAGTAAAACAGGGTCAATATTTCTATAGAGGAGTATTACTATAACACTTTAACAGCATATCATCTTATCGAACATGAAGTTCCAGATCGAATTTCCGTCTAATATTTTATATATCATTCTAACCCGTCAAATGTAATATCATATTAAAATTTCAGCTCAATTCACGTATTCTAACAATCTATAGTAAAACAGGGTCAATATTTCTATAGAGGAGTATTACTATAACACTCTAACAGCATCTTATCGAACATGAAGTTCCAGATCGAATTTCCGTCTAATATTTTATATATCATTCTAACCCGTCAAATGTAATATCATATTAAAATTTCAGCTCAATTCACGTATTCTAACAATCTATAGTAAAACAGGGTCAATATTTCTATAGAGGAGTATTACTATAACACTCTAACAGCATCTTATCGAACATGAAGTTCCAGATCGAATTTCCGTCTAATATTTTATATATCATTCTAACCCGTCAAATGTAATATCATATTAAAATTTCAGCTCAATTCACGTATTCTAACAATCTATAGTAAAACAGGGTCAATATTTCTATAGAGGAGTATTACTATAACACTCTAACAGCATCTTATCGAACATGAAGTTCCAGATCGAATTTCCGTCTAATATTTTATATATCATTCTAACCCGTCAAATGTAATATCATATTAAAATTTCAGCTCAATTCACGTATTCTAACAATCTACAGTAAAACAGGGTCAATATTTCTATAGAGGAGTATTACTATAACACTCTAACAGCATATCATCTTATCGAACATGAAGTTCCAGATCGAATTTCCGTCTAATATTTTATATATCATTCTAACCCGTCAAATGTAATATCATATTAAAATTTCAGCTCAATTCACGTATTCTAACAATCTACAGTAAAACAGGGTCAATATTTCTATAGAGGAGTATTACTATAACACTCTAACAGCATCTTATCGAACATGAAGTTCCAGATCGAATTTCCGTCTAATATTTTATATATCATTCTAACCCGTCAAATGTAATATCATATTAAAATTTCAGCTCAATTCACGTATTCTAACAATCTATAGTAAAACAGGGTCAATATTTCTATAGAGGAGTATTACTATAACACTCTAACAGCATCTTATCGAACATGAAGTTCCAGATCGAATTTCCGTCTAATATTTTATATATCATTCTAACCCGTCAAATGTAATATCATATTAAAATTTCAGCTCAATTCACGTATTCTAACAATCTATAGTAAAACAGGGTCAATATTTCTATAGAGGAGTATTTACTATAACACTCTAACAGCATCTTATCGAACATGAAGTTCCAGATCGAATTTCCGTCTAATATTTTATATATCATTCTAACCCGTCAAATGTAATATCATATTAAAATTTCAGCTCAATTCACGTATTCTAACAATCTATAGTAAAACAGGGTCAATATTTCTATAGAGGAGTATTACTATAACACTCTAACAGCATCTTATCGAACATGAAGTTCCAAGATCGAATTTCCGTCTAATATTTTATATATCATTCTAACCCGTCAAATGTAATATCATATTAAAATTTCAGCTCAATTCACGTATTCTAACAATCTACAGTAAAACAGGGTCAATATTTCTATAGAGGAGTATTACTATAACACTCTAACAGCATATCATCTTATCGAACATGAAGTTCCAGATCGAATTTCCGTCTAATATTTTATATATCATTCTAACCCGTCAAATGTAATATCATATTAAAATTTCAGCTCAATTCACGTATTCTAACAATCTACAGTAAAACAGGGTCAATATTTCTATAGAGGAGTATTACTATAACACTCTAACAGCATCTTATCGAACATGAAGTTCCAGATCGAATTTCCGTCTAATATTTTATATATCATTCTCTAACCCGTCAAATGTAATATCATATTAAAATTTCAGCTCAATTCACGTATTCTAACAATCTATAGTAAAACAGGGTCAATATTTCTATAGAGGAGTATTACTATAACACTCTAACAGCATCTTATCGAACATGAAGTTCCAGATCGAATTTCCGTCTAATATTTTATATATCATATTCTAACCCGTCAAATGTAATATCATATTAAAATTTCAGCTCAATTCACGTATTCTAACAATCTATAGTAAAACAGGGGTCAATATTTCTATAGAGGAGTATTACTATAACACTCTAACAGCATCTTATCGAACATGAAGTTCCAGATCGAATTTCCGTCTAATATTTTATATATCATTCTAACCCGTCAAATGTAATATCATATTAAAATTTCAGCTCAATTCACGTATTCTAACAATCTATAGTAAAACAGGGTCAATATTTCTATAGAGGAGTATTACTATAACACTCTAACAGCATCTTATCGAACATGAAGTTCCAGATCGAATTTCCGTCTAATATTTTATATATCATTCTAACCCGTCAAATGTAATATCATATTAAAATTTCAGCTCAATTCACGTATTCTAACAATCTATAGTAAAACATAACACTCTAACAGCATCTTATCGAACATGAAGTTCCAGATCGAATTTCCGTCTAATATTTTATATATCATTCTAACCCGTCAAATGTAATATCATATTAAAATTTCAGCTCAATTCACGTATTCTAACAATCTATAGTAAAACAGGGTCAATATTTCTATAGAGGAGTATTACTATAACACTCTAACAGCATCTTATCGAACATGAAGTTCCAAGATCGAATTTCCGTCTAATATTTTATATATCATTCTAACCCGTCAAATGTAATATCATATTAAAATTTCAGCTCAATTCACGTATTCTAACAATCTACAGTAAAACAGGGTCAATATTTCTATAGAGGAGTATTACTATAACACTCTAACAGCATATCATCTTATCGAACATGAAGTTCCAGATCGAATTTCCGTCTAATATTTTATATATCATTCTAACCCGTCAAATGTAATATCATATTAAAATTTCAGCTCAATTCACGTATTCTAACAATCTACAGTAAAACAGGGTCAATATTTCTATAGAGGAGTATTACTATAACACTCTAACAGCATCTTATCGAACATGAAGTTCCAGATCGAATTTCCGTCTAATATTTTATATATCATTCTAACCCGTCAAATGTAATATCATATTAAAATTTCAGCTCAATTCACGTATTCTAACAATCTATAGTAAAACAGGGTCAATATTTCTATAGAGGAGTATTACTATAACACTCTAACAGCATCTTATCGAACATGAAGTTCCAGATCGAATTTCCGTCTAATATTTTATATATCATTCTAACCCGTCAAATGTAATATCATATTAAAATTTCAGCTCAATTCACGTATTCTAACAATCTATAGTAAAACATATTACTATAACACTCTAACAGCATCTTATCGAACATGAAGTTCCAGATCGAATTTCCGTCTAATATTTTATATATCATTCTAACCCGTCAAATGTAATATCATATTAAAATTTCAGCTCAATTCACGTATTCTAACAATCTATAGTAAAACAGGGTCAATATTTCTATAGAGGAGTATTACTATAACACTCTAACAGCATCTTATCGAACATGAAGTTCCAGATCGAATTTCCGTCTAATATTTTATATATCATTCTAACCCGTCAAATGTAATATCATATTAAAATTTCAGCTCAATTCACGTATTCTAACAATCTATAGTAAAACAGGGTCAATATTTCTATAGAGGAGTATTACTATAACACTCTAACAGCATCTTATCGAACATGAAGTTCCAGATCGAATTTCCGTCTAATATTTTATATATCATTCTAACCCGTCAAATGTAATATCATATTAAAATTTCAGCTCAATTCACGTATTCTAACAATCTACAGTAAAACAGGGTCAATATTTCTATAGAGGAGTATTACTATAACACTCTAACAGCATCTTATCGAACATGAAGTTCCAGATCGAATTTCCGTCTAATATTTTATATATCATTCTAACCCGTCAAATGTAATATCATATTAAAATTTCAGCTCAATTCACGTATTCTAACAATCTATAGTAAAACAGGGTCCATATTTCTATAGAGGAGTATTACTATAACACTCTAACAGCATCTTATCGAACATGAAGTTCCAGATCGAATTTCCGTCTAATATTTTATATATCATTCTAACCCGTCAAATGTAATATCATATTAAAATTTCAGCTCAATTCACGTATTCTAACAATCTATAGTAAAACAGGGTCAATATTTCTATAGAGGAGTATTACTATAACACTCTAACAGCATCTTATCGAACATGAAGTTCCAGATCGAATTTCCGTCTAATATTTTATATATCATTCTAACCCGTCAAATGTAATATCATATTAAAATTTCAGCTCAATTCACGTATTCTAACAATCTATAGTAAAACAGGGTCAATATTTCTATAGAGGAGTATTACTATAACACTCTAACAGCATATCTTATCGAACATGAAGTTCCAGATCGAATTTCCGTCTAATATTTTATATATCATTCTAACCCGTCAAATGTAATATCATATTAAAATTTCAGCTCAATTCACGTATTCTAACAATCTATAGTAAAACAGGGTCAATATTTCTATAGAGGAGTATTACTATAACACTCTAACAGCATATCATCTTATCGAACATGAAGTTCCAAATCGAATTTCCGTGTAATATTTTATATATCATTCTAACCCGTCAAATGTAATATCATATTAAAATTTCAGCTCAATTCACGTATTCTAACAATCTATAGTAAAACAGGGTCAATATTTCTATAGAGGAGTATTACTATAACACTCTAACAGCATCTTATCGAACATGAAGTTCCAGATCGAATTTCCGTCTAATATTTTATATATCATTCTAACCCGTCAAATGTAATATCATATTAAAATTTCAGCTCAATTCACGTATTCTAACAATCTATAGTAAAACAGGGTCAATATTTCTATAGAGGAGTATTACTATAACACTCTAACAGCATCTTATCGAACATGAAGTTCCAGATCGAATTTCCGTCTAATATTTTATATATCATTCTAATCCGTCAAATGTAATATCATATTAAAATTTCAGCTCAATTCACGTATTCTAACAATCTATAGTAAAACAGGGTCAATATTTCTATAGAGGAGTATTACTATAACACTCTAACAGCATCTTATCGAACATGAAGTTCCAGATCGAATTTCCGTCTAATATTTTATATATCATTCTAACCCGTCAAATGTAATATCATATTAAAATTTCAGCTGAATTCACGTATTCTAACAATCTATAGTAAAACAGGGTCAATATTTCTATAGAGGAGTATTACTATAACACTCTAACAGCATCTTATCGAACATGAAGTTCCAGATCGAATTTCCGTCTAATATTTTATATATCATTCTAACCCGTCAAATGTAATATCATATTAAAATTTCAGCTCAATTCACGTATTCTAACAATCTATAGTAAAACAGGGTCAATATTTCTATAGAGGAGTATTACTATAACACTCTAACAGCATCTTATCGAACATGAAGTTCCAGATCGAATTTCCGTCTAATATTTTATATATCATTCTAACCCGTCAAATGTAATATCATATTAAAATTTCAGCTCAATTCACGTATTCTAACAATCTATAGTAAAACAATAGAGGAGTATTACTATAACACTCTAACAGCATCTTATCGAACATGAAGTTCCAGATCGAATTTCCGTCTAATATTTTATATATCATTCTAACCCGTCAAATGTAATATCATATTAAAATTTCAGCTCAATTCACGTATTCTAACAATCTATAGTAAAACAGGGTCAATATTTCTATAGAGGAGTATTACTATAACACTCTAACAGCATCTTATCGAACATGAAGTTCCAGATCGAATTTCCGTCTAATATTTTATATATCATTCTAACCCGTCAAATGTAATATCATATTAAAATTTCAGCTCAATTCACGTATTCTAACAATCTACAGTAAAACAGGGTCAATATTTCTATAGAGGAGTATTACTATAACACTCTAACAGCATATCATCTTATCGAACATGAAGTTCCAGATCGAATTTCCGTCTAATATTTTATATATCATTCTAACCCGTCAAATGTAATATCATATTAAAATTTCAGCTCAATTCACGTATTCTAACAATCTACAGTAAAACAGTGTCAATATTTATATAGAGGAGTATTACTATAACACTCTAACAGCATCTTATCGAACATGAAGTTCCAGATCGAATTTCCGTCTAATATTTTATATATCATTCTAACCCGTCAAATGTAATATCATATTAAAATTTCAGCTCAATTCACGTATTCTAACAATCTATAGTAAAACGGTCAATATTTCTATAGAGGAGTATTACTATAACACTCTAACAGCATCTTATCGAACATGAAGTTCCAGATCGAATTTCCGTCTAATATTTTATATATCATATTCTAACCCGTCAAATGTAATATCATATTAAAATTTCAGCTCAATTCACGTATTCTAACAATCTATAGTTAAAACAGGGTCAATATTTCTATAGAGGAGTATTACTATAACACTCTAACAGCATCTTATCGAACATGAAGTTCCAGATCGAATTTCCGTCTAATATTTTATATATCATTCTAACCCCTCAAATGTAATAACATAATAAAATTACAGCTCAATTCACGTATTCTAACAATCTATAGTAAAACAGGGTCAATATTTCTATAGAGGAGTATTACTATAACACTCTAACAGCATATCATCTTATCGAACATGAAGTTCCAGATCGAATTTCCGTGTAATATTTTATATATCATTCTAACCCGTCAAATGTAATATCATATTAAAATTTCAGCTCAATTCACGTATTCTAACAATCTATAGTAAAACAGGGTCAATATTTCTATAGAGGAGTATTACTATAACACTCTAACAGCATCTTATCGAACATGAAGTTCCAGATCGAATTTCCGTCTAATATTTTATATATCATTCTAACCCGTCAAATGTAATATCATATTAAAATTTCAGCTCAATTCACGTATTCTAACAATCTATAGTAAAACAGGGTCCATATTTCTATAGAGGAGTATTACTATAACACTCTAACAGCATATCATCTTATCGAACATGAAGTTCCAGATCGAATTTCCGTCTAATATTTTATATATCATTCTAACCCGTCAAATGTAATATCATATTAAAATTTCAGCTCAATTCACGTATTCTAACAATCTATAGTAAAACAGGGTCCATATTTCTATAGAGGAGTATTACTATAACACTCTAACAGCATCTTATCGAACATGAAGTTCCAGATCGAATTTCCGTCTAATATTTTATATATCATTCTAATCCGTCAAATGTAATATCATATTAAAATTTCAGCTCAATTCACGTATTCTAACAATCTATAGTAAAACAGGGTCAATATTTCTATAGAGGAGTATTACTATAACACTTTAACAGCATATCATCTTATCGAACATGAAGTTCCAGATCGAATTTCCATCTAATATTTTATATATCATTCTAACCCGTCAAATGTAATATCATATTAAAATTTCAGCTCAATTCACGTATTCTAACAATCTATAGTAAAACAGGGTCAATATTTCTATAGAGGAGTATTACTATAACACTCTAACAGCATCTTATCGAACATGAAGTTCCAGATCGAATTTCCGTCTAATATTTTATATATCATTCTAACCCGTCAAATGTACTATCATATTAAAATTTCAGCTCAATTCACGTATTCTAACAATCTATAGTAAAACAGGGTCAATATTTCTATAGAGGAGTATTACTATAACACTCTAACAGCATCTTATCGAACATGAAGTTCCAGATCGAATTTCCGTCTAATATTTTATATATCATTCTAACCCGTCAAATGTAATATCATATTAAAATTTCAGCTCAATTCACGTATTCTAACAATCTATAGTAAAACAGGGTCAATATTTCTATAGAGGAGTATTACTATAACACTCTAACAGCATTCTTATCGAACATGAAGTTCCAGATCGAATTTCCGTCTAATATTTTATATATCATTCTAACCCGTCAAATGTAATATCATATTAAAATTTCAGCTCAATTCACGTATTCTAACAATCTATAGTAAAACAGGGTCAATATTTCTATAGAGGAGTATTACTATAACACTCTAACAGCATATCATCTTATCGAACATGAAGTTCCAGATCGAATTTCCGTCTAACATTTTATATATCATTCTAACCCGTCAAATGTAATATCATATTAAAAATTTCAGCTCAATTCACGTATTCTAACAATCTACAGTAAAACAGGGTCAATATTTCTATAGAGGAGTATTACTATAACACTCTAACAGCTTATCATCTTATCGAACATGAAGTTCCAGATCGAATTTCCGTCTAATATTTTATATATCATTCTAACCCGTCAAATGTAATATCATATTAAAATTTCAGCTCAATTCACGTATTCTAACAATCTACAGTAAAACAGGGTCAATATTTCTAGAGAGGAGTATTACTATATAACACTCTAACAGCATATCATCTTATCGAACATGAAGTTCCAGATCGAATTTCCGTCTAATATTTTATATATCATTCTAACCCCGTCAAATGTAATATCATATTAAAATTTCAGCTCAATTCACGTATTCTAACAATCTATAGTAAAACAGGGTCCATATTTCTATAGAGGAGTATTACTATAACACTCTAACAGCATCTTATCGAACATGAAGTTCCAGATCGAATTTCCGTCTAATATTTTATATATCATTCTAACCCGTCAAATGTAATATCATATTAAAATTTCAGCTCAATTCACGTATTCTAACAATCTATAGTAAAACAGGGTCAATATTTCTATAGAGGAGTATTACTATCACAATCTAACAGCATCTTATCGAACATGAAGTTCCAAGATCGAATTTCCGTCTAATATTTTATATATCATTCTAACCCGTCAAATGTAATATCATATTAAAATTTCAGCTCAATTCACGTATTCTAACAATCTACAGTAAAACAGGGTTAATATTTCTATAGAGGAGTATTACTATATAACACTCTAACAGCATATCATCTTATCGAACATGAAGTTCCAGATCGAATTTCCGTCTAATATTTTATATATCATTCTAACCCATCAAATGTAATATCATATTAAAATTTCAGCTCAATTCACGTATTCTAACAATCTATAGTAAAACAGGGTCAATATTTCTATAGAGGAGTATTACTATAACACTCTAACAGCATATCCATTCATCTTATCGAACATGAAGTTCCAGATCGAATTTCCGTCTAATATTTTATATATCATTCTAACCCATCAAATGTAATATCATATTAAAATTTCAGCTCAATTCACGTATTCTAACAATCTATAGTAAAACAGGGTCAATATTTCTATAGAGGAGTATTACTATAACACTCTAACAGCATATCATCTTATCGAACATGAAGTTCCAGATCGCATTTCCGTCTAATATTTTATATATCATTCTAACCCGTCAAATGTACTATCATATTAAAATTTCAGCTCAATTCACGTATTCTAACAATCTATAGTAAAACAGGGTCCATATTTCTATAGAGGAGTATTACTATAACACTCTAACAGCATATCATCTTATCGAACATGAAGTTCCAGATCGAATTTCCGTCTAATATTTTATATATCATTCTAACCCGTCAAATGTACTATCATATTAAAATTTCAGCTCAATTCACGTATTCTAACAATCTATAGTAAAACAGGGTCAATATTTCTATAGAGGAGTATTACTATAACACTCTAACAGCATATCATCTTATCGAACATGAAGTTCCAGATCGAATTTCCGTCTAATATTTTATATATCATTCTAACCCGTCAAATGTAATATCATATTAAAATTTCAGCTCAATTCACGTATTCTAACAATCTATAGTAAAACAGGGTCAATATTTCTATAGAGGAGTATTACTATAACACTCTAACAGCATATCATCTTATCGAACATGAAGTTCCAGATCGCGTTTCCGTCTAATATTTTATATATCATTCTAACCCGTCAAATGTACTATCATATTAAAATTTCAGCTCAATTCACTTATTCTAACAATCTATAGTAAAACAGGGTCCATATTTCTATAGAGGAGTATTACTATAACACTCTAACAGCATATCATCTTATCGAACATGAAGTTCCAGATCGCATTTCCGTCTAATATTTTATATATCATTCTAACCCGTCAAATGTACTATCATATTAAAATTTCAGCTCAATTCACGTATTCTAACAATCTATAGTAAAACAGGGTCCATATTTCTATAGAGGAGTATTACTATAACACTCTAACAGCATATCATCTTATCGAACATGAAGTTCCAGATCGAATTTCCGTCTAATATTTTATATATCATTCTAACCCGTCAAATGTACTATCATATTAAAATTTCAGCTCAATTCACGTATTCTAACAATCTATAGTAAAACAGGGTCAATATTTCTATAGAGGAGTATTACTATAACACTCTAACAGCATATCATCTTATCGAACATGAAGTTCCAGATCGAATTTCCGTCTAATATTTTATATATCATTCTAACCCGTCAAATGTAATATCATATTAAAATTTCAGCTCAATTCACGTATTCTAACAATCTATAGTAAAACAGGGTCAATATTTCTATAGAGGAGTATTACTATAACACTCTAACAGCATATCATCTTATCGAACATGAAGTTCCAGATCGCGTTTCCGTCTAATATTTTATATATCATTCTAACCCGTCAAATGTACTATCATATTAAAATTTCAGCTCAATTCACTTATTCTAACAATCTATAGTAAAACAGGGTCCATATTTCTATAGAGGAGTATTACTATAACACTCTAACAGCATATCATCTTATCGAACATGAAGTTCCAGATCGAATTTCCGTCTAATATTTTATATATCATTCTAACCCGTCAAATGTAATATCATATTAAAATTTCAGCTCAATTCACGTATTCTAAACAATCTATAGTAAAACAGGGTCAATATTTCTATAGAGGAGTATTACTATAACACTCTAACAGCATCTTATCGAACATGAAGTTCCAGATCGAATTTCCGTCTAATATTTTATATATCATTCTAACCCGTCAAATGTAATATCATATTAAAATTTCAGCTCAATTCACGTATTCTAACAATCTATAGTAAAACAGGGTCAATATTTCTATAGAGGAGTATTACTATAACACTCTAACAGCATATCATCTTATCGAACATGAAGTTCCAGATCGAATTTCCGTCTAATATTTTATATATCATTCTAACCCGTCAAATGTAATATCATATTAAAATTTCAGCTCAATTCACGTATTCTAACAATCTATAGTAAAACAGGGTCCATATTTCTATAGAGGAGTATTACTATAACACTCTAACAGCATATCATCTTATCGAACATGAAGTTCCAGATCGAATTTCCGTCTAATATTTTATATATCATTCTAACCCGTCAAATGTAATATCATATTAAAATTTCAGCTCAATTCACGTATTCTAACAATCTATAGTAAAACAGGGTCAATATTTCTATAGAGGAGTATTACTATAACACTCTAACAGCATATCATCTTATCGAACATGAAGTTCCAAATCGAATTTCCGTGTAATATTTTATATATCATTCTAACCCGTCAAATGTAATATCATATTAAAATTTCAGCTCAATTCACGTATTCTAACAATCTATAGTAAAACAGGGTCAATATTTCTATAGAGGAGTATTACTATAACACTCTAACAGCATATCATCTTATCGAACATGAAGTTCCAGATCGAATTTCCGTCTAATATTTTATATATCATTCTAACCCGTCAAATGTAATATCATATTAAAATTTCAGCTCAATTCACGTATTCTAACAATCTATAGTAAAACAGGGTCCATATTTCTATAGAGGAGTATTACTATAACACTCTAACAGCATATCATCTTATCGAACATGAAGTTCCAGATCGAATTTCCGTCTAATATTTTATATATCATTCTAACCCGTCAAATGTAATATCATATTAAAATTTCAGCTCAATTCACATATTCTAACAATCTATAGTAAAACAGGGTCCATATTTCTATAGAGGAGTATTACTATAACACTCTAACAGCATCTTATCGAACATGAAGTTCCAGATCGAATTTCCGTCTAATATTTTATATATCATTCTAATCCGTCAAATGTAATATCATATTAAAATTTCAGCTCAATTCACGTATTCTAACAATCTATAGTAAAACAGGGTCAATATTTCTATAGAGGAGTATTACTATAACACTTTAACAGCATATCATCTTATCGAACATGAAGTTCCAGATCGAATTTCCATCTAATATTTTATATATCATTCTAACCCGTCAAATGTAATATCATATTAAAATTTCAGCTCAATTCACGTATTCTAACAATCTATAGTAAAACAGGGTCAATATTTCTATAGAGGAGTATTACTATAACACTCTAACAGCATCTTATCGAACATGAAGTTCCAGATCGAATTTCCGTCTAATATTTTATATATCATTCTAACCCGTCAAATGTACTATCATATTAAAATTTCAGCTCAATTCACGTATTCTAACAATCTATAGTAAAACAGGGTCAATATTTCTATAGAGGAGTATTACTATAACACTCTAACAGCATCTTATCGAACATGAAGTTCCAGATCGAATTTCCGTCTAATATTTTATATATCATTCTAACCCGTCAAATGTAATATCATATTAAAATTTCAGCTCAATTCACGTATTCTAACAATCTATAGTAAAACAGGGTCAATATTTCTATAGAGGAGTATTACTATAACACTCTAACAGCATCTTATCGAACATGAAGTTCCAGATCGAATTTCCGTCTAATATTTTATATATCATTCTAACCCGTCAAATGTAATATCATATTAAAATTTCAGCTCAATTCACGTATTCTAACAATCTATAGTAAAACAGGGTCAATATTTCTATAGAGGAGTATTACTATAACACTCTAACAGCATCTTATCGAACATGAAGTTCCAAGATCGAATTTCCGTCTAACATTTTATATATCATTCTAACCCGTCAAATGTAATATCATATTAAAATTTCAGCTCAATTCACGTATTCTAACAATCTACAGTAAAACAGGGTCAATATTTCTATAGAGGAGTATTACTATAACACTCTAACAGCATATCATCTTATCGAACATGAAGTTCCAGATCGAATTTCCGTCTAATATTTTATATATCATTCTAACCCGTCAAATGTAATATCATATTAAAATTTCAGCTCAATTCACGTATTCTAACAATCTACAGTAAAACAGGGTCAATATTTCTAGAGAGGAGTATTACTATAACACTCTAACAGCATATCATCTTATCGAACATGAAGTTCCAGATCGAATTTCCGTCTAATATTTTATATATCATTCTAACCCGTCAAATGTAATATCATATTAAAATTTCAGCTCAATTCACGTATTCTAACAATCTATAGTAAAACAGGGTCCATATTTCTATAGAGGAGTATTACTATAACACTCTAACAGCATCTTATCGAACATGAAGTTCCAGATCGAATTTCCGTCTAATATTTTATATATCATTCTAACCCGTCAAATGTAATATCATATTAAAATTTCAGCTCAATTCACGTATTCTAACAATCTATAGTAAAACAGGGTCAATATTTCTATAGAGGAGTATTACTATCACAATCTAACAGCATCTTATCGAACATGAAGTTCCAAGATCGAATTTCCGTCTAATATTTTATATATCATTCTAACCCGTCAAATGTAATATCATATTAAAATTTCAGCTCAATTCACGTATTCTAACAATCTACAGTAAAACAGGGTTAATATTTCTATAGAGGAGTATTACTATATAACACTCTAACAGCATATCATCTTATCGAACATGAAGTTCCAGATCGAATTTCCGTCTAATATTTTATATATCATTCTAACCCATCAAATGTAATATCATATTAAAATTTCAGCTCAATTCACGTATTCTAACAATCTATAGTAAAACAGGGTCAATATTTCTATAGAGGAGT
Source organism: Chrysogorgia sp. JL179-B06 (assembly GCA_035772405.1). NCBI lineage: Eukaryota > Metazoa > Cnidaria > Anthozoa > Scleralcyonacea > Chrysogorgiidae > Chrysogorgia > Chrysogorgia sp. JL179-B06. The sequence goes on along the minus strand of JAYKKM010000156.1, from coordinate 851,488 downwards.
ATTACTATAACACTCTAACAGCATATCCATTCATCTTATCGAACATGAAGTTCCAGATCGAATTTCCGTCTAATATTTTATATATCATTCTAACCCATCAAATGTAATATCATATTAAAATTTCAGCTCAATTCACGTATTCTAACAATCTATAGTAAAACAGGGTCAATATTTCTATAGAGGAGTATTACTATAACACTCTAACAGCATATCATCTTATCGAACATGAAGTTCCAGATCGCATTTCCGTCTAATATTTTATATATCATTCTAACCCGTCAAATGTACTATCATATTAAAATTTCAGCTCAATTCACGTATTCTAACAATCTATAGTAAAACAGGGTCCATATTTCTATAGAGGAGTATTACTATAACACTCTAACAGCATATCATCTTATCGAACATGAAGTTCCAGATCGAATTTCCGTCTAATATTTTATATATCATTCTAACCCGTCAAATGTACTATCATATTAAAATTTCAGCTCAATTCACGTATTCTAACAATCTATAGTAAAACAGGGTCAATATTTCTATAGAGGAGTATTACTATAACACTCTAACAGCATATCATCTTATCGAACATGAAGTTCCAGATCGAATTTCCGTCTAATATTTTATATATCATTCTAACCCGTCAAATGTAATATCATATTAAAATTTCAGCTCAATTCACGTATTCTAACAATCTATAGTAAAACAGGGTCAATATTTCTATAGAGGAGTATTACTATAACACTCTAACAGCATATCATCTTATCGAACATGAAGTTCCAGATCGCGTTTCCGTCTAATATTTTATATATCATTCTAACCCGTCAAATGTACTATCATATTAAAATTTCAGCTCAATTCACTTATTCTAACAATCTATAGTAAAACAGGGTCCATATTTCTATAGAGGAGTATTACTATAACACTCTAACAGCATATCATCTTATCGAACATGAAGTTCCAGATCGAATTTCCGTCTAATATTTTATATATCATTCTAACCCGTCAAATGTAATATCATATTAAAATTTCAGCTCAATTCACGTATTCTAACAATCTATAGTAAAACAGGGTCAATATTTCTATAGAGGAGTATTACTATAACACTCTAACAGCATCTTATCGAACATGAAGTTCCAGATCGAATTTCCGTCTAATATTTTATATATCATTCTAACCCGTCAAATGTAATATCATATTAAAATTTCAGCTCAATTCACGTATTCTAACAATCTATAGTAAAACAGGGTCAATATTTCTATAGAGGAGTATTACTATAACACTCTAACAGCATATCATCTTATCGAACATGAAGTTCCAGATCGAATTTCCGTCTAATATTTTATATATCATTCTAACCCGTCAAATGTAATATCATATTAAAATTTCAGCTCAATTCACGTATTCTAACAATCTATAGTAAAACAGGGTCCATATTTCTATAGAGGAGTATTACTATAACACTCTAACAGCATATCATCTTATCGAACATGAAGTTCCAGATCGAATTTCCGTCTAATATTTTATATATCATTCTAACCCGTCAAATGTAATATCATATTAAAATTTCAGCTCAATTCACGTATTCTAACAATCTATAGTAAAACAGGGTCAATATTTCTATAGAGGAGTATTACTATAACACTCTAACAGCATCTTATCGAACATGAAGTTCCAGATCGAATTTCCGTCTAATATTTTATATATCATTCTAACCCGTCAAATGTAATATCATATTAAAATTTCAGCTCAATTCACGTATTCTAACAATCTATAGTAAAACAGGGTCAATATTTCTATAGAGGAGTATTACTATAACACTCTAACAGCATCTTATCGAACATGAAGTTCCAAGATCGAATTTCCGTCTAATATTTTATATATCATTCTAACCCGTCAAATGTAATATCATATTAAAATTTCAGCTCAATTCACGTATTCTAACAATCTACAGTAAAACAGGGTCAATATTTCTATAGAGGAGTATTACTATAACACTCTAACAGCATCTTATCGAACATGAAGTTCCAAGATCGAATTTCCGTGTAATATTTTATATATCATTCTAACCCGTCAAATGTAATATCATATTAAAATTTCAGCTCAATTCACGTATTCTAACAATCTACAGTAAAACAGGGTCAATATTTCTATAGAGGAGTATTACTATAACACTCTAACAGCATATCATCTTATCGAACATTAAGTTCCAGATCGAATTTCCGTCTAATATTTTATATATCATTCTAACCCGTCAAATGTAATATCATATTAAAATTTCAGCTCAATTCACGTATTCTAACAATCTACAGTAAAACAGGGTCAATATTTCTATAGAGCAGTATTACTATAACACTCTAACAGCATATCATCTTATCGAACATGAAGTTCCAGATCGAATTTCCGTCTAATATTTTATATATCATTCTAACCCGTCAAATGTACTATCATATTAAAATTTCAGCTCAATTCACCTATTCTAACAATCTATAGTAAAACAGGGTCCATATTTCTATAGAGGAGTATTACTATAACACTCTAACAGCATCTTATCGAACATGAAGTTCCAGATCGAATTTCCGTCTAATATTTTATATATCATTCTAACCCGTCAAATGTAATATCATATTAAAATTTCAGCTCAATTCACGTATTCTAACAATCTATAGTAAAACAGGGTCAATATTTCTATAGAGGAGTATTACTATAACACTCTAACAGCATATCATCTTATCGAACATGAAGTTCCAGATCGAATTTCCGTCTAATATTTTATATATCATTCTAACCCGTCAAATGTAATATCATATTAAAATTTCAGCTCAATTCACGTATTCTAACAATCTATCGTAAAACAGGGTCAATATTTCTATAGAGGAGTATTACTATAACACTCTAACAGCATATCATCTTATCGAACATGAAGTTCCAGATCGAATTTCCGTCTAATATTTTATATATCATTCTAACCCGTCAAATGTAATATCATATTAAAATTTCAGCTCAATTCACGTATTCTAACAATCTACAGTAAAACAGTAAAACAGCATTCGGACAAGTTTCGAACAATCTTCCACTTGTCATTTCCAAAATCCGGTAATTCTATCAACTCGTTTATTCACAAGGAAGATTTTTCACTGCAGTACATCAAAATTGACGACGCTGTATCTGCCATATGTCGTTTTGGCCGAGGTACATTCATGGCGAAAACAGACATCGAGTCTGCATTCCGGCAATATCCGGTCCATCCCGACGACTGGGAACTATTAGGTATGCGATGGAATAATTTATACTATTTCGATAAAGTCTTGCCATTCGGTTTGCGAAGCGCTCCCTATTTATTCAACCAACTATCGGATGCCCTAGAATGGATACTCATCAATAAATGCAACATTAGCTATGTCGGTCACATTTTAGATGATTTTCTGGTTATGGAACTCCCTTCCAAAACACCACCTTACTCTCAATCATGCAAAGCAAGCCTAACCAGCATGCTCCTTGCTTTCAAAACACTGGGGGTTCCAATTGCCGAACACAAAACTGATGGGCCCAGTCAGATAATTGAATTTTTAGGCATTATCCTCGATTCCCAAAAAATGGAAGCTCGGCTGCCACACGACAAGCTCTGCCGCTTACGCACTGATCTATCCTCCTGGATGACGAAAAAATCAACTGCCCTTAAAGAGCTACAGTCGCTAATAGGCACCCTAAATTTCGCGTGCAAAGTAATTCCTTCAGGTCGGGCCTTTCTACAGCGCATGATACAACTCACCAGGGGTGTTGTAAAGCCACATCACCACATACGATTAAATCATGGGTTCCAACAGGACATTTTAATGTGGCAAAACATTTCTCCAGGAATGGAATGGCACTAGTCTGTTTCTTAATTTGGCCTGGGATAATTCGAGTACCCTGTCTTTATTTACCGATGCTTCCGGTACTCTTGGTTTTGGGGGAATTTTTCAAAACCAGTGGTTTCAGGGTCCTTGGTTACCCCACCAGACACTCACTACTAAGGATATCAGTATTGACTGGCAAGAGCTATTTGCGATAGTTGCAGCAGCATACATTTGGGGACCCAAATGGCGCCAAAAGCGAATTCTTTTTTACTGCGACAACCAGACAGTTGTCGCGATTATAAATGCAAAACGCTCAAAAAGCCCAAGGATGATGGATCTCGTTCGGGCCTTGACCCTGCAAACCCTTTCGTGTAATTTTTATTTCAAAGCAGTGCACATACCAGGCCATCGTAATGACATTGCTGATTCCATATCTCGTTTTCAGCTACCACGATTTCGGCGTCTAGCTCCTCACGCAGATCAGCATCCTCAAATTCTACCGGACATCCTTTCTCATCTCTAGAAGTCGACTTACAGCGCTATCAAGTTGCCTCTCTAGCTCAAGGTACATCGAGAACATACACCAGCGGAGAAAAACAATTCCTAAACTTTTGTTACCAATTCCACCTGCACGAAATTGGCCCCATCCTTCCAACTACTGAAACCATTCTCATCTATTTTGCGGTTTTTCTCGCCAGGACGGTGAATCCAGGTACCATAAAAGTATACTTAGCTGCCGTTCGTCACTTACACTTGATTAATGGTTTTGACCTTCCTGTCAACAAATTCTTACGCCTTCAATATATTCTACGCGGTATCAAGCGCGTAAAAGGCGTGGCTACGAGAGTTCGCTTGCCTATAACCCTGGTTCATCTGAAGTTATTTTACAGATTACTTCATCTACGCATGGTACCGCTACACGATGATTCCATGCTCTGGGCCGCAATTTCGTTTGCATTTTTCGGCTTTCTTCGGATTGGTGAAATGACCTGCTCAAAACAGTTTGATCCCTCCATCCATTTGACAAAAGCTGATATAACTTTTCATCCCAACGCTATTGGCAAAAGTTTATATATACGTGTCACACTCAAAGCTTCCAAAACTGACCCGTTCCGTTCAACAGTTCCGATCACAATCGGTGCTAATGATTCTCAATTATGCCCCGTTAAGGCCATGAAAAGCTACCTTTCCAAATGCACAAGTTCGATGGGTCCTCTTTTTCAATACTCGAATGGCACAGCTCTGTCACGTAGTCAGTTCACCAACGAACTACGTTCACTTCTCTCCCATGGCGGTTATAATAGCTCGGATTACTCCGGCCACAGCTTCAGAATTGGAGCTGCTACTACAGCAGCATCTTGCAGTTTACCTCATTGGCTCATTCAGACCCTCGGCCGTTGGTCGTCTGACTGTTACCTGAGGTACATACGTACTCCAGTTCACGTGCTGGCAGCAGTTTCAAAACAAATGGCAACCGAGCGACATACATCTTCTAGTTAGTAATGAATTTATTACTATAATGACCTTCTCAGTTTATTACTATAATTACCTTCTTTGTCTATGGGGATCACACACTTAGTGTGATTGTGGCGGCAATTGCTCCAGTTTAGAGGTCACAATTGTCCCATAGACCTCGAATTCCTACATATCATATGAGAAAACCGCCTTAGAGCCCAATGCTTTCATTGCATATCGCTCTCAGGCACAATTTGATCCCTATCCTGCATAGGAGTGTTTGCCCTGAGCGGATCAGGGCCCAGCTCCAATAACTGCATAGGAGTGTTTGTCCTGACCAATTTTATTTCAGGGCCCAGCTCCAAAGACTGCATAGGAGTGTTTGCCCTGATCGACCCTATGTCAGGGCCCAGCTCAATACGAGTGTTTGCCCTGACAATACCTACTCAGGGCCCAGCTCCAACGATTGCATATATTATTGTCTATATATATCAGAATGGAGCAGTTGTCCCACACTTCCATAACCCCACAAGACTGTTGTCTATTCTGTTTTTATGGTTCAATTATTAAACAGCTGGTATTATGACATTAAATGACAATTTTTACCAATAAAAATTAGAGTTAATGGATGATACCAAGCAAGCTACAACATACATACATTTATCAATATAAGGTCTTTACTCTCTGTATTCAGAGGTACAATTGTTCTACAACAAGGCCATCTCAATACAGACAGCTATTGACAATTATAGCACGAAGCCCCTTGGCTATATTCTATATTTATTATGATATTATCTATTCATCCCTGTTCATTATGCTTTCATAAAGAACAGCCAACCTTAGTTATCATTGCTTAGCCTTAAGCAAGTAACATGTGCTTAGCTCTATCATTCATACTGCAAATTCAAACAGTAAAGGTTGCTCAAACGCCCACCCACCTCCCATAAACAAATGGGCATATCCTATCATCATATGTATAATGTAAAAACCATATATTTTAATCCAAATCTATTGTATAAGACTGACTCGCAATTTTACCAAATGTGCGAGTAGTACAAAAGCAAACTCTGTAAAAATACAGTAGGCATAATATAACTATAAATTGTCAAATACTTTGTGAACTTGTGTCTCTAACACTAGCTTTATTGACAAACATTCTCTGACTTTGCTTAAATCATGTAGTTTTTGATGAACATTTATCGTACTAGTTTTTCGTTAATTAATAAATTTACTTGTTTATTACGATTGCAATAAAATAATGAAGTGCAGGCGGCAATTGCTCCAGTTTAGAGGTCACAATTGTCCCATAGACCTCGAATTCCTACATATCATATGAGAAAACCGCCTTAGAGCCCAATGCTTTCATTGCATATCGCTCTCAGGCACAATTTGATCCCTATCCTGCATAGGAGTGTTTGCCCTGAGCGGATCAGGGCCCAGCTCCAATAACTGCATAGGAGTGTTTGTCCTGACCAATTTTATTTCAGGGCCCAGCTCCAAAGACTGCATAGGAGTGTTTGCCCTGATCGACCCTATGTCAGGGCCCAGCTCAATACGAGTGTTTGCCCTGACAATACCTACTCAGGGCCCAGCTCCAACGATTGCATATATTATTGTCTATATATATCAGAATGGAGCAGTTGTCCCACACTTCCATAACCCCACAAGACTGTTGTCTATTCTGTTTTTATGGTTCAATTATTAAACAGCTGGTATTATGACATTAATATCATTCTAATCCGTCAAATGTAATATCATATTAAAATTTCAGCTCAATTCACGTATTCTAACAATCTATAGTAAAACAGGGTCAATATTTCTATAGAGGAGTATTACTATAACACTCTAACAGCATATCATCTTATCGAACATGAAGTTCCAGATCGAATTTCCGTCTAATATTTTATATATCATTCTAACCCGTCAAATGTAATATCATATTAAAATTTCAGCTCAATTCACGTATTCTAACAATCTATAGTAAAACAGGGTCAATATTTCTATAGAGGAGTATTACTATAACACTCTAACAGCATATCATCCTATCGAACATGAAGTTCCAGATCGAATTTCCGTCTAATATTTTATATATCATTCTAACCCGTCAAATGTAATATCATATTAAAATTTCAGCTCAATTCACGTATTCTAACAATCTATAGTAAAACAGGGTCAATATTTCTATAGAGGAGTATTACTATAACACTCTAACAGCATCTTATCGAACATGAAGTTCCAGATCGAATTTCCGTCTAATATTTTATATATCATTCTAACCCGTCAAATGTAATATCATATTAAAATTTCAGCTCAATTCACGTATTCTAACAATCTATAGTAAAACAGGGTCAATATTTCTATAGAGGAGTATTACTATAACACTCTAACAGCATCTTATCGAACATGAAGTTCCAAGATCGAATTTCCGTCTAATATTTTATATATCATTCTAACCCGTCAAATGTAATATCATATTAAAATTTCAGCTCAATTCACGTATTCTAACAATCTACAGTAAAACAGGGTCAATATTTCTATAGAGGAGTATTACTATAACACTCTAACAGCATCTTATCGAACATGAAGTTCCAAGATCGAATTTCCGTCTAATATTTTATATATCATTCTAACCCGTCAAATGTAATATCATATTAAAATTTCAGCTCAATTCACGTATTCTAACAATCTACAGTAAAACAGGGTCAATATTTCTATAGAGGAGTATTACTATAACACTCTAACAGCATATCATCTTATCGAACATTAAGTTCCAGATCGAATTTCCGTCTAATATTTTATATATCATTCTAACCCGTCAAATGTAATATCATATTAAAATTTCAGCTCAATTCACGTATTCTAACAATCTACAGTAAAACAGGGTCAATATTTCTATAGAGGAGTATTACTATAACACTCTAACAGCATATCATCTTATCGAACATGAAGTTCCAGATCGAATTTCCGTCTAATATTTTATATATCATTCTAACCCGTCAAATGTACTATCATATTAAAATTTCAGCTCAATTCACGTATTCTAACAATCTATAGTAAAACAGGGTCCATATTTCTATAGAGGAGTATTACTATAACACTCTAACAGCATCTTATCGAACATGAAGTTCCAGATCGAATTTCCGTCTAATATTTTATATATCATTCTAACCCGTCAAATGTAATATCATATTAAAATTTCAGCTCAATTCACGTATTCTAACAATCTATAGTAAAACAGGGTCAATATTTCTATAGAGGAGTATTACTATAACACTCTAACAGCATATCATCTTATCGAACATGAAGTTCCAGATCGAATTTCCGTCTAATATTTTATATATCATTCTAACCCGTCAAATGTAATATCATATTAAAATTTCAGCTCAATTCACGTATTCTAACAATCTATAGTAAAACAGGGTCAATATTTCTATAGAGGAGTATTACTATAACACTCTAACAGCATCTTATCGAACATGAAGTTCCAGATCGAATTTCCGTCTAATATTTTATATATCATTCTAATCCGTCAAATGTAATATCATATTAAAATTTCAGCTCAATTCACGTATTCTAACAATCTATAGTAAAACAGGGTCAATATTTCTATAGAGGAGTATTACTATAACACTCTAACAGCATATCATCTTATCGAACATGAAGTTCCAGATCGAATTTCCGTCTAATATTTTATATATCATTCTAACCCGTCAAATGTAATATCATATTAAAATTTCAGCTCAATTCACGTATTCTAACAATCTATAGTAAAACAGGGTCAATATTTCTATAGAGGAGTATTACTATAACACTCTAACAGCATATCATCTTATCGAACATGAAGTTCCAGATCGAATTTCCGTCTAATATTTTATATATCATTCTAACCCGTCAAATGTAATATCATATTAAAATTTCAGCTCAATTCACGTATTCTAACAATCTATAGTAAAACAGGGTCAATATTTCTATAGAGGAGTATTACTATAACACTCTAACAGCATCTTATCGAACATGAAGTTCCAGATCGAATTTCCGTCTAATATTTTATATATCATTCTAACCCGTCAAATGTAATATCATATTAAAATTTCAGCTCAATTCACGTATTCTAACAATCTATAGTAAAACAGGGTCAATATTTCTATAGAGGAGTATTACTATAACACTCTAACAGCATCTTATCGAACATGAAGTTCCAAGATCGAATTTCCGTCTAATATTTTATATATCATTCTAACCCGTCAAATGTAATATCATATTAAAATTTCAGCTCAATTCACGTATTCTAACAATCTACAGTAAAACAGGGTCAATATTTCTATAGAGGAGTATTACTATAACACTCTAACAGCATCTTATCGAACATGAAGTTCCAAGATCGAATTTCCGTCTAATATTTTATATATCATTCTAACCCGTCAAATGTAATATCATATTAAAATTTCAGCTCAATTCACGTATTCTAACAATCTACAGTAAAACAGGGTCAATATTTCTATAGAGGAGTATTACTATAACACTCTAACAGCATATCATCTTATCGAACATTAAGTTCCAGATCGAATTTCCGTCTAATATTTTATATATCATTCTAACCCGTCAAATGTAATATCATATTAAAATTTCAGCTCAATTCACGTATTCTAACAATCTACAGTAAAACAGGGTCAATATTTCTATAGAGGAGTATTACTATAACACTCTAACAGCATATCATCTTATCGAACATGAAGTTCCAGATCGAATTTCCGTCTAATATTTTATATATCATTCTAACCCGTCAAATGTACTATCATATTAAAATTTCAGCTCAATTCACGTATTCTAACAATCTATAGTAAAACAGGGTCCATATTTCTATAGAGGAGTATTACTATAACACTCTAACAGCATCTTATCGAACATGAAGTTCCAGATCGAATTTCCGTCTAATATTTTATATATCATTCTAACCCGTCAAATGTAATATCATATTAAAATTTCAGCTCAATTCACGTATTCTAACAATCTATAGTAAAACAGGGTCAATATTTCTATAGAGGAGTATTACTATAACACTCTAACAGCATATCATCTTATCGAACATGAAGTTCCAGATCGAATTTCCGTCTAATATTTTATATATCATTCTAACCCGTCAAATGTAATATCATATTAAAATTTCAGCTCAATTCACGTATTCTAACAATCTATCGTAAAACAGGGTCAATATTTCTAGAGGAGTATTACTATAACACTCTAACAGCATATCATCTTATCGAACATGAAGTTCCAGATCGAATTTCCGTCTAATATTTTATATATCATTCTAACCCGTCAAATGTAATATCATATTAAAATTTCAGCTCAATTCACGTATTCTAACAATCTATAGTAAAACAGGGTCAATATTTCTATAGAGGAGTATTACTATAACACTCTAACAGCATCTTATCGAACATGAAGTTCCAGATCGAATTTCCGTCTAATATTTTATATATCATTCTAATCCGTCAAATGTAATATCATATTAAAATTTCAGCTCAATTCACGTATTCTAACAATCTATAGTAAAACAGGGTCAATATTTCTATAGAGGAGTATTACTATAACACTCTAACAGCATATCATCTTATCGAACATGAAGTTCCAGATCGAATTTCCGTCTAATATTTTATATATCATTCTAACCCGTCAAATGTAATATCATATTAAAATTTCAGCTCAATTCACGTATTCTAACAATCTATAGTAAAACAGGGTCAATATTTCTATAGAGGAGTATTACTATAACACTCTAACAGCATATCATCTTATCGAACATGAAGTTCCAGATCGAATTTCCGTCTAATATTTTATATATCATTCTAACCCGTCAAATGTAATATCATATTAAAATTTCAGCTCAATTCACGTATTCTAACAATCTATAGTAAAACAGGGTCAATATTTCTATAGAGGAGTATTACTATAACACTCTAACAGCATATCATCTTATCGAACATGAAGTTCCAGATCAACTTTTTAAATAAAATTTAAGTAAAATATAAGAAAATAAGAGTATAAAGTCAGGTATTCAGATCCTGGGAATATAGTGGTACCCATGATGTAGACGTGGTTGATGATGGATGGACCGAAATGGAGTGAGGTCAACATGTAAACTTTGCTGCTGGTGGAATATGGACTATGCAGATGAACATGAGATGGAATGAATATGAGACTAAATGAAGTTATTGTAATAGTTTTCATCTGAAATGATTTGGGTGTAGAGATATTAAAATTCGAGAGTGGTGATTGGGGGAATGGGACCCACCCGAGTCTGGGGTTTAAGTTTAGTACTACATGTATGGGGTTGGAATAAAAATTGAATGAAATGAAATAACTTTGTTACAATTATTATTATTATATCTGATCGATTTAATTTGGTCTGACGATGTGGAAACTAGTGGGTGGTGATAGTGCGGATGAATAGGATTTGTCTGTGTGAAACCGTGGAACTACCAGAGAGAAAGAGACAAAAAGGGAAGGAAAGGAAAAACGAGGAAGTGGCTAGCATTTTTTATTGTAAATTGGAAAAAATACTAAAATATCGAAATAAAAATAGAAAACAATGTGAAAGGGAAAATAAAAGAAGTCGGGTATTCGGATCCTGTGAATAAATTTGTGAACCAGTCTATCTGTGTTGAATACCTGGGCTGATGGTGTTATAGGATAGTGGAGTGACATATCTGATAAAAGGGAAATTGAATGGTGTTTTTGAGTGAATAAAAGAGGAGAAAGAAAGAAAAGGACATGGAAGGTATGGGAGGAATTGCAAAACCCGGGTACGGTGAATGAAAATGTATGCCAAGGCCGAGGTGAATGCCTGATGTCCGCCACCCCGACCTTGTCCCTGTTTTGAGAAAAACACAAAGGTCATGAATCGTCAGGTTCCAAGCATGACCGGGAAAGCACGTTTCTAACCTACTAGCAGGTCTTGGAACGACGTGCCCGCATGTGGAAGTGGAAAAATAAAGTAGGAGAGGAAGAAGTTTTTTGGTCGAAAACGAAAAGGCGCGAAAAAAGACGAGCGAAAAAATATGCAAAATTGTGGGCGAAAATCACCGGAAATTCCTGACTTGGGCGTGTTGGATTGTGTGATGGTGCAAAAACTGGATGATGTGAAAAAATAGGATATTGTACTTACGAATTCAGTTTAGAAACAGGTTTTTGGGCATACGCGATAATACTGGGGAAGTTGCTGTAGAGATCGTAATGCAGAAAGACTGTATAAACGTTGTTATGGAAACGTGTGGTGGTCAGAGGTTGATGGGGTGGTTTGGGACCATGATGGATAATTGGTTGAAGGTGTCTTAAATGGTGAGATCTGTCATGAAGTATTTCATGCGTGATCGTTCTAAATGTGTTTGTGGATGAATGGTATTCGATTCGGTTGAATTTATCGTGATGGAAGCCCATGTGGGGAATGATGAGGCTCATGAGTGGCTATGTCGACGACGTATAATTCGAGGAGAGACGGAACGAATGCTCTGATGGACGACCGATGTTTCTAGAAGGTTTCCAGTAAGTTACTTACAGTTTCACTAACAGTTTAGTTTAAATGTTGGAATATATTTACAAAATATATTGCAGGAATTTTAGAGATCAAATTACAGCAAGTTGTGTTATCCTACTGTACAAGGGAAAGTATAATATAGCTAATGATTTGTGCACCGTGATAAATTGTGGTTGAGGTTAATTTGTGAAAATTGATTGCCGAAAAGGGGTTGTTATATTCACATTGTAGTGGAATTTACATTAAGTACTCACTCCTGTTTTTAGATTTATATGTGGTCTTAAGTATTTTTCAACTCATTGGTATTCTCTTATTTCTCCTTTTCATATTGTATATGTACTTGGTTTGAGAATCGGACAGCTTTAATATTGGTTTTGGTGCCCTAACTGTGATTTTTTGAATGTGTGTAATTATTTTGACCATACCAAGTTTTCCAGTTGTCCCATAATAGTGAAATTAATTATAGATACATAAATTGAAACCGAAATTGTCAGTATCTTGTATGTATTTAATTCCCCTAGAGCTTGCATGAACATAATATTGCAAATTGGCACATATTTATAGTATTTATATGTTATTAATCATAGTTGGAGTTTCTTTCTTCTTAATTGGTACATGGCCAGAGGCCGAGTATATGTAGGCAGGACTTGGACCTTAGTAAGTAGTCTGTTTAATCAGAGGGTCCCCAGGTCTTTGATCACATGCCATACATATAGGTTGGTGCATGCACTGGTCGTGAACAGGTGAATAATATCCTGTGTTAAATTTTTTAAGAATGGACCTGTAGTATTTCATCAGGGGTCCACTTTGATATTAATTGTCAGCAGGTGGCTTTATTTGTGGATTGTGTAAGTACTGGTTGTAAAGGACAAGAGTTATTCAGCACCAATTCTGGGCAGCCATCGTAAGACAGGGTGAATGGTAGTTAGTTTATCGGTGGAGACAAATTACTTTGGTGCGGGTAATTGTGCCACTCCAGGTGTCATGGCCGCAGTTCAGATCCAGTCAATGAGAGTACTGTAGTTCTATACAGATAAAGGATGTCTTTGGAACCAACCAGCTCAGCTTTGTGGATGTGATGCAAACTCATTCCGTACTGTGCAACCTCACTCTATATAAATTCTAATTTATACGTGCACTGAGATTATGTAGCTGTGGTATTCCACGTTATTTAACCTAATTATAGTTCCATTTTCCTTTGGTAGGTGAGCTGTGTGATCATCATTATTATGTGGAGAAGGAACTTGGTAAGTGATTGATTTCAGGTTTCATAAATCTCCAAAATGTTCAAATTCCCAGCGTTGATAGAAGATGGTGCCACCAAACACCGGCCACACCGTATGCCCCTAAAGTCACCAACTGTAGATCATTGGCCACAATTTGTTAATTGGTTTGACTGCAGTGGGTTCATTTGTTTTGAAGGTGATGGATTCAGCAGGTGGTTTTTGGTTTTGATTCATTGGTCATCCAGGATTGGTGAAGTTGTTGTATAGATGAATTATTATTCCAGCCAAAACAAGTGCAGGTATGTGGAGGATCCATTCTTGTTTAATGTTGTGGTAACAATGCCTTTATTCAGCAGAACTGGAGTAGACTGGGATTGGAGGTGGATGGTGATTATATAATAATATGTGGTGTGATATGATGACTGTTATGTGAATTTGGTATGTACAAAATGCTCTTTGAGATTTTGGTGGCGTTGAAATGCTATGAATGGATGAGAGGGCCAAATCTGAGAAAGCGCAGGATCATTGTCTATATATGACCAGTGCTCTCTCAGAATGGATGATAGCGGTGCGAGGTTTTGATGATATGGAATGACAAATGGTAATGTATGACTGGTGGTGGCGATCTTGGTACTGATGAGTAATTGGGCTTGCTTATTATGATGAGACAATGTTAATGCATGGTAGGATATCACTGTCCTTGTACCCTCTGCCTATGAGTATGACTCTAAGGTTTTGGGCTTTGTTTTGGAATTCATCATCATTGGTGATAATCCTCCTGTATCTTAACATTTGGCTATATATAAGGCCCTTTTTACAGCTGTTTGGATGGTGTGATGTGCTATGGAGGAGTGGCATGCGGTCAGTGGGTTTGACATAGAGAGTTGATTCAATTGTGCGGTTAGGAGTGATGTAAATGTTGGTGTCGAGGAAGTTAACATTGGTGGTGGAGTATGATATTGTGAATTTGATGGTTTGATGGAATGAGTTGAGGTGATTGGTGAAGTTGAGAAATGCTTTCTCCCCGTGTGTCCATATCAGAAAGATATCATCAATGAACCTTTTCCAAACAAAAGGGGTGAGATTATCCGGTGCTGATGATAGCACACATTTCTCCAATGAGCCCATGAAAATATTGGCATACGAAGGAGCCATCTTGGTGCCCATGGCTGTACCATGTTTTTGAAGGTACAGTTGATTTTTGAAAGTGAAGTAGTTCTCTTTCAGTATGAAATGAAGAAATTGGTGAATGATTTTACGGAGGGGCCACATGTGTCCATGTTTGGATTGTAATGCTTCTAGAATGCATTCGATGCCCTCATTGTGAGGGATGTTGGTGTATAGAGATTTTACATCAATTGTGGCTAAGATGGTGTTGGGTGGAAGTGGAGTTGGTATGGTGAATATGGTTTGCAAGAAGTGGTTGGTGTCTTTGATGTAAGATGGCAGCTCTGACATGAGAGGTTTGAGGTGGAAATCGATGAATGAGGACAGCTTGTCGGTGGGAGAGTTGCAGCCAGATATGATAGGTCGTCCTGGGTTGTTGGGTTTGTGTATTTTTGGTATTAGATAGAAGATTGGTGTTCGTACTTTGGATGGTGGTAGAAGATACTGGAATGTTTTATGGTCAATATCTTCATATTTGAACAGGTCCTTTAGGTAGTTGGTTATCGTCGATGTTTGCGCTGTTATGACTGTATCTCCATGGCCATGGATTTTTTCATAGTATTTGGTATCATTAAGTTGGGAGTATGCTTCTTTTTCATAGTCCATTGAGGACCATATTATAACGATAGCACCTCCTTTGTCTGCTGGCTTAATGACATAATCCGGGTTGATGTGGTTGTAGTGTGCGAGGAATTGTAGTTCCTCTTGATTGAGGTTGGAGGGAAAGTGATGTTGTGTATTGTTATTGAATGTATGTTGGATGGATTGTGCTACTAATGCAATGTAGGATAGGAGGTTTGGGTTGTCTGGAAGTGGTGGTTCCCATGTGCCAGTTGTTCGAAAGGGATTTGGATGTGAGTCGGATGAGTTCCTGAAGTGATAATGTGTGTACATTGTCCTTCTGAATTTTTTGAAGGAATTTACAATGGATTGAATATGGGTTGGTGGAGGTGTAGGTACAAATTTTTTAAATAAAATTTAAGTAAAATATAAGAAAATAAGAGTATAAAGTCAGGTATTCAGATCCTGGGAATATAGTGGTAACCATGATGTAGACGTGGTTGATGATGGATGGGCCGAAATGGAGTGAGGTCAACATGTAAACTTTGCTGCTGGTGGAATATGGACTATGCAGATGAACATGAGATGGAATGAATATGAGACTAAATGAAGTTATAGTTTTTTCATCTGAAATGATTTGGGTGTAGAGATGTTAAAATTCGAGAGTGGTGATTGGGGGAATGGGACCCACCCGAGTCTGGGGTTTAAGTTTAGTACTACATGTATGGAGTTGGAATAAAAATTGAATGAAATGAAATAACTTTGTTACAATTATTATTATTATATCTGATCGATTTAATTTGGTCTGACGATGTGGAAACTAGTGGGTGGTGATAGTTCGGATGAATAGGATTTGTCTGTGTGAAACCGTGGAACTACCAGAGAGAAAGAGACAAAAAGGGAAGGAAAGGAAAAACGAGGAAGTGGCTAGTATTTTTTATTGTAAATTGGAAAAAATACTAAAATATCGAAATGAAAATAGAAAACAATGTGAAAGGGAAAATAAAAGAAGTCGGGTATTCGGATCCTGTGAATAAATTTGTGAACCAGTCTATCTGTGTTGAATACCTGGGCTGACGGTGTTATAGGATAGTGGAGTGACATATCTGATAAAAGGGAAATTGAATGGTGTTTTTGAGTGAATAAAAGAGGAGAAAGAAAGAAAAGGAAGGGACATGGAAGGTATGGGAGGAATTGCAAAACCCGGGTACGGTGAATGAAAATGTATGCCAAGGCCGAGGTGAATGCCTGATGTCCGCCACCCCGACCTTGTCCCTGTTTTGAGAAAAACACAAAGGTCATGAATCGTCAGGTTCCAAGCATGACCGGGAAAGCACGTTTCTAACCTACTAGCAGGTCTTGGAACGACGTGCCCGCATGTGGAAGTGGAAGAGGAAAAATAAAGTAGGAGAGGAAGAAGTTTTTTGGTCGAAAACGAAAAGGCGCGAAAAAAGACGAGCGAAAAAATATGCAAAATTGTGGGCGAAAATCACCGGAAATTCCTGACTTGGGCGTGTTGGATTGTGTGATGGTGCAAAAACTGGATGATGTGAAAAAATAGGATATTGTACTTACGAATTCAGTTTAGAAACAGGTTTTTGGGCATACGCGATAATATTGGGGATCGTAATGCAGAAAGACTGTATAAACGTTGTTATGGAAACGTGTGGTGGTCAGAGGTTGATGGGGTGGTTTGGGACCATGATGGATAATTGGTCGAAGGTGTCTTAAATGGTGAGATCTGTCATGAAGTATTTCATGCGTGATCGTTCTAAATGTGTTTGTGGATGAATGGTATTCGATTCGGTTGAATTTATCGTGATGGAAGCCCATGTGGGGAATGATGATCGAGGCTCATGAGTGGCTATGTCGACGACGTATAATTCGAGGAGAGACGGAACGAATGCTCTGATGGACGACCGATGTTTCTAGAAGGTTTCCAGTAAGTTACTTACAGTTTCACTAACAGTTTAGTTTAAATGTTGGAATATATTTACAAAATATATTGCAGGAATTTTAGAGATCAAATTACAGCAAGTTGTGTTATCCTACTGTACAAGGGAAAGTATAATATAGCTAATGATTTGTGCACCGTGATAAATTGTGGTTGAGGTCAATTTGTGAAAATTGATTGCCGAAAAGGGGTTGTTATATTATTCACATTGTAGTGGAATTTACATTAAGTACTCACTCCTGTTTTTAGATTTATATGTGGTCTTAAGTATTTTTCAACTCATTGGTATTCTCTTATTTCTCCTTTTCATATTGTATATGTACTTGGTTTGAGAATCGGACAGCTTTAATATTGGTTTTGGTGCCCTAACTGTGATTTTTTGAATGTGTGTAATTATTTTGACCATACCAAGTTTTCCAGTTGTCCCATAATAGTGAAATTAATTATAGATACATAAATTGAAACCGAAATTGTCAGTATCTTGTATGTATTTAATTCCCCTAGAGCTTGCATGAACATAATTATTGCAAATTGGCACATATTTATAGCATTTATATGTTATTAATCATACCAATTAAGAAGAAAGAAACTCCAACTACATGGCCAGAGGCCGAGTATATGTAGGCAGGACTTGGACCCTAGTAAGTAGTCTGTTTAATCAGAGGGTCCCCAGGTCTTTGATCACATGCCATACATATTATAGGTTGGTGCATGCACTGGTCATGTGGATAGCCGGCTTAATGCTGTTGCAACCCATAACAGGTGAATAATATCCTGTGTTAAATTTTTTAAGAATGGACCTGTAGTATTTCATCAGGGGTCCACTTTGATATTAATTGTCAGCAGGTGGCTTTATTTGTCGATTGTAAGTACTGGTTGTAAAGGACAAGAGTTATTCAGCACCAATTCTGCATGTGCAGCCATCGTAAGACAGGGTGAATGGTAGTTAGTTTATCGGTGGAGACAAATTACTTTGGTGCGGGTAATTGTGCCACTCCAGGTGTCATGGCCGCAGTTCAGATCCAGTCAATGAGAGTACTGTAGTTCTATACAGATAAAGGATGTCTTTGGAACCAACCAGCTCAGCTTTGTGGATGTGATGCAAACTCATTCCGTACTGTGCACCCTCACCCTATATATAAATTCTAATTTATACGTGCACTGAGATTATGTAGCTGTGGTATTCCACGTTATTTAACCTAATTATAGTTCCATTTTCCTTTGGTAGGTGAGCTGTGTGATCATCATTATTATGTGGAGAAGGAACTTGGTAAATGATTGATTTCAGGTTTCATAAATCTCCAAAATGTTCAAATTCCCAGCGTTGATAGAAGATGGTGCCACCAAACACCGGCCACACCGTATGCCCGTAAAGTCACCAACTGTAGATCATTGGCCACAATTTGTTAATTGGTTTGACTGCAGTGGGTTCATTTGTTTTGAAGGTGATGGATTCAGCAGGTGGTTTTTGGTTTTGATTCATTGGTCATCCAGGATTGGTGAAGTTGTTGTATAGATGAATTATTATTCCAGCCAAAACAAGTGCAGGTATGTGGAGGATCCATTCTTGTTTAATGTTGTGGTAACAATGCCTTTATTCAGCAGAACTGGAGTAGACTGGGATTGGAGGTGGATGGTGATTATATGATATGTGGTGTGATATGATGACTGTTATGTGAATTTGGTACGCACAAAATGCTCTTTGAGACCTTGGTGGCGTTGAAATGCTATGAATGGATGAGAGGGCCAAATCTGAGATAGTGCAGGATCATTGTCTATATATGACCAGTGCTCTCTCAGAATGGATGATAGCGGTGCGAGATTTTGATGATATGGAATGACAAATGGTAATGTATGACTGGTGGTGGCGATCTTGGTACTGATGAGTAATTGGGCTTGCTTATATGATGAGACAATGTTCCCTCTGCCTATGAGTATGACTCTAAGGTTTTAGGCTTTGTTTTGGAATTCATCATCATTGGTGATAATCCTCCTGTATCTTAACATTTGGCTATATATAAGGCCCTTTTTACAGCTGTTTGGATGGTGTGATGTGCTATGGAGGAGTGGCATGCGGTCAGTGGGTTTGACATAGAGAGTTGATTCAATTGTGCGGTTAGGAGTGATGTAAATGTTGGTGTCGAGGAAGTTAACATTGGTGGTGGAGTACGATATTGTGAATTTGATGGTTTGATGGAATGAGTTGAGGTGATTGGTGAAGTTGAGAAATGCTTTCTCACCGTGTGTCCATATCAGAAAGATATCATCAATGAACCTTTTCCAAACAAAAGGGGTGAGATTATCCGGTGCTGATGATAGCACACATTTCTCCAATGAGCCCATGAAAATATTGGCATACGAAGGAGCCATCTTGGTGCCCATGGCTGTACCATGTTTTTGAAGGTACAGTTGATTTTTGAAAGTGAAGTAGTTCTCTTTCAGTATGAAATGAAGAAATTGGTGAATGATTTTACGGAGGGGCCACATGTGTCCATGTTTGGATTGTAATGCTTCTAGAATGCATTCGATGCCCTCATTGTGAGGGATGTTGGTGTATAGAGATTTTACATCAATTGTGGCTAAGATGGTGTTGGGTGGAAGTGGAGTTGGTATGGTGAATATGGTTTGCAAGAAGTGGTTGGTGTCTTTGATGTAAGATGGCAGCTCTGACATGAGAGGTTTGAGGTGGAAATCGATGAATGAGGACAGCTTGTCGGTGGGAGAGTTGCAGCCAGATATGATAGGTCGTCCTGGGTTGTTGGGTTTGTGCATTTTTGGTATTAGATAGAAGATTGGTGTTCGTACTTTGGATGGTGGTAGAAGATACTGGAATGTTTTATGGTCAATATCTTCATATTTGAACAGGTCCTTTAGGTAGTTGGTTATCGTCGATGTTTGCGCTGTTATGACTGTATCTCCATGGCCATGGATTTTTTCATAGTATTTGGTATCATTAAGTTGGGAGTATGCTTCTTTTTCATAGTCCATTGAGGACCATATAACGATAGCACCTCCTTTGTCTGCTGGCTTAATGACATAATCCTGGTTGATGTGGTTGTAGTGTGCGAGGAATTGTAGTTCCTCTTGATTGAGGTTGGAGGGAAAGTGATGTTGTGTATTGTTATTGAATGTATGTTGGATGGATTGTGCTACTAATGCAATGTAGGATAGGAGGTTTGGGTTGTCTGGAAGTGGTGGTTCCCATGTGCCAGTTGTTCGAAAGGGATTTGGATGTGAGTCGGATGAGTTCCTGAAGTGATAATGTGTGTACATTGTCCTTCTGAATTTTTTGAAGGAATTTACAATGGATTGAATATGGGTTGGTGGAGGTGTAGGTACAAATTTTAGGCCTTTGGAGAGCATGGATTGGAGTGGTTTTGGTATTTGGTGGTCTGTGAGGTTGACTATGAGGTTCTCGTTGGTGTGGTTCTTTATGGCTTGCCGGTAGTAGTTTTTGTCTTGGTTTTTGCTGCAGGCTCTCCGGTGTGATGGCTCATGAAGGAAGGATTTTATTGCCTTCCTTTCATGAGCATGTTGTATATGATGGGAAACTTGTTCTTGTTTCCCATCAAATGCAACATCGGATTGTGGTGTGTTGGTGGTGTGGGATGGTGGAATGATGGTTGAGGTGCCTGGGGGTGGGTGGACGGTGGTGTGTGGTGTGGTTTTGGACAATGCGGCCGTTTCCGAAAATCCGTTTTGTGTTGTGGTTTGGACAGAGTGTTGGTGGAAGTGGGTTTGTGGTGTGGTTTTAATTTATTGGTTGGTGGTTTGTGACGTTTGTGGCTTGGTGGAGTGGCTTTGAATGGATGAGGTCGCTTGGATGATTTTGGTGCATGTGATGACGAGGCGACGTTGATAAGTGTGGTAGAGACCTCAAGTGATGAATGGCTTTTAAGAGCAGTAGAGATGTTTTGAATATGATGATGGATTTTCTCTATCTGCTCATTGTGGTGTGAGGTGAGGGTGGAAATGAATGTTTTGGTGCAGTCCCCAATTGCCGTGTCCCATCTTGCTTGGTGCTGTGGTGATAACTGGACATGGGGCTGCACTGTGATACTGAGGGCCACTGGTGTTGTGTGGTTGTGTTTCTGGAGGATGTTGATGTGGTGGAGATGGCGTGATTTTTGCTTGTTGAGGGCTACAAGCTCCTCAAATGCAGACTGGGTGGTGGTGGATGTTGGTGGTGGGATGGTACTGGAGGAGGTTTTGGGATTAGCTGTGGTTGGTGTAGTGATTCCAGTGGATGGGTGGGTGGTTGAAGTGGATGTGGGTGGAGGTGTATTGTTGTGGGTGAGTATCACAACATGTGGGTGGATATGATGTTGTGCTTGTGGTTCGGTGTTGACGGTGGATGGTTTTGGTGATGACAGTGGTGGTGACAATGGTTCTGGTGATGGTGTGGTGATTTGGTCATCCTCAGAATTGAGGATCCGGTCTTCATCCTCCAGGACAAGATCCGGACCCAAGAAGGTGCCAATTTGTGATGGTGGCATCATTAATAATGACATCTCCATCTCCATGTCGGCATCGGCATCGACAAGATAGTTATCCATCTGCAAATATAGTGTATATAGCTGAATGGGAATAGTTGATGGTGTAAATATGTTTCTATTGATGAATATTTGAAATGTGTGGATTAGGTGAGTGTGGGAAATGGTTCAATGTACCGTAAGTGAATGTTGATTGATATGATAAATGGGATTGGTGGAGTCTTGAGTGAGATGTTGGAGTTGTGATGTGAGTCAGGAATGGATATGTGCAATTGTATGGGTGAGGTGAATCAGTGAATGATTGATGGTTAATATCCTGGGGTGATCATCTGTGTTTGTAAAAAGTGTTGCACCCCATGGTTATGGATTTGTTGATGCACTATGTGGATTGGAGGCCAGTGTGATGTGAGGTGTGTTGTGAAATAAACGGTAATGGGTTGGTGGCAATACATGTTCTTCTATTGCTTTCATGATAGTGAGACTCTTTTAGATTGTTTATCGTCTGTCTCGTACATGATTTAGTGTTTAATTTACTAAATTCGTACACTTTTTGCTGCTTTTCGAAGTTTCCTATCGTTGTAAACAAAATTGTTGACAAAATCCGTAATCCGGACCGGTCCAATACGGGAAATAACGGCCGGCACGTGACGTGTCAATCAGCACGCAATTTCACCGGAAGTAGCTTGTACCATATAATAAATATATATATTGGAGACAGTTTAGGTATTCCCAAGTTGCTGTTCGCTGCGTGTCTATAGTATTTACTAAATGGGTATCACGTGTATAGACAAATTTATCTATTAAATATCTTGGACCAATATTGTTGACTAATTTTACATTAATTTCATACATTTACATTAGTGTCATTGGCAAACATGGCGATACGGGAGAAGGAAACGCTGTCAGGGAGATCGTTATTATATAAAATGAACATAATGGGGCCCATGGGCTAGATGTGCCGTTGACAATGACAATGACACGCTGATGACGACAGGAGAGGTAGTCAGAAAGCCAGTCAAACAGAGGACCAGTAATTCGTAAAGGTGCAGTTTCTGTTGGAGGTGAACGTGACAGACAGTATAAAATGCACGCGTAAGATCAAGATATACAATATCGATTTCATCCCCATTATCAAGAGCCTTTCCTATTTCGTGAAGAACGGCAAGAAGCTGAGTTCTGCAGGAAAAACCGTTACGAAAACTATGTTGAAGGTGGAAGATACGATCCTGCGTAAACGATACCATAGACAATATAGATAATAATGATATGCCACGGTAGTTGGTGAAAAATGTTCGTTTACCTTTCTTAAAGAGTGGTATTAGGTTAGCATCTTTCTATTCTGAAAAAAATTTACCAGACGATAAAAAGGTCACATACGGAACTGGCAATAACTTTGGCACATTAGACAATCAGCTTAGCCGGCATTTCGTCGGGACCAGTCGCTTTGTTAACATTTAACCCTTTCAAATCAGCTAAAACTTTGTCCATAGACACAACAATTTCCGACAACGAAGGCTGGTCCCCCAAGTTAGACACAGGGAAGCAGCTGAGCGATTGGTCGGTATAAATAGACCGGAAATGATCGGAGAAGGCATTGGCTTTATCCAGATGTGACTTCTGTGTTGGTTTCCAATAACATTGTATCGGGATAAGATCGACGACTGGACTTAAGTTTAAAGAAAGACCAAAACGGCTTGGCATTAGAGTGAATTTTCCAGGCTATCCGTTTGAAATAGACTGGTTAGCTCAGATCCAGTTTTTAATTCGCTGACGTAGTTTCGTAAACTCCTCGAAAACTGCGGGTCTTTAGAGCGGTGCACTTTATTGTTCCAAAAGGTCTTTTTCTTTTTTATGGCATAAAAAAATAAAGCCATACAAAAGAATAATATTCAATAATATATTAAACTAACGTTTCGTTTTTTAATTATTTTATATCACTTATTAAATACTATTGGGTATTAATAATTCTTCTACGATTATGATTTGCGCCTGGCTCTTCACTGGTTAATCGTTAATCGACGTATACACTTACCCTAAAATTGTGTAAGAGGCATGTAACTGTTTTAAGAAATAAATACCAGTTAGTTTACCTGTACTTGTCATAAGTTTAGGTATAAATATTTTCCGAATTTGCTTCAATAAGCAAATGTAAAGTGCCTGCAGGAATCAGCTGTGGGATGAGCAAAAGAAAAAATTACAAAACTTTATTTAGCACATGCTCTTCAGAACAGCTATCTTTGTTCCCAGTGGAGTAGCCAAGGTCTTTGCTTGTGGGGGGTAAAAACGAGATGAAGAGCAAGCATTGGAAACAAGTAACAAAGCGGCGTAAATTTTAGAGAAAATTGATTCACTTGAATTTGGCTTTATGGTTCTGTTTTTATAAATTATGCTCACGATCTCTGTGTCAACTTCTTAATATCCTTCTTGGAATTTATGTGGAACATTTTTTATTTTCAGAAAAGATAACATACCTCATCTTCAAGTTGTTTCCAACTACTTAAAAGGTACTGCATCGTAAAAACACTGGTCTCCAATGCAAATGCAATGTGTACATGCGTCCACGTTAAGGTTCACGGCTTTCAATGTTGTTTTGCAGGTCGCACAGTCTTCACCCTCCGGCCGGTTGCCGGGTTACTGTCGTCGCGTGATTTTCTTGCAGAATTGGCGTTTCGCGTCTTTCATAGCACGTAGTACATCCGACATGGATAGAAACCATTATATACACCAGAACCGTAAGTTGTTGAATCTCTCGCATTCGGGAATTTCAGACTCTGCAGTCCCTGGAGTTAATGTTTCGTCAATTGCGCACAATTTTGTATTCTCATGCTTAGTCTTTTTTGAAAATAAATACTTCTGCATCTCATTTGAAAATAAATACTTCTGTTTTAAAGGACATTTGTCACGAGTTGATTGGTCATGTTCCCTTGTTTGCTGACTCTGCTTTTGCTCAGTGCTCACAGGTAATGTGGTGACGCTACTCTGGCCGTGAATGAAATAACGCTCCTATACCCAGACTGGAAAATGTGCAAAATGCGCGACGGATATCAAAATTAGGCGGAAATTTTGCGCGGCTAGATTGTAATATTGTGCGCGCGCCGCGCGCGCTTTCGAAATTTTAGCGTACAAACGGCGTTGTCTGGGGGGTCGTTTTTCAACTAGTTGCCAGGCCACTGCGCGCACTGACAACCGAAATAACGAAATTTACCTGGTAAGTGAAACTGAAAGTTAAATTTACTATTTGTATTGTAAGAATAAACGTAACACAGAATTTGTTTCTCATGGTTATTTAATTTGCATGCACGTGGACTGCAAGTTATCTAGCCCTGGGCCCCTGGGCAGTGGGTTCGCTGTTCGCCTCAGGCTTTGCCCGGGCGGCGCTGTGTGCTTACTACTGAGGCTCGTGGATATGTAAATAAGTAAATTAGTAATGTACTAATGTATTATTACAGAATATTTAACATAAGTTTGCTAAATTTAGAAGTAGTCTGCAACTTTAGAGTTTTAATTTTAGTTACCATAAAAATGTGCCACTTACCAGTTCCTTGGCCTTTCTGTTAACTTACCTACCTTTCTTGCAGCATCTCAGTCCTTACACTTCTCCATCCGGCGTGTACACAGTAGACATTCAAACATACTTAGAGTTAATTCGTGAGAAAATTACCTATCAAACTAATTTTCCTTTCAAATAAATAAAATCAGTTTAAAAGGCAGCTCCCTCAGACACCATCACAGTATCACACCAATGGACAAATTTGAATAGTAGTTCACCAAAAAAGATGCGAAGAGCTAGAAGACACCAAAATACATTTAAGTATTGATTTTAAGTTCAAAATAGGCAGCAGCCAGCAGAAGTCAGAAGCAGCATACATGTAGAGAAGACACCAGAAACCATTGGCAGTTAGGTAAATTCAGCAGTAGAAGTAAGGTAAATTCATTGGAAAGTTCAAAATAGGCAGCAGGAGCAGCGTACATGCAGAGAAGACAGCAAAAACCATTGGCAGTTAGGTAAATTCAGCAGTAAAAGTAAGGTAAATTCATTGAAAAGTTCAAAGTAGGCAGCTGGAGCAGCATACATGTAGAGAAGACACCAGAAACCATTGGCAGTTAGGTAAATTCAGCAGTAGAAGTAAGGTAAATTCATTGGAAAGTTCAAAGTAGGCACCAGGAGCAGTGTACATGCAGAGAAGACAGCAAAAACCATTGGCAGTTAGGTATGTAGTGCCTCGTCACGCGATTTAACTACGCGCATATGATGCGGTTTCCTGTTTGCGTGCAAGGAACTTTCAGAACATTTATAAACATTATTTTTAGTTCCTAATCCTTTTAGGAAATAGCCTCGCCTAAGACGTGCCTTAACCTTGGTAGTGACGTCTTTGATGACAGCTTCCTTAATAATTTAACGCCTACTCATTTGCTAGTATATATAATACCTGCTTGTAAATACAATAAGATAGGCTCGCTTGGTGCTCTCACGAGAACATCTCTTCAAATCAACTATATTATATTTAGTGACGAATTTCTGTATGTAATAAAAAGTATATATCACATTGGCGTTCCGAGTATTTTCTCACCAGCTCACAAATTCATCGCTCTACAAGCAAAATAAATACTCGCGCTAAATTGGTGACCCCGATGACAAATGTCCACCGAAAGTATACAACCAGAAAGTTCGTCTGGCAACACCGCCGCACAACCGACAGCTTCACCGGTGACCTCAGCTATCAGAATCAAATTGCCTCCGTACTGGCCTAGTGACCCCGCTCTTTCCAGAGGCATAACCTTGGAACAAACTAAATTTGCGTATGTTGTGGGCTCTCTCCAACCCACCCGTTTCACCGGTTCTAAAGCGCTTAAAGCACACGTTCTAAATTTTAGAACGGCGCATTGAAGCGTTGCCAGATTGTAATCTAAGCAATCTGAGCTAACTCGTGCGATGCATTTGGAGCATTGGGTACGAGCTTTGACAAAATGGCGGCTGGTTCTTCTCGGTCAACTTCTTACGAAGTTTTAAGCAATGAGCAAAAGCATATACTTGCGAATTATTATGATAAAGGAATGACGTCGACTGGAAGCAGTATGCGAGCCATTATTGCCGAGGTTGCAAGTAAAGCGGATACAAGCTTTGATAAAGTAAAGGTAAGATTGATATATGAATTCATGAACCATTCTTTGACTTTATAGCCTGCTTTTATATTCCTTCTTTGCCTTATCTTTTATTTTGGAATTATGTTTAAACTCTATGTTGGAAAATAGGCTTAATTTTTATTAACACTCTCTTGTCCGAATCGTCTAGATGTGCCATGTGGTTTGTTTATTTATTATATACTTGTAGTACCTCATTTGTTTCGGGCTGCGAGCACGCTAGTAATTTGTAGATAAGACACCAAAATTAATAAATTTATGTCGTTCTAATGGTGTTTTTCTAGGGCTAGAAATTGCCTTTAAAAGAGAGTTCACTAATATTTTAAATGTTTACTTTTTTACAAGTAAACTGAATATTTTTGTCTATATCTATTTTCACCGATATGTTTCATAAATATACAGTCAAACCTGTATTAAACAGTCACCCATAATATTTGAGCAGGTGGGCGCTGAATGCAGGTCCAAAACCATGTATAGTATTTACGTTATGAAATTGTTATGGCATTGTCAGGTCACTGCTGCTTTAGTTCGACTGCACTGTATTTTACAAAATTGTTTGAAATGTTTGAAACAACTTAAAATGATAAAAAAGGGAAACAACTTTCTATAGTAACAGCACTGCAAATAATTTTTTGTTTCGCTGTTCATGATGATCAGAAGAAATCTAATTCTGGCAGTCAAACGGCAAATCCTGCCAGTCATTCATTTTGCTGTCCAGTTTGTTTCTTCGATGTCTATTACACTGGACCATTTGACATTTCATCATTCATCTTTCCTTTTGAATCACTATAACATTATCATCACACTTGGTGAGCTGTTCGTACTGTAGAATTTCACTAGTTAAACAAAAAACAGAGTGTAAAATATATTTAACCGGTTACGGTGATCATTGAAAACAAATTTGATGGTCAAAGGTCAAATATCGGCAGTCATTGACCGGCCGCTATTTGCAGCGCTGTAGTAACCCAATCGGCAAGTGCTATTACAATTGTACCTCCAAGTTTGCACACCAACTATTATGAAATAAATCAACTGAGCCCTTGGTATTCATTTAATTGGCCAGCATGAGTCATATAACTGTACTGTATATTGATACTTGGTAATGAATAAGACTGTTCATTCATTAAAGGCAACCAGGAGCAAAATTTGTTTAGAACGTGAATTAAAAATATTTCAGGCAACAATAAATTTGTGATTCTTTTACGTTTTAGAAATGGATTGGAAATGAGAACAGAAAAAGGAAAGTAAGTACTGCCAAGGATGTTTGTGAACAAGAAACAGCACCTGCAAAGCCACCTCCTGCTAAACGTGCCGCTACTGGATACAATTTGTTTTGTTCCACCATATTGGGTTCAGGTAAATCTGTGACACTACTCTACCAATACTTATATTATGTGGCTAAATGATCATATAAGTACATAATTGACAAATATATTTTATTTTGCCAGTTTGTTTAATAATATGTAGATAGATATGCACACAGATAAAGTTATAATATACAGTAGAAGTATGTTAGATAAGTTGAGGAAAGGTATCCTTTGAACAGTAACATGCAGCCAATACTCTGTATTTATTTAAAAAAGATTTTAGAAACTATGAAGTAACAATTGGCCAAAATTATGGTTTATATTATACTTTTATTGTAGAGCCAGATATATTTCATTGATTAAATAAAAAGATTGTCATCAAGAATCACCAGGAAACTGATTTTCCCTGATGTTGTTCCTGATTTTCCCTGATAAAATTGTGTGAAACGTGGAGTTGAAACATTTGTCTTAATTACACTAATTCTGTATTTTTATACAAATTAGATGAATGTAAACATTTTCCAACAAGTTCAGAAAAGATGAAATTGAGTGTAGATAAATGGAGGTTGTTGTCTACCGAAGAATGTGCTGTGTGGAACGAAAAGGCTAAAGATGTTGCAAAATTTGATGTTACCCAATTAAGTGAGAAACAGAGGAAACATCAAATATTTAAAGCCAAAAAGCAACTGGTCTCACAGGTATTGGTGTTTTTCTGTGATTTTTAGATTTCTTGGTATACAGTAGCAATACATAGAAAAAACAATACTTTTGATAGTGTAATAAGTTGTGAATAACTGTCAGTGTAAAACAACTGTTGGCTCGTATTGTGTTTGGTATTGAAAAAAAATTTGTATTTTGAAAGATGCCTGTTGATCTTGGTCAATGTACTGTAAACTCCATTTAAAAATTATCAAATAACAATTGCCTGCTATGCTGGGATGAAGTTGTTATACTGTGACTTGATAATCACAGAGCATCAGATTACTAATTTTATGATTTGTGCTCAACAGGCAGAATTGGAATTGCTATAATTTGAGCAAATTAACTTTGATAAAACATTGATGTTTTATAGTTTCATTGATGTTTTATAGTATTAATCAATGTTTTATCCTGAGTTAAAGATGCTGATCAAATATTAATTTCTTTTGAATTTTCTTCATGAATTATTAATTAATTTTACAATTACTCATTGCTACTATAACTGTTTCCCTCTAGTTATCATATTTGGAGAGTCTCGGTTGTGATGCATCAGTGTTGTTGTTAGAGCCTGAATCCGGAAATGTTACACAATATGGTACAAGCAGAGGGCTAGAATTCCTGAATGAATACAGTAAAACTGCTATTAATTTCTTGGACTTTTTTGGTGAGTATGTTACTGTACATGTATTTTGTCAGACATAATTACTGCTTACATGTATATACAATGATATCTAAACTTTTATTGTACATTGTATTTAACAGACTCCTCTGAAAGAAATAAATACCAAGTTGTTGATGTTGCAGCACTGTATAACAGAAAATACAGTAAGTATAACACTAAAAGTAGTCTTTCAATTCTTAAAATGCAAGTTAAACCAGTTAAAATTATTCTGTTTTTTTTTTGTCATATTTACCGGGCATCAATGGGTTGATGCCCGAGGGATTAATATGCAAGATTTCATGCCATGATTGTCACCTCCATCAAGCCTAGCTTAACACTGCAAGTTTTTGTAATGTCAAAGCTACATGTAAGCTTCTGACATAAACTTACATGAGCCCTTTTGTTTGCTTTCACTGTATTCAAAATACTGCCTACATAATACTGTACTACACTTTTTTACTGCTAATGCAATATATATATTTAATTAGGTGAGGCTTGTGGCAAACCCTTCCTCCGTGTGTCCTATGCTAGAGGTGGTTTTGAGGTGACCGGTTTACCTGATGGCATAGCATTCAAGAAGCCTACTGGTTATGGATTAAAACAAATCCAAGAAATCATGAAGAATGCTGAAAAAATCAAATTCAAAATAATAGAAGAGAAGGAAGAATATTCAAGGATATTGCGCAAAATTATTGATGAAGATAAAATTGCTGCATGTTTGTCAAAACATGCGCTTGTTGCAGAACAAGACATGGAAGTCTCAGACATTGACTTACTAACAAGTGAGTTTAATATATTGGTCACAGATTTAAAGGATCACTTTGAAAAAGATGCCATGACGTCCCTAATTGCCAACTACCAATGTTGCTTGACCCATAAAGGTTATGTTTTGCCAGCCTATACTGACACTAGCGAGCCATACTGGCTTTTTTACTATCCTGGTACTTCTTCAGAAATTGAAGCGTTTATCCCAGAAGATAAGATCAAGGGCTACTGGTTAAACAAGTCTTCAGATTTGGAATATAAAGTTATTGCCAGTGAAACCAGTATCACTGCCTTAAACGTAGTGTGTATAAATGGGGAATTGGGAACACTGCGACTGAAAACAAACATTTCAATGCAAGAGGGTTCAACAATCAGTATTCCCTTACAATTTAACTCATCTGTTTTAACCTGCCTCGAGGAACAAGGATTTTTATGATTGATAAGTTATTTGATGTTAGACATTTTATTTAGTGTGTAAACATGTTTTAGTTGTAAATATAAATATTCATTCTTTATTGCATGTAAAAAGATATTTCTGATTAAATCAATATGATTATGACTACTGGCAATTAAGGTACCATTCATTATTTTTTATTGTGTACATGCATCAGATTGTAATTTGCGGTATCCCAATATCCACAGGATACCAAAATTTCGTTTTGGGTACAAACTTCTGTTTTACTTGTAACCCATCGAGATACCACAAAAATTCAAAAATCAGGATAGTGGTAAATAGAGGGCAGACCTTAGGTATGAGCACTGGGACAAGTATATCAGTAAACAAATTGGGTGATAGCTTCACTATGGAAGTATAAATTCAAAAACTCCACATAATCTCCTGTAGAAGACGTTGTACGGTTGTAGTCGTCACCATCTAATCTTATTGCAAAACCAAATATGTTTAATATTAAATATTACTGTAACTTGCACACCAGTGACAAGTCATCGTCACAACTGGATAATCATATAAAGTACAGTTTTATAATATTTAACACTAAAATCCATCAAATTTGTTTTCAGAGTCAGACTCTGAATTAAGTCAGACTCTGAATTACATACACTAAAAGATGATCAACATTACTATTGTTCAAATTATTTTTGCCAACTTGCTGAACATTTTTGACGACATTTTTCAAGTTTGTACATGTGTTTACATTTTATCAATCGCCCTGGCACTTCGATCAGTTTGGTGTTCATGTAGCTGTACCACTTCACCGTCTCTAACCAGGCTAGATATGATGTACAGTCACGCAGACAAATAGTGGGTGGGATACTGAAAATTCTCAGGAGGGATATTAAAACTTTGAACCCTGGTATCCCAGTGGGATACTGAAAAAGAAATTAAATTTCAGACCCTGTTGTATTGGAATACCTGTAGGAGTAGCTACATGTACATGTATGTGACCAAAAATGGTTACGGTGATTTGAATCAGGTCATGCATGAAATTTTACATTCCAGTAATACAGTATGGTAGATTTAATAAATAGTGACCAGTTCCTGATGAAGATTAACTCATATTTACTATCAAGACTGTTAAAAGATAATTTATTAAAATGTTTGCATAAAATGACCAGTTCATTAACTACAATAGCATTACTGCCAAAACTGTTGAAAGATAATTTATTAAACATTCTGCATCAGTATTGTTGGCTTTTTAATAGTATTACCTTATTTTATTTAATAATTATTATTTAGTATAAAATAAGTAGATGATTATAGAAAAT
Source organism: Chrysogorgia sp. JL179-B06 (assembly GCA_035772405.1). Classification (NCBI taxonomy): domain Eukaryota; kingdom Metazoa; phylum Cnidaria; class Anthozoa; order Scleralcyonacea; family Chrysogorgiidae; genus Chrysogorgia; species Chrysogorgia sp. JL179-B06. The sequence goes on along the minus strand of JAYKKM010000156.1, from coordinate 818,960 downwards.
TGTGCGTGCTAATGAGTAGGGCATTTTAGATTAATTATCGATAATTGAAAATCACCTGCAGCATTTGTTCACAATGTCTGCCAGCCAAGGCAGAATTAAAAAAAAATGCTGTTCCTAACAAAAGTAGAAAATACACTATGTATTTATACTAAAACAGTTATTCATCTCCAGCTACGCGAATATCAGTACTTAGTATAAATACACACATGATCATAGAAAATCACACATGTTGATTGGTTGAACAAAATTTTTGATAATCACACATATATTTTTCAAAATGGCTTGCCAGTTGATGCAATATTTTAAAATAAATAGTGTTCCTACATTATTTATAGTTTGGGAATTAGTAAAACAATTATTTGCAATGCCTCAGACTTAGGCTACATTTACACTATTATGGTACAGTGGTGTTCCGGATTGGGATAACCCAATACAGTCGATAAGCAAAGGTGAAATGTGTGGGTGATGTGTTTATTTCAACTTAACTGTCCATCTTGACAAATGGAAAACAGTTTGGATTGGGAGAGGCATGCCGTAGCAAAAAAATTGTGTTTTTACACTATTACATTACGGTAAATTTACCATAGCGTAGTGATTTGCATCTGGAGTGCTATAAAGCATAGTGACTACACTCCAGAATAGTGTAAACACAACAAAGAAACAGTGATTTTTTAACTGAAGACCTGCCGTACCGTAATAGTGTAAACTGGGCATTAGCCTGCCCCACAAACAACTAAACCCCTGATGATTTAAATACAGCACTGAAGAAAGTTCACAATAATTCAAAAGTACTTTTGTGAACTTAGCTTTTTGATCAGAGTATGTACACACATGCAAGCAATCAATTTATAAAATATTACAGGGTTTACAGTATACTGAAAGTCTCAGTCTGTAGAGTCATGATCATTACTGATGGTATTTAGACAAACTATAATATCTGCGATTAATTCAAAATGTTTTGCATATGATACCTTTGACAATATTTTGGTAATTTCTCCAAAACAATCACACACAACAGGATCTACTTTGCAGCTAATGCTTTCCACTAGGCATCCAAACATGTAAAGATCTTTGCCAGTTGCAGCCTCACTGTTATCCTTGTTGAGAGTTGAAGCTATTCCTCTTGCCTTGTCAAGATTAAGAAATACAGGCTGCAAAAACTTTGATATCCCCCATTTCTTATGCAAAATTATGTTGGAAGGTCGAAGATCACCATGGCAAAAACCATTTGTATGCATATGGAGGAGACCTTGGGCAATATCTTGCAGGATTGATATCCAGTGTGCAGTGGTGAATTTTCTTGTATAATTTTCTTTTAGAACAGCATTGAGAGAAAGCATCAACCTTAATCTGGTGAAACCATAAAACTTGGTGACTATCAGATATGGTTGGAAATCACAACATATACCCACGAGCAATGGAAGGCACGGGTGGGAAGGCAAACTTAGTGTAGCTTTCACTTGATTAGTTATATCAGTGTTGTATGATCTCACAGCAACAGAAATCCCTTTGAAACTTCTCATTTCTGTATTTGAGGCTACTCCATTATCAAAATTGTAGATGGGCTCTTCAGATCGAGGCTGGAGTAACTCGTTTCTTTTTATGTATAAACTCTTAGGAATTTCTTGAGAAACTTCTTCATTTTCTAAGAAAAACAATGTTGACAATTTACTCGTTTATTCAATTCACTTAAATATTTAGTAACTTTAAATTGATTCACTGACTTTTCGTAAATTGAATTCATTCACTTCTTGTAAAGTGAATGAATTCAATGAGACTTGTTGAGGAACAAATTTCAATATTAAAAATACTAACCATGATGATCAAGGATATCGCTGGTAAGAATACGACGTATACCGGAATAATAGTAAACATGGTTGCTGTGGATTCTCTTCACACTTGGGAAACACTTTCGTACTATGAAACCACATTCCCTTGACGAAATTTGGTTTGGCGCCTGTTCTGAGAGTATATCTTGAAGAACTTCAGAGCACTTTACACGTGAAGATGAATCGGGAATATATAATTTCGCTAGCCTATAAAACATGTTTGTAAATGGTTAGCAGAAAGGCACACAAAGTAAAGCATTTATTCAACGCAACGAAGCAAGTTTGCTTGGTTTAAAGGAAAACGGTGACAGCTAAAGTAAGGTCTATTAAATAAGTTCGAATATCTCAGGCTCTCAGCAGTCGCCTTCACTAGTCACTACCCTCTGAATTCTTATCGATCTCTACACTACGAAATATAATAGTTGTCTTTAGGCTCGGCGCCATACAAACTTCATAAAATTCTTAAAAATTACTTACCGAGCAGCTCGAATATCACGGAAATCTGACGCAAGAAATTTTTGCTTTGGTCTCGAACGGTTTGATGTGGCCATGTTTTCCAAACGAAGCGAACGAATGTGGGCCAGCAGCAGAAAAGCTAGTAGCCAGCGGTCGTTGGCATGACAACGATTGATGACGTAGTTGCATAGGGTGCTGGAAATCGCTCAAAGGGTGCTGTCAAGGAACCCAGAATATCGATTCGATCGATCCATGCCATATATATATTTATATATCCCGTTATATATATAATATATATATATATATAATATATATATATATATATATAACATAATATATATATATATATATATATAAAATATAGTGAGCGGTCTATTGACGTCTTGGTATTGTGCATGCTCAATATCGCGGGGGGGATATAGAGCAGATAGTTAGATTTAAAAATGTTTGTTGTTACTCGTTCGGAGTTTAACGCCGTTAAATCGATCTTCAGGCAATTGCAGATTCAGATTTGGTGTTACTCAGGCTTGCGCCGCACAGGGACATCAAAATGGGTATAATGTCACACACCCAATGTCTAAGAACTGCGATCATCTCCCATGCACAGTTGAGTCCTGCGAGAGAACATTCTCAAAGTTGCTTTTCATCAAGAATCTAGTAAGATCTCTGCTTAGTCAACACCATTTGGAAGCAGTAATGATTTGCTCTGTAGAGGCAGTGTATCAAAAACTTGCGTCAAAGTCCACGGAAATGGGACAGCTTTTTATGTTCTGAAATTGTTAAAAATGTTCCAAAATAATTTTTCTTTCTTTTCTTATTAACGGGCCCCATGCATGGACTATTATTATTATATGACTATTATTAATATATTAATTTATATGACTATTATACTATTCATATTATATATATATATATATATATATATACATATAAAACGTAAACGAAAAACTTATGCAAATATATACTGTATATGAGCCCCTCCCAGGGGGTACATGTTCCTTGATCCCTTGTTCCCCATTAATAAAACCAGTTGTTCCCTAAAATGTTTTTACCTCGTGTTCCCTTGATCCCGAAATTTTTTGCGCTGTCCCCCCCCAAAATGTGTATAATTGTTACATACTTCACAGTTCACATAATGATATCGTGACACTGGAATGTCACTCAAATCAAACGGGACCGATTTTAATTTTTGATTTATTTTCTTGTAGCTGGGGGCTCGGAAAAATAATAAATAAATTTTAAAGTAAAAAATCCTGATTAGCTGGATTGTTGGGAACAAGGGAACACCAATTTTTTTACTTTAAAATTTTTTTAAAAAAAGTTCCCCTGTTCCTCGGTACAGTATGCGATATATCAAGAGGAATTTTTTAAATGTGTCCAATTGGTTTCTACTATATTTAATTCACTTTAGGGTTTGTATGTTGCTGGATCACGATGGCAGTACACTTAACACTTGGCATATACGAGCCTCTCCCACGGGCTTTAGGGAACAAGGGAACATGAGCATATATTTTCAACCTTATGGCAATTAAAATTTAAGAACAGAACGCAGACGTACACCCCGACAAGGCGTGGCCCGCGATCGAAGTACATGTATATATACTGATCTATGTATAAATATTATATAGTATGTTTAAGTAGTTTTTATGATAGGTATACCGATTCTCTTCGGGTAACTCTGTGAGATCTAATCACATTCTCAATTTCTCATGTGCCTTGCATGAGCAAATAATCAACCCCCTGGTTATTAATTTGATATCATTTAATTTTGTACATGGGGTTGCACGAGTTACATACTGCAGCGTTGTAATTAGCGTTGTAATTTATTTATAATTAAATCGTGGCTTTATATGGATCGATAATATACCTTGTAACCTCTAGGGTAGCCTGCGTAGCATGCAGACGGTTGTTTTCACTGGCGAGGCGGAAAACCCGCGAGGCGGAAAACCCGCGAGGAGGGCGAGGAGGATCCTCCTCGCCCTCCTCGCGGGTTTTCCGCCTCGCGATCCTCCTCGCCCTCCTCGCGGGTTTTCCGCCTCGCCAGTTTTCCGCCTCGCCGGGCGCTGCATTCCGCGTGCCGAATATAACCCCTCCCCCGAATATAACCCCCTCCCCCCAAACAACCGTCTGCTACGCAGGCTACCTCTAGGGTGAACTTGACTGTAATAATTTTAAACTTGCAATTAGAGTCTGTCCACTCATGATATAGTTAAATACATAATATCCATGGGTGGGGTGGTTCAGAATATTTGAACCATATGCCTGTAAACGCGTCTAGCCTTGTCGATCCAACCTATAAATTCCAAACTATAGCGTCAAGACAATAAACGTGAACTGATATATGTCTTGGGATGGTAGTGACGATGTCGTCCTAAACTCGCCCCGGGGGGAGGGGTACTCCGTCAATATGGTCGAGATCTGGGAATCTTGCAAATATGGAGTATGATCTGGTTTATACTAATATCTGGTGTCCACGCTCAAAATACGGTTATAGATGATGATCGAAGTTAATATGGAATTGTACTATAAGAAACTATCAGGTTGGTTGTGCATTTCAGGTTTATTTCACTTGACTGTAATAGGATTTGTACTTAATAGTACAAATCCTAGGATGCAGTGGCTGCGTTTACACTAGAGCAAAAGTAACCAGATTCATATTGTTTTACATCCTCATGGGAATAAAAAACAATACGAATCCGATTACTTTTGCTCTAGTGTAAACGCAGCCTAAGAAAGTTTTGAAATGTCATTGTTTAATTACTGTTTTGGTTATGTATCCGTCAATGTTAAGCTCCAGTGAGGAAGTCTGGTATTAATATTTGTGGAGCATTTGTAATTTGTCTATCCCTTTTAACCTTTTAACCCTACTCCCACGACTCAGTATAAACTTTGGTTAAATGGCTTATTGGATGTTTTCAAATGATTTTGTATAAGGTTATAAGGAATGTTTAAAAGAATTGAGAAAAGTTTTTTTCAGGTTAAAGTATGGGGGGCAATGGGGATGCTTGCATACTTTTGAGAAATATCAATTGCCCAACTATTGGGAAATGTGATTAAATTAATGAAATATTTAATACCTCAAATATGCTCAAACCTCCGGCCATCTCTGGAACTGATAAGTACATAAGTTGACATTTATTTTGCATAATTATAAGCAGTACTAATCATAAAAATGAATCATAACTATTACATTTGTTACTTGATGTCATCATGATCACAATCTGAATCATCAGAAAATTCAAGTAAATCAGATTCATGTTCATCATTCTCATCAGTTGAAGTTACTTCGAAAATATCCATTATATCTAATTTACATGATGCATGCTCTGATTCTATTTTAGCAATCGGAATTTTCTGAATACTCTCTGCTGTCAAGTACTCACACAGCATTGAGCCTAATGAACATAACATGTTATTAATTTCATTAACTTCTTTTCGAGTAATAACAATTAGCCCTCTTATTAGTTTGGGTTGGTCGCCAGAATGTTCAACTAGATAGGGCACTAGCTCCTCTTTTCTTCCAACATAGAAGCTAATTAGCCTTTCTACTTCTAACAACAATAGCTCTTGTTCTTCTTTACACCTTTCCAAGAAGTTGTGAAGGTCGATTGCAGCTCTCTTAACTGTAAATGGTATGTCGTCATTGGAAGGTTGGCAATGTAAATGCGAGTATAATTGTGATCCTGGATCTTTAGCTTCATCAAATTGTAGCTCTGCAGGTAATCCTTCTACCCAGTCTTCTAATGAACTCAATGAACTGTTGTACTTGGTTACAGCAGCTTTGATGGCGTTTGTGCGCTGTGTTATCTGCTTGGACAATTTAATGGCTATTGCTTGCCCATCTACAATATATGAAAAAACAGAAAAATAACTTTTTAGGTAACATTTAAATGTACTATTTTGATTTGAATACCATGAATACTACCTGCATATTTGTTCTTTAAAGATATCAAGAACATTCTTTCAACTGCTAATGAGTATGTTGTTTCTTTTACTACATCATGTCTTTTTGTCTCCAAAGAAAGAGCTGCTGCATTAAACTTTCTTTCTCCAGTTTTCCATCTTTGTGACAGCTTTTGCCTTTTCTCTGTGTTTTTTACAGCCTTTAAGACTCTAAAATTAAAATAATACCATCATATTTAAAGCTTTACTGTACATACATAGTAACATACCTGTAGATACATACAAAGGGAGGAATTGGAGTACATGGCAAAAAATACTCTAAGCACAGGTGATACAATACCAACTAAACTTTACTCACACAAGTTCCAAGAGAAATGGGGTTATTCCCAGGCAGCCACACATCCAAGTACTAACCCGTCTAACCGGCCTTAACTTATTAGCAAGAGGCAGGTAACAACACATGCCACGAGAGCTCTTTATTACAATAACAATCCTGAGTGTACACTGTATTTGATATCCAAAATGAAAAATATCAAGTCTGATAACATATATGCATCAAAAAATTAAAGTACATATATACCAGTACAATGTATTAGTACCAGTAACATCACTCCCTGCTTTTTAGGCAATTAAAACTTAGGGTGATTGAGGTCATCAGATACATCTTAGTACAATGTATTTTGTAACAGTGATACTCAGCATGTTTTGTGTTATGTTGTATAATGAATTGGGCTGATACACCTAATTTTAATTTTCAAGTACCGGTAATACAACACAAAATATTTCTTACTTCTTGCTCTTTTTTACTACATCTGTTAGCTGACTGTATTCTCCTTCCTGAATATATGCAACTTGTGCCCTACAAGCAAAAAAAAATACTTTGTCAGTTTGTATTGAGAAGGGTTTATCACCAATGGTTTTAGTAATCCCAGGTTACATATACTGTATATGTTACATGTTGAAAAGGTATAAGAATTATTATTATACTGCTACATAATTTATGTGTTACCTTAGTTGATACAGGTGGAGCAAATTTTGGACATACTTTTGTTCCCACGTTAATGTCACTGACTTTTTTGCTTAAAAAGGAGAAAGAGGACATATGAGCCATGATATACTCATTTAAATTTACCTCAATTACCTGCATGGTTACTTATAAAATAACATACCATTCTTGGCTTGAATTAATTTTTCTTCTTCATCCATCCATTTTCCAACTAAGCATGAGTCATAAAGTACTAAACAAAATTAAATGAAAAGGGCATTTATAGAACATATACTGTACAATGTACATACACATATTACTGTACATACAGTACATACACATACATACCGGTATACCTACATACCGGTACATACATATAACCTACCAGGTAGCTTGGAAAATAATTCCTCAAGTTGCAGAAGTGTAGTGTTTATTAGGGTAGGGCATCTTTTAAGTTTTGATAACAAAGTTGGGCCTAAAAACCAATAAATTGTTAGTCTATAAATACTAAAGATTATCAAGATTACCAAAGTAGAGTATTACCAAATTGCTGAAGCTGCCGAGCAGAATAATGTAACAAGGCATCAGTCAAGATATCAGTGCGGCGACCAGTATTCATTTCTTTGGTCATTGAAGAAAAACCTCGTAAAAATGACCAAAGCCTTTCAATCCCTTCACCATCTGTCATTCCATATCCCTTCTGTCTTCTTGGACTAAACTGTACCTGAAAATTTATAAGAGAAAACATTAATCAGTTATGATAAGGACTAAATTATTGACATTCCTCAACATATGTGTCTTCAGATACATGTATTTCATTTGATAATTCTAACTTTTAACATTGTTTACCAGACAGTAACGAATGGTTTACCTGACAGGATGATTTATGACCATAACAGTGAAAAATTGGAATTGCAAAACCAACTCTACCCAATATGTCTTGCCTTTCATTTTTCTAAAGGAAATGAAAACAATTTAAAACCTTCAGTCCAAACAGTCATGAAATTAACAATAAAGTCAAATGTGATATCTACTGTATTCCATTCTGCACATGAATTGACAATATTTTCAGAATGACATTTTAACCGTTTGACTGCCCTAGGTTTTCAAATAATTGTGTAAGGTTATCCTGTATTAGCGAGAATACCATAAGACAGTAGCAAAAACAATTACATCTGGTTGTCAAATGGCTAAGAAAAATTCCAAAGCTACATTAAATTTTGTTTACCTTTAAATGGGATGTCAGGGTGCAAGCAATATCATACATAACATTTATGCCAGTATTTTGGCTAGAATTGGTTAGCAAACGTTGCAGTTCATACACAGAGTATGCAATCCTATAACAAAAAATATTGTCAGTACACAAATATACATAAGGTATTGAGCACTCTTAGCCAATTGCAAACAATTCAGTTATTTATTTACTTGATACCTGTATATATGTACCGGTATATATATATATATATACCAAATATTACCTATAATATACCCAGAATCTTATCCCGGCATTACCACCATATATACAGAACTCGTGACTAGGCTCTCGGCAACGGCTTCTGTAGCGCAGAGTCGCGGGTTCAATTCCTACCGGAAGGCCGCTAAGTTGCATTTTTCGCAACTGGTCCCGGTTTGGTCTTAAAATGTATGTATTCCAACACTCGAAATTTTCCTTCACCATAAATCGTTTCAACATGTAGTTTGATCGAGTGAAATGCCAAATATTACCTATATATATATATATATATATATATATATACAGTATATATATATATATAAAGTACAGTAGAGTGCTGCGTAGACAGTGTTTTGAATATATAGCAAAGTGAAAAGGTGCCAAGAATATTAGCTAGAATATTAACTAGGTTGGGTCAGAAACAAAGGTACAGTATTTTTATTTGGCCTAAAAGTATTCAGTTATACAGTATAAGGTAAAGTAAACCTTTCGCCATGTTTGATGTTCGTAAATCCCTTGGGGTAATCATGCCGGCAAACACGGCCAAAAACACCTTTCTCATCATACAGCTTGTTTTTTGCCTTTTGATCTTATGAAGTTTGTTACCTCTCCAGCTTTGAACTCATGACAATCCTATAAATTATCCAAAAGCCACAACCATTAAAAATGTTATACAGCTAGTGTTAGACTTGATGAGTACAGTACATATAATACTGGCTACATCAGCTTTACTGATGTTTACTCACAGTTTCAGCTTGCTTTGCACTTGATGTATAATTGTCAACAAATTCATCAACATTATTTTGATCTGCAAACAATGTCATGGAGTGCCTTGGAGGACAGGAACTTTTACCAGAAGATTTTTTTCTTACTAAGCCAAAGCAACCATCCATAGACTCGATTATTGTGCCAGTTTCACCTAGCTGTAAATTATGAAAGGGATAGTTAATACTAAACCTAAAAATATACACAATGAAGACATAATAAAACACAGTGGATATACATCTATAATAAATTGTATAATTCTAATACATTTACCTTTGGGCAAAGTGGACAGCTTTTTGCCTTGACTTCTTCAATAAAAGGGATACCATTTCGTAACAAATACTGGTGATACCTTAAATTAAGTCAAAATAATAGTTCTAAATTAGAAATATGTTTGTCTTAGTTATAATCATAAGTACAGGTACCCATGTCTATAATAATAATGGTAATGGTCAAATATATTTTTCTTATATAGTAAATACATGCAACCAATTTTATAAATTATTACTATTAAACTACAGTGATGATTCATTTAAACTGTTTCTACCCTATTGGACATGGTTGAAAAGCATATTAAAATAATTATTATTAGCATGTTATTACCGATATTCATCAAACGAATCACTGTTCAATGTTGAATAAATATTCTTTACCTGCAGTAGAAAAGAAAAAAATGCTGATTCAGTAATGACAGTAGATGTGAAAACCTATAATAGTACATATACTAACAATAGCACAATCTGCAAATTATTTCTATATCTCATACACCCAATGCCTTAATTAGATATTTGTTCATAAAATAACATTTAGAAAACACTTGCACTGATTGGCTAAAAGACATGGTTGCTATAACTTTATGGAAACATGGTTTAGCTTGTGATATTTACTCACGTGAGTAAATCCGAATCGAATTTACAATTTGATAACACGTTAATACATGTCAAGTTTTGCTTGACATGTAATATCAAGATTTGTAATATCACATTTCAGTTATTTTGCAGGGGTTATTTTATAAAGGAATTCAGAAACATTTTCTTTGCATTCTCTATGGAAACACATAAAGTTTTTTCTACCTGTATCTCCAAAATAGCTTATGACACTAATAATTTTGGTACAGTGTATGAGCATTAGAATAGAAAACACAACAAAACAAACAATGGATACTCAGAAAAAGTTTATAATTTTGATTAACTGTTTCGACTAACTGTTTCGACTAACTTGCAGTAATGATGACTGCAAGCTATAATAGTTGAAACATTGAATCGAAATCATGTTAACCTTTTTCTGAGTGTCCATTATTTTGCATTTTATAAAATTACTCAGTTGTAAACAGAAAACATATGAAACATACCCATTTTGGTAAAATTGAAGATTTAGTCATGATTCCCAATGCATCGCAGAACTTTCTTAGTGAGACATGACATTCCAGAAGAAGGGTTTCGGCAAGTTCCATCAATTTAAAATGGAATGCAATGTTAGGACGAGCAATGCTGCCTGGCCATAACATTAATTTCACTAATGTGACTGCATCCTTCTCACAGTCACAAAACAGGATTTGTTTTTGATGTTGACGTCCTAAATAACATATTGATGAAAACAATATACATTGTAATTAATATACATATGTGTATAACGTAATGACAGTATACCAAAATACCATTAGATTCATATCTATCCAATATCACAAATTATTTAAGTTTCAAATTGTAATATTAGGCTACAGTGTAGTCTTGCCCAAAATTGGATTATCAACTTAAATATTGTGCCACATCCGGCTCGGATATACTCAATATACATACCTATACACACTTATATATGCAGACATACATACATACAGTCATACGGGTACACACATACACATATATCATACATACCGGTACATACATACATACATACATACATATTTATTAACTTGTTCCCACAAGGGGCTTTTTTAGAGCTAAATTTTCTCACTAAGTAATTTAGTGCTTCTTATCCATGGGATATTGCCAAGTTACAGTTTAGGAATAATGAGCAGAACATGTGCTCTAAATTTGACAGTTAGTGAATAGACTCGAGTATAAGTTATTTATCTATTGTAATCTTACCATGTTGATCAATGCAGATGACATTCCTGAATTGAGCAGATGGGCAGTTTCGCTGGTGACTTCTAGCAATGACCATATGATTAGGAAAGTATGGCAGTAGGCAACCATCCTGTGATTCCAAAAAAAATTGTAAATCGTATAACTGTTCACTATTCAAACTATATTTTAAATTTTTAAGGATGATACATTAAGGATGATGATCATACGTGATGTTGAAACTTTATTATGCTTTATCTGTTTATCATAACAGTCAACAAGTCAACATATACACTAATAATATTAGTTGATTGTTATGATAAACAGATACTTAAAATACTAAAAAGCAAAAAGCGATTTATATTGATGTTTTAAGACAATGACAGTTTCTTACCTTGAACCTTTCTAATATATGGAAATAATTTCTTTCTTGGTGGGTTTTCTTTGCGCAGCTTATGCAGAGGTGTTGATCATGTCCACAGTCAATACAACGAATTTCAGCAAACTCCACACCACACTCGCGACATTTTTCATCGTTCGAAAATGCCTCCTCTTCAATACGTCCGTACAGAAGTGATTTCCGTATTTCTTGCCAACTTTCGTATTCTCTCTCTCTTCTTTTTTGGTAACAGGATGCGCTAGGTTCATCTTGCCTCAAATCAGAAGGATCTGTTTCTAGTTGTGCTTCATGCACATGTTCTGAACTTGGCCTCGATGGCGATGACACGATTTCATTGTGCAATCCAATTCCAGTGGTTCTCTTCGTTTGACAAGAAACTTTAAGGTTCACGTTCCTCGCTGTTCTTTTACCAGACGTCGTAACTGAATGAACACGAACTTTACACGATTTAAAGCGCTTTGACGGACGTGAAAGAGGTGGACGTGAAAAGACTGAACGAGCAGCCATCTTGAAAATGCGTCTAAGAATAAATTGCGCCTTTGTGATCTTGGGCTCTGGGTATGAGTCTCAGATTGCTTAGATTACAATCTGGCAACGCTTCAATGCGCCGTTCTAAAATTTAGAACGTGTGCTTTAAGCGCTTTAGAACCGGTGAAACGGGTGCTCCAACCCGACGTCGCCAAGAAGTTCGAGATCTCCTGATCAATCCACCGGCCGAGACTCCTTACACTCATCTTAAAACTGAACTCGTCAAACGCACATCGGCCTCGGAGCAACAGCGCCTTCATCAGCTGCTCACCACCGAAGAATTAGGCAACCGCAAACCATCCCAACTACTGCAGGATGCAACAGTTGTTGGGAGAAAATCACCTCGAACCGTCGATAATGAAGCAATTGTTTCTCCAGCGGCTTTCAACGAGCGCACAGCTAATCTTGGCTTCGACGAAGGACGATCTTGACATAGAGAGTTTATCGAAGTTGGCTGATAAGATCCTGGAAGTTGCCCCAACACATACTACTGCATCAACCCTGTTCGAAGTGGTACCCAAATCAACACCAACCACCTCAACCAATCCAACGAATTGCGTGAACTTCGAGACCTTGTTTCGCAGCTAACAATCACCGTCAACAACCTCAACCAAAACTTCACACCATCGCAGACAAACTACGACCCGCACGATCGTCGTCGTTCCGTCCCACGTTCCCGTTCCCCCTCACCACACTGCGACGATGATCGTGGCCGCAACGACCAACGTACTCGCTCGCCTGTGTGTTGGTACCACAACAAGTTCGGTGCCTCAGCGAAGAAGTGTACCCCACCTTGTTCTTTTGCCAGCCACACTTCGTCACCGTCAAACTACGCGGCAAAATCGTCTGGCGTTTCCCACCAAAGCCGCCTGTTTTACGTCACCGACGCTTCCACAAAACAACACTTCCTCATCGACACAGGCGCCGAGGTCAGCGTTCTCCCACCACAACCAAGCGACCGCGCAAATCGACAAGGATATGATCTTCAGGCAGCCAATTCCTCCACAATTGCTACCTACGGTACAAGATCATTAACCCTCAACCTCGGTCTTCGACGATCCTTTCCTTGGATTTTCACAATCGCAGACGTCAACCACGCCATCATCGGCGCTGATTTCCTACGTCATTTCAACCTGCTCGTAGATCTACGCAATCGCAGCCTTACTGACGCAGTAACCAACCTTCGAGTTAACGGACGGACTTCGCCAATAACCGCTCCAAACCTTGTCTACGCGGCATTACCATCCAGTCCATTCACGGAGCTCCTCAACGAATACCCAGACATTACACGACCTACCACCAAGCAGACCACGGTCAAACACAACGTCGCCCATCACATCCTCACGCGAGGCCCACCATGCTCTTCCAGACCTCGTCGCCTTCCACCAGAACGACTTAAAAGGACGAATTCCAACATATGTTAGACACCGGCATTGTTCGACCATCCAGCAGTCCTTGGGCTTCACCTCTTCACATGGTTCCCAAATCTCAACCTGGTGATTGGCGTCCCTGTGGAGACTACCGCGCTCTTAACCATGCAACTATACCTGACCAATACCCAGTGCCGCATCTTCACGATTTTTCCGCTGCACTACATGGCGCCACCATCTTCTCCAAGATTGACCTCGTCCGCGCTTACCACCAAATTCCTATGGCTGACGAGGACAGTTGCAAAACGGCCATCACCACACAATTTGGCCTTTTCGAATTCACACGAATGCCCTTTGGTCTCCGCAACGCAGCCCAAACCTTTCAACGTTTTATGGATGAAGTAACTCGTGGTCTCGATTGTGTTTTCGTCTACATCGACCAGCCTCGTCCCTCGGCGCTTGTATGACGTTGCGCGGGCTTTGCGTGGGACGCGTGGACGTGCTGACAGGAAAATAATGTGTAGCGCCTTGCAGAAACCGTGTCGATTTCTGGAGCGGCTGTCGATTTCTGGAGCGGACTATAAAGGAGCGACTCACAAAGTTACAAACGCCATTGAGAAGCAGTTTTGGCTTTTGGTCTCGAAAAATGGATGATATTGATGAGTCTTTTAAAAGAATAACTGTTACAGGTAAATATATGCAAATATATGGATTTATAAATATTTAAATTTGGCCGCCAGCACACTACGTGGCATTTTAATGTCATTGATGGAACAAATTTATATTGTTCGCTGGTACACACGAAATATTTAACTATATTTTACGACATTTATTGTGTTGAAAATATTATTTGCTGTAACCATGCAGTTTGATAACTAGGAAATATAAATTTTGTAGTAAAAAAGCAGTATTTACAAGCAGAACTTTATCAGAACAATGCTCGATTGTTGTTTATTTTGCTTCCAGTTCCAGAATATGTCAGAACTTGAGAGTTTAACTGAGTTTAACTGGCAGAGTTTAACTGAACTTTCACGTTCATCTTTGGTAAAAGATTGGTGGTGTCTAACGCGGAAATGATGATCGATCCCCAATACGTCAAAAAAAGATAAATTCTGAACACAATTGTCCCTTGGACACAAAACCTTTCCAGCTGAGAAAGCTTTATGTACAGGTCGTTCCACTCCAGAGATAATCGAACGCACGCCGTCGTCAAAATCATTATTTATATTTGTTTCGGAACCTATTTCGGAATTTTCTTGCATACTATCTGCCATCTTGAAATGCAGATTCTCCGAGGCGCTTCCCGCCGAATTTCAGCGTTCCCCCCACGCGTGTCCTCCACGCACGCGTTCCACGCACGCGTCCAACGTCATACAAGCGCCGAGGGACGAGGCTGTACATCGACGGCATTCTTGTTGCCAGCACAAACGCCCTCGAACACGAAACCCATCTACGTCTCCTATTCGAATGCTTCCGCCAATACGGTCTTATCATCAATCTCGCCAAGTCTGTTTTTGGGGTTTCTGCCATCGAGTTCCTTGGTCATAAAGTCACTCCTCAAGGCATCCAGCCCCTCGATTCCAAAGTCCAAGCCATTCGTGATTTTCCCCTTCCTTCCTCCCTTACCAAACTGCGTGAATTCCTTGGCCTTGTGAATTTCTACCGCCGTTTCATACACACGTGTTCCCACATTATCCAGCCTCTCACCGACATGCTCAAATATCCTGGTTCAACCAAGCCACCTCGTACCTCTCCTCTGGTCTGGTCCGAAGCTGCCACCTCTGCCTTCAACCAGATTAAGACTGCGCTTGCTGATTTCACCATGTTGTCGCATCCAAAGCATGACGCCGAATTGTGCCTTATGACAGATGCATCTGATGTGGCCGTTGGCGCCGTTCTTCAGCAAAAGGTTCATAACGTTTGGCAACCTATTGGTTTCTTCTCGAAACGACTTCAACCCGCGGAAACCCGATACAGCACCTTCGGACGGGAACTCCTCGCAGTGTACCTCTTCATTCGCCATTTTCGCCACCACCTCGAAGGCCGTCAGTTCCTGGTTTTGACCGACCATAAACCCTTGACGTATGCCTTGCACACTTCCGTCATTCGCCACGAGAAATACGCCACTTGGATTTCATTTCCCAATTTACCACCGACCTTCGCCATGTCAAAGGTAATGAAAATCCAGTCGCCGACGCCTTATCACGCATCGCCACCCTCACTCCTCCTCCGCCCGCCATCGATCTTGCTGCTATGGCTTTGGCTCAACAGACTGACAAAGAACTGGCCAAATTTCGCAATGACCCTGCGTCATCACCTTTACAATTCCAAGACCATCCTATACCCGCATCCAATACCACCATGACTTGCGATATTTCCACCGGTAACCCACGACCTTTCGTTCCACCAGCCTTTCGTCGCTCTATCTTCGACTCCCTCCACAACCTCTCCCAACCGAACGATATGTCTCGCCCAACATCAATCGCGATGTACGTCAATGGACCCGAACATGTCTGCAATGTCAACGCTGCAAAGTCCACCGCCACACCTATGCTCCTCTTTCCAACTTTGAGATCCCCACTGCCCGATTTTCCCATGTCCACATCGACCTCGTTGGCCCTTGGTCTCCTTCCAATGGCTCCACCTACCTTTTGACATGCATCGATCGTTTTACTCGGTGGCCTGAAGCAATCCCAATCTCCAACATCACAGCTGACTCAGTTGCACAAGCGTTCGTCACCCATTGGGTTGCTCGTTTTGGTATTCCACACGTCATTACCACCGACCGCGGCAAACAATTCGAAAGCCATCTTTTTGCCTCACTCACTCGTTTTCTTGGAACTACCCGCATTCGAACTACTGCTTACCACCCTATCGCCAATGGTCTCGTCGAACGTTTCCATCGCCAGTTGAAAGCCTCTCTGAAAGCCACAAGCGACCCATCCCACTGGAGTGAACGCCTACCTTTAGTTCTTTTGGGTATCCGCACAGCAGTAAAAGCCGACCTAGGACACAGCGTTTCTGAACGAGTTTACGGTACAACCCTGTGCTTGCCAGGAGAATTCTTCCATCAAACTCCCGATCCTCCAAACCTTGACCCTACTACTTGAACTCCAACCTCCAAGAGACCGCCCTCAGCAGCAAACCACCCACGTCCCAACCGACCTGCAGACTTGCACCCACGTTTTCATTCGTCGGGACGATGGTCCCTTTAAAGTTCTTTCGCGCTCTACGAAGCATTTTAAAGTCGACCTCGGCACGCGTACGGACAGCGTTTCCATCGATCGCCTCAAGCCTGCACATCTCGACACAGATATTATGTTGCCTGCCACTCCACCGCCGCGATTTCAACAACTCCAAACATGCAAGACGCCCCGGCTGTTCGCAAAACGAGATCTGGTCGACATGTCCATTTTCCTGCGCGTTATGTTACTATCGTTCATCGTTAATATTCATTAACTCCTGCACTAGCAGGGGGCTACTGTAGTGCCTCGTAACGCGATTTAACTACGCGCATATGATGCGGTTTCCTGTTTGCGCGCAAGGAACTTTCAGAACATTTATAAACATTATTTTTAGTTCCTAATCCTTTTAGGAAATAGCCTCGCCTAAGACGCGCCTTAACCTTGGTAGTGACGTTTAACACTCCCAGCTTATAATCTTTGATGACAGCTTCCTTAATAATTTAACGCCTACTCATTTGCTAGTATATATAATACCTGCTTGTAAATACAATAAGATAGGCTCGCTTGGTGCTCTCACGAGAACATCTCTTCAAATCAACTATATTATATTTAGTGACGAATTTCTGTATGTAATAAAAAGTATATATCACATTGGCGTTCCGAGTATTTTCTCACCAGCTCACAAATTCATCGCTCTACAAGCAAAACAAATACTCGCGCTAAAGGTAAATTAAGCAGTAGAAGTAAAGTAAATTCATTGGAAAGTTCAAAGTAGGCAGCAGGAGCAGTGTACATGCAGAGAAGACAGCAAAAACCATTGGCAGTTAGGTAAACAGCAGTAGAAGTAAGGTAAATTCATTGGAAAGTTCAAAGTAGGCAGCTGGAGCAAGGTAAATTCATTGGAAAGTTCAAAGTAGGCAGCTGGAGCAGACACGAAAATGTATTGGCAGCAAAAGTAAAAGTAATTCATTGTTATGTTCAAAATAGGTTATTTCAGTCTAAGAGGAAAGGCAATTTAGGAGGATCGAATGTACAATCCTGTTGACCACTTTGGACAAGTCTCCCGCACTCTTTTTCCAAGAGCGTTTGACCCTGTAAACAGGTATTAAATGACGTTTGAACCCAGCGTCTTGGTCACCGTCTATGTAAAGTCGTGCCATTTCAGTGAGAGCTGATTCACATTGAACCACTGCCGGAAGACACCAATCAACCTTAGCACGGTTGATAAGTACCTTGTGGCTCTGCCCACCATCCATTTCCTGCTTTTCTACTACACGGTAGAACGATTCTGCCACTGCCTCAGTTCCAGTCTTTGCATACATTTTGATAAAAAGATAGGTGGTGGGACCTGCACCGGTGTTAAATATGGTAATAAGTAGGATGTTTTGACAATCGACTGGAGTAAATTCAGATACGGCATGGGGCTCTGAGTTGGATGACGTGATTTTACAATTAGAAACGGGTGACGTGAATTTGACACTTAAAAACGGACACGTATTGACACGTATGTGGCGTGCACCAACAGTAGGAGTAGATAGCGATTGTGAATAGTGTGAGATTTTGTGTAATATATGCATGAATCATCAGTGTTATCCACATAATATAATTATTTTGATATCCGTTAATATGCTCAAATGTACTACGTGTTTGCCCACTATTTACAAAATTCAACACCGATGTAGGTCTCATTATACCCATATATTACACAAAATCTCACACTATTCACAATCGCTATCTACTCCTACTGTTGGTACACGCCACATACGTGTATTTCGTATCGAAATGGGAACACCCGTTTTTAAGTTTCAAATTTACGTCACCCGTTTTTAATTGTAAAATCACGTCATCCAACTCAGAGCCCCATGCCGTATCTGAATTTACTCCAGTCGATTGTCAAAACATCCTACTTATTACCATATTTAACACTGGTGCAGGTCCCACCACCTATCTTTTTATCAAAATAAGCGCCGCATTTTGAGCAAAAAAGTTAATAAGCACCGCCCTCGAATAAGCGCCGCGGTCCCAGTGCGGCGCTTATTCGAAGAATTCCATATATAGTCAAAGCGGGTAAAACATCGCAATGTCTCTCGCTTCACTAATAGCGCAAAATGCAATGCGTTTTACCCGACTTGACTATCACTAAAAACACCACTGTAATCCGATTCTAAAACAGCTTTGGTAATTTATTTTCATTAATGGCAATGTTCTTCAGTTCAAAGTGACTATATGCTTTGTCTCTTTTAAATAAGCGCCGCCGCAATTTTCCGTCTCGTAAACGGTCGTTGCCAACCCAAACGGTCGATGCCAACCTGATATCCTTCTATTACCCCTGTAACCTCTTGTGTCCCCGCGACACACACATGTGTTTTTTTCCAAGATGGCGGATTTTTTTACTGATAAAACTCTGATGATTGGGGTGACTGTAAGTGCCCTCATGTAACATACCGACTAGCTAGGAATTCAGTCTGTTTTTTTGTAAATCTCAGTGTGTTTTTGTGCCAATTTCAGTCTGTTTTTTTGAAAATCTCAGTCCGGTGTTCGAACAGTGTTCCAATTGGCACAAAAATCGACTGAAATTGGCACAAAAATAGACTGAAATTGGCACAAAAACACACTGAGATTTACAGAAAAACAGACTGAATTCCTAGCTAGTCGGTATGTTACATGAGGGCGCTTACAGTCACCCCAATCATCAGAGTTTTATCAGTAAAAAAATCCGCCATCTTGGAAAAAACATGTGTGTGTCGTGGGGACACAAGGGGTTACAGGGGTAATAGAAGGATATCAGGTTGGCATCGACCGTTTGGGTTGGCAACGACCGTTTACGAGACGGAAAATTGCAGCGCCGCCCTCGAATAAGCGCCACATGTAAGACGCGAAAAATTTAATTAGCGCCGCGGCGCTTATTCGAACAATTACGGTACTTAATAACCGCTAACTTAGCCTAACTGTTTAGAAACTAAATCTGCTTAAAAACTTACCTCAGAAAATCCTGAAGTATTGAAATGAAATCCAACTTGCGTAAATCAAGGCCGAAGGCTCAAGGCTGTAAACTTACGTTTCCCCAAAGAAGGTCAAATTCCAAAGTAAAATTTTACATTCTTTCTTGAGCGAGAAATAGTGCAAGCTGCCCAATTGTCGATACGACGATTATCATTGGTTGAACCACGTTGAACCGGTGAAAGACATGTCACCGGAAGTGAATTATACATTTCCTTGCGCATTTTATCTGTCACCTGGTTATCACCACTTATCATAACTTTTGCAAGAAAACATCTTTTGTGCATGGCGAATCTTATTGCTACACGCGTGTCTCGTGTGAAAATATCAGCAGGTTTTCCCCAGGATTGCGTGCGCGCGGCCGCGCGTCAGAATCTCGCCAAGATTGTGTGCGCGCCAGAATCTCGCGCCTGTTGCGCGCGAGATTATGGCACAAGCGCAAAAATTGCCCGCGCGCCAAAATCTCGCAAAGATTGCGCGCGCGCCGACATAAATTGCCA
This sequence comes from Chrysogorgia sp. JL179-B06, assembly GCA_035772405.1. NCBI lineage: Eukaryota > Metazoa > Cnidaria > Anthozoa > Scleralcyonacea > Chrysogorgiidae > Chrysogorgia > Chrysogorgia sp. JL179-B06. Next base: position 798,523 of record JAYKKM010000156.1, on the reverse strand, counting down.
AAATTGCGCGGCCGCGACCAAGTTTGGCTCGAAACTGCGCAACGGAGATCTCCGTTGCGCGATACTAACTTTCCAGTCATGCCTATAGCTAATGTCACCATGGGTGATAAATCAATTACCACTGACTGATCTCTAGTCTATATATAACTGAACTGTGGGCTCCCATTAGCAATAACTCACACAAAATGTCGTAAAAAGTACAGCGTCAGCGCCTGGAGATTGTAGTCCTTTTCCTCATGGTCGTACAGCCCAATTGTTGTTACATAGTACGGTAATTTCCCTCTTGAAAAACGAAATTCGAGAAAAAAACACCTGAAAACAAATTGTAACAGATGCTCTTTATAACCAGGAAACATTCCTAAACTTTTAACATGGTTAATTTTAGTAAATTGTTTGCTACTCAAGCTTAAACGCAAAATGTTTCTGAGCCCCAGCTGTGAATCAACCCACAACCTTCATGATCTCCGGTTAAACGCTCTAATCATTGAGCTACCAGAACGAAGGCTACGTTGTGTACTAGTTCGTACGTGCGACATACGTATTGCTAAATCTGGTTTTCAATTTAAGAATTACAAGCACAATAACTGACAAAAACTGACTGACTTCAGTATTTGATAAAAAAAAGTTTTCATCTCTGCAGGAGATTGGCCTCGCGTCTTTGGGAGCTCCAGATGAGTGGATTGAAAAACTGGCAACGGTATTGTTAATCCATGTCTACACGCGTCACTTAACTTTTTTACTACTCTCGAAAATTGTTTGACCGACGTTTCGACGGCCTCAGTATGAATTAATAATGAATGAATAAACTTTATTTTAGCAGGGTAGCTATTCTATGGCTAGCACTATGGCTGATATCCATAGGGCCCCTGTATTTAAATAATTTTGTCTAATTACAATTATAAAAGCTAGTTCAACCAAATAAGTAGTATAATATTTACATATAAAAACCTAACTGTTACAAATTATATAATATATACATACAAATGACATTTGCATTAAAAACACCCAATCATAACTAGTCTATATTGACTGCAGTACAAGCATAAATTAACGCTTAATTGTTACTTTAATGGCCTTAGTTGCAAAAGTATTATTTCTTATCTGAAAGGATACGATTAATTAGTTGAATTTGACGTTGGCAAATGTTTACCTTGCAGATTTGGTACATGCAAATGTTGGCTGTTTGAAGACAGTGAAACATGTTCGTTAAACCAGCAGCACATTGAGAGTACGTTGAAATTTTACAGTATATTTAAACGTGTCTATCCTCGTCCCAGCCTCCCGTGTTGACTGTGAAGTGATAACTACTCGGAAAAGCTAGCTGTGTACCAGACTCGAGAATATTCCTGTGTACACTTGTCCTATAAAGGGTAAATGTCTATAGTCTTTTGTCAAATTTTACCGAGTGGGTCTGATTTTATACCACTTTCTAGAACTTTCTGCCTTATTTAATGAAACAATATCAGAGTAAATTTCGGTTTCGCTGTAGCCAGAATAAATTTCGGTTTTCGCTGTTTTAAGTTTTAACTACTCGAGAACGCGCCTCTATAAATTAATGGTGTTTGCCTCTCTTGTGTTGAGTAACAGCACGATGCGAAACCGCTGGTTGATTTCTCGGACTCCAAATATACAATGACTCAAAGTGGTAGTGCGCACGAAAACAGTGAGGGAAGGTATACCGAAATGACAGTAAAAAATGGATGAAAAACACAAACATTTTGCCATTTTCACCAACAAAGTTCAATCTCGACAAAATCTTAAAACTTTTAAAATATGTCATTAAAGACATGTTCTAAACTTTTGTTTGCTCAAACGTTCCATCTGCAGAATGCAGGAAATGTCATATTCGAGATCCATATGTTCGGGGGGCATGCGACTTTCAGAAGTTTGCGAAGTATTTAGTATTTAGCATCGACGAATAACTCCATTATATTCTTGAAAAAGGCAATTAGATGACCTCACTCCACCACCTTGCTCATACATTTTATACGTTACAGCCATTACTTTTCTAACAGCTAACAAATTATTTCTGTTTAAATTTGCGTGCTACATAACGAGTGCCATAGTGATATGGACTATTGCTCTTACGGCCCTTATACATCCTGTATGTTATTTACCATTCGCGGCAACACTGCGCTCGGCAGTGTAAAAAATATTTCACTTGTATGCTTTCATTTTGTTCATTTTGTTCATTTCATTTTGTTTTCATTTTCATGCTTTCACTTTCATTTTGTTTTACTTGTACACGGCCACTTGATTGCCTCACCAGATCCACAGGTTTTACATTTCTGGCATATTAACAAACGATAGTTGCGGTATTCTCCTCGGCGGCAATTACATGACTATCAGCAGATGCATTACATAGAGTTTGGATTTCCTAGTGGTAGCTGCACCTCGTACAAAGGGGGCAGGTATAGTTTGAGCTATACTGGTATGAACCACTGTGCGAACAACGAAGGAAGTTATTGAAAAGCTGAGATTGAAACCACACAAGATAGTCTGCGCATAATATGCGGTCAAAGCACGTTACCAAGGTCTGAATGGAATCAAGGAGGCTTTAGATCGCTTGAGAGCAAGCATTGGCAACAAGGAACAAAGCGGCGTACATTTCAGAGAAAATTACTTCAAAATTGCTTTGTACGATTTGCTTGACAGTCACTGTATATTAGTAATGAACAGATCGACTAACCATTGTCTTTACATTTACTCGATAACGCATCGGACTCCACAGGAAGCGCGAAGCTTTACCAATGTGAAACCCTCTCTCCGGATAAACCGATTTCAGGGTGACAGTCCGCTGAGAAGAAATAACTCTTCCCAGGAATTACCCTTTCTCTTTGCAATTAATATCCTTTATCATTAATAGAGGCTAACAAAGAACTGGTGAATTATATAAATATAAATAAATAATAAATATAAAAAATAATAAATGGTATGTATAATAAATATAAATGAATAAAAATAAATAAATAGAAAACGGTCCTTGTGACAAGATTTTCTACCACCTTTTCCTTTCACCAATTATTTTCTGATATGTGAAGCGTAAATCACTTGAAGTTGTCGGAGTGTCTGGGCGACGGATGATGACGTAGATGTTACAATGATGCCTTCCATCCGCTTGCAAAAATGGACAATTGTCAGACAAGAGCCGGAATTTAAACCATTTAATCACCATATGCACATGAATTTTGCCTTTTCTACTGCTTATAATAGTACTTGCTTGCCTAATTATTATTCTTCAGACTTAGAGCTTTTCTGAGGTCCCGTAGGTTAAAGGACTCTTATCCGCGATTATTTGCATTTCTGATTATTTGTAGTCTCTGCTGGTCTCTTCATGGTCAACTTTAAGTCGTATTCCCAAGTGCTTGTTTAGCTTACAACGATATTATAGAAGTCTTTTCTAGATTTACTTTAATTATTCTCCGATATCTGTGGCATAAATCACTTGATGTTGTCGGAGTGCCGTGGGCGGCGGACGATGTGTAGATGCTAACGTCCCAGCGTGGGTGCCTTCCATTCGCTTATGGTACCAAAATGGACAGTTGTCAGATAAGAACCGGAAATCTCGGCCACATAGTTCTCCATTTTGGCAAACGTTGTCTTTTCCAAATTCGTAGTCACTTGTGAATCGGCAACGATTGAAGAATTCGAATATAGTTGGTCTTCCACAGTGATTTATGGGAGTTTCAGCGTATTTGAATAAATATCCTAAAATTACATTTTAAAAATGCAAGTTTTCATTGGCTAAAAGCAGTTTTTTTTACATAAATCTGAAAATTACTATGAATTGCAGAGAAGAATGGGACGGCCTTACGGTGCTTTTCCGTTGACAAGCCTGTTATATTTTTATTTTTTCTATTTTCTTCCCTCAAATTTTTTTAAATGAAATCAGAATCTACTTCTTTAAATTTTATCTTTTCCCCTCGTCAATTCTAGTCTCTACGCCATACGATGGCTCTTGATTCTGACGGATCCAGGATTAGTGATGCGGCTATGTACTATTTAAAAAACTCGTTCTGCGTGTTTGATCACGGTATCAAAACACGAGAAAGCTAAACCCGTAGCTTTCGCGTGTATTGATACCGTGATCAAACACGCAGAACGAGTTTTTGAAATGGCTTCTCAAATGAAAGACAATGAGCCACCGTTGTGGGACTTGCGAATGTTTAGTGATACGCTCTGTTTTAATTAACATAAATGAAACACTAGTGTTTGATGCAATGCTTTACCGGTGTTTCACACTGATTCACGTGACGGATTGGAGCTGTCTGATTGAGTAAAATTCTTATGAATTATTAATGAATTTGAGAAACCTTAGTCAAACATGTTGTGGATACGCACTCCCAGACGCATTCTGATGGTACTTTTGAGCAAAATTTAAAACGTGTTTTTACAAGAACATTTTATCAGTATTAATTTTTAAATCCAAATTGGACTTTGGCTAGAGTCCAAATTGGACTTTGGCTAGTATATATTATCATTTTCAAGCTCGCAATTCCGACGTATTTCAGCCATTAGATGTATGAAATTGTACCCGTTTGTAAAGATTTACCTCTAGCCATAGGTCGAGCATACACATAAATGCTCTGGAGTCTGCTACAAAGCTAGCTTTTCCGAGTAGTTCTCACTTCAGTCAACACGGGAGACTGGGACGAGGATAGAAATTTTTATTGCAAGATTGCGCTTTCCGTTCGCCACACGACACGTTTAAATGTTATACTGTAAAATTTCAAAAATCAAGAAATTAATTAGTAAATGTTTTAGCTTAGTCGCATGACGTGTTTACTCTGAATGCGCCCCTGCAGGTTTAACGAACATGTTTCACTACCTCCAAACAGCCAAATTTTACATATATGAACCAAATCTACAACCTATTCACTTCTTTGTTAAAAAAAAACGGCCGATCAAGGTTAAATGTACATACGTCAACTGCATCAACAGCCTGTCATTTCCCCAGTTAAAAGAGAATGCACAACTGCTTTTCCAAGGTGCAACTCTGCACGTGAATTACGCTCTCAAAGTGTGAGAAAACATCAACAGCCTATTGTTTAATACAGATCGCACCGCAAATGGAAGTAAACGCTACAGCCAGTTCTGAAGGGAAACGCATCTCCTCGCGCATCTCTATGTATGCGATTGTAATGTTAATTATTCAGATGCAGTTGTTTTCAACTACCCATGACATTATTAAAAACAAAAAGCTTGTTTTTCAAAGATTTAGAATAAAGAAACGCAAAAAATGTTCAATGTGTATAAACTTTCTTACGTTATGTAGTTTAAATTATTATTTTAGACTGTCTTCGGCAGCAATGAGACTGACGGACTGAACGAACTTTAATTCACTAGTAAATTGTTAATAATTTACTTCTCTGGTAAGGGAGCAATAATTATTACTTATAGATACCATACAAAGAAAGACTGATCAATCTGAACGTACTCCCTTGAGCCTGTGGCACGAATACATGGACATATGATCTTTTTTTTAAAATGAGCAAAGGAAATTGATTAATATTAACCCCGGAGTAATTCCAACAATCCGTATTGCAAGGCTTACTAGATCTAATAGTAATTACATCCAGTTCCGGTTCGTAAATTTCCAGAAATCCTTCATCGATAGATCCTCCAGAATATAGCATACATTATAGTTAACGAACTTGATATTTTACTACACTTGAATTGGCAACCTTTAAATCTGTCCTATTAAAATATTACTTCAGCGCTCTTAACTTGTCCTACGATGCTGATGATCCAAGATCATGTAAGTCAATCTGTTTGAACTGCAACACCTCTCGAAGCCTCATTGAAACTATCTGTATTACTTGTTGTTACTAACTAAATCGTTTATACTATTTTAGCACTTTTATATTTGGGCCGGCAGTAATTGGCCAACGCTGTTGCGGTAACCTTGGCATCTTGATGATTATTACTTGGGCCGTAGCACGAGTCTAGGTTCTGGCTTCATTATTAGTCGTTTTATTCTTGGGGTTCCACGAATCTGCAAAATTGCGCAATAATAGTCGCAAGGCTTTTGCGAACCGTGAAGCATGTTGCGAGTCGATTTGAGCGAAATTCTACATCTATTCTTTGCTTTTCGTCGAGTTGTGTCAGTCAGACTCTGTTGGTAGATTTTGAAAGTGTGTTAATCGTGAATACGCTCATCATATGCTTACAACTCGCTGATGACGAGCAATCGGAACGGGTTGGTCCGCCCCGCGATCTTGATAACCGTACGCTGATTTGTACTTGTTTACATGTTTTTATTGAATCGATCAAACTTATGCTTAAATGTGTTATTGAATTGTACTGAAAAATGTTGGTCAAATGCTGTAAATCGAAGAACGAAGAACATTGATGAAGACTCTTCGAGAACTTTGAAGTGACGGCTTCTTCAATACGTCATTATGCAGTATGAGGTAAACATGATAAACCGGAAGTCGACGCGAGACTCAATATACAGTATGAACGCTGTATGGAAATACGTTTAATACATGTACTAAGGTAACTGCAACATTTTTATAAGCTGTATTGTTTATTGCGATGTCATAAAAAATAAAGTCGATGCTATTCAACAGTTTATTGTTTTATGTACCTGTATATCAAAAATATGTATTTCATATTTATATCGTCTATCATGATCATATAAGTGACTATATATGCAGTATACATTCACATATTTTGCCTAATAAATCAGGAAACACGTTGCCATCGAATAACCCTGTTTCACTTGATATTTTACTTGTAAATGAGACTCTCAAAATGTTCTTTATCTCAGTTGACAATTTAGATTCATTTGAGGCTGGTGTTTCATTGATACACTGTCAATTTCTTTGTGTTCTAATTTGTGCACATAACTTTGAAAGGTGTTTACACTGACACACACTTTAATCAAACTATACAGTTCGATAGTTTCATCAAATAAATTTTGATAGTGACAGTGTAAACCAGGGTTTAAGGCTGGCTTACACTATCAAAGTTTCTTTGATCAAAATATAGTTTGCTCAAAGTGTTTGATAGTGTAGACTGTGCAATGAGTCTCAGTTACTAGTTTTGGTTTTCATGACAACCAAAACGTCCAGTGTTTTTAATCGAAAATTATAGTGTTTCTTTATAACATCAAAAATATGTGATAATAATAATTGTGATAATGAAAATAATAATCAGATGATACATAGACGATCGTCAAGCTCATATCCTCAAAAAAATAGAGTCCCAGACTGGAATCAAAACTGTAACCTTCTGATTGTACGCTCTAACCATTGAGCACCATACTTGCAAAAAGCATGAAGTGCATTTGTTCCATTATAAAATTGTTGTGTGAAGTTCTAAAAATACAGTTCTGTTTTTCTTCCACATAATCTTGGGCATACCATAGTGCAGTTTTACCAAATGAATATGGCATCATTAATCTTTTTTCAGTTGCACTGTACCAGTATTTTTATTAGTAGAAGTTGTAGTTATATAAAGGATTGCAAGTGGATTGCATTTGGATTGTTAATAAAGCTATCATTATATGTAATCATAGTTGGTCAATCAAGATATGTAGTCAGGTCTCTTAGGGTCTTGATCGTTACAGAGCTGACAAAAGCACCAAACTTGGCATAGTTGTAGCTTATGGTAGTACTATCAATGTTAGAGGGGGAGCCCAACGTAAATATTCCTTTAAGGGGAATTACGGAGGATTTACTTTTTCAAATTTCACGAATTGGGCTCCCTGTGGTACTTATTTTAAATATATTTATTAAATATGTAAAAACGTTTTAAATAAATTTTGAAAAAGCTATCTACCATTAGAATGCATTATCTGTCATGACTGTCGATTACAACCCCGAATCTTAACAAAAAAGCTACTTTTCGGCATCTCTTTGAAATACTGGTGCCCAGTCCCACTCGGCCATTGGCTAAATCCAATATGGCGGCTCTCAGGCGTACCTACAAAACCTGTAAGTATTTCGCTATTAAAAGGCCATAATCTTGCTAATTTTATATTGCAATATATATAAAAGTTTGGTTTAACAGTTTTTCTTTCAATTTTAAGTTGTTTTTTCTAAGTAATCAGCTAAAATTAATCGAAAATATAACCGTTTCAAATTTCAGAATCGGAAATGGAAATATCTTGGAGTCGATGCATCATATGCCAAACAACCACAACAGAAGATTTAAGATGTCCTCTTAGGGGACAGGGCAAGCAATTGATAACAGGGCAAGTAATTGATTGTTCTGGACGGTTTAATCGACTACTCGCTATTATGAAAACAAAAATGGTCGCGATGCATTGAATTCAGCTTGCAAGGCAGATGGTTGTTCTGGAAAATTTGAATGCGTTAGTTACAAAATATTGATTAATAGGGATAAAAGCAATAACTTCTGAGCAATTATTATTTTACATTTTCTATTTTCAGACGATGGATGCTTTCGGGCCCGAGACAACAAGGCTTCTGCACCAGGTCGAAGGTCAATATCTAGAAGATAGCGACGAGCATGGTGGACGTCTCAACTACGAAATGGGCCTCAGTACACAAAAGAAGTTCAAGCAGCAGGTGAATAATCTAGTAGATGTCATGAGAAAGATGGGAAACCCTTTCCTGGACGACTTCCCTGAGTTGGTTACACTGGATAGCCGTGATTGTGCAGATGATGGCGTAGCTAAGGCCGTGATGAACCTCGACACCCTTGGTCAGACCCAGTATAGGGAATATGTCAAGGCAGTTATAGAGGACCGGACCACCTCCATTCACAACACCATTAAGAGGAACAAGATCCCCCTTTACAAGAAACAACCCCTGCGAGACAAATCTAAACAGACGAAGAGAATAGCTGCACTCCAAAATAATGTTGCACTATTTGCACAGCTGTACATCGCCATGCAGAGCCGTAATGCTGACCTCGAGGAGTTCTTCAGCCATGAAGTTCAACCATTCCCTCGAGCTCCCTCCTTATCAGAATTCGGCAATCTTCGTCTACCAAGCGCTAAATCGGACCTCCTCAAGTGCATTATTCCATCGACTCAGCCAGAGCCGCCCACGCAATTTGACTGCAGCGTTCTAGACGGAGCTGTCGTGGTCCACTACCTTCCCGTAACTGGTTCGAGCACCTTTGATGATTACGCCCATAACGTCTTCATTCCCCACCTCAGCAGCCAGAGAAGTAGAAGAGTGGACGTTGTCTGGGACACATACATACCTAATAGTCTCAAGGAGTCCACCAGGGAGAAGAGAGGCAAAGGCGTTCGACGGAAAGTAGCTGGGGGTACTAAACTACCATCCAACTGGGTGTCATTCCTGCGTGATCCGTTAAACAAAGAAGAGTTGTTTCACTTCCTATCGTTGAAGGTTGCTGGACATAACTGGCCAGAGAGGAAGACAATCCACGTTACATCAGGTAAACATGCAACACATATGTCAGCTATGATACTCAAACAAAGTATGTTGTAGGCGTCATACAACAAAGGTAATCAACTAACAAATCTTTCGGCCAAGCGACCCTCCTCAGTGTTCTACTAAGACATAATGACAAGTGGTAACAATCATGCTAATGTGTATAACCTATGTTGGAATCCCACATAAAAAATGTTAACTACCAAAATAATTTTTCTCCAGGTACTTCTGTGATTTCCATTGGCTCTGCGACCGCTATGACAGATTGTACTCACGAGGAGGCGGATACGAGGGTTGTGGTCCATATCCTTCACGCCATCCAAGTTGAAGAGGCGAAAACTGTCCTCGTCCGAACCGCGGATACATCGATGTCCTAGTCATCTTGGTGGGAAAGCTTCATGACCTGAGAGAAGTCCAGCCGGAACTTGATCTGTGGCTTGCCTTTGGTATGGGTCGAAACTTTCGCTTCATCAGCGTCAACTCTATTTGTGCTGTTCTTGGTAAACCACGATCTACTTCCCTGCCTGTATTCCACGCATTAACTGGCTGTGATACCACCTTCTGCTTCTTCGGGAAAGGAAAGAAGTCAGCCTGGCAGGCATGGGAGATCTTTCCAGAGGTCATTTATGCAGCTTACGACAGAGTCGCCCCTCTTCAAACAGATCGAGAGATACACGGTAATCACCTGTACGATAAGCTCAGCCCCTTATCTGACATAAACCTGACCCGGATGGAGCTATTCTGCAAGAACAGTAGAGCAATGGACAAGCTTCCGCCTACACAGGTAAATATTACTTCTTTCTTTATCGCAATTTTTCTACGTTTCACCTAGCAAGGGGCGGATATGAGGGGAAGGGCTCAGGGGGCCAGGCCACCTGGCCCTTTAACTGGCAATACAAGTTTGAACTAACCCGCTGCACCTTCTTTCTATGAAACTATGATCAACCTCTTCCTAATTAATCCTTAATAACATCGACACTGTTGTTATTTGCAGGATGCCCTTTTGCAGCATGTCCGTCGCACCGTTCTCCAGGCCGGGATCTGGACAGTCAGTGATCAGCCACAGCCACCTGTGCCATCACCAGGGCAGTTCTCGTGGTTTGAAGACGATGGCAAATGGGTTCCGAAATGGATCACCATACCCGAAGTATCCAAGGCTTGTAGTGAGCTGATAAAGTGCTCTTGCAAAGGCGCGTGTACAAGATGCAAGTGTGCCAAGGCTTCCTTGGGATGTACCCCTCTTTGCAGATGCAAATGCCTATCCTAAAAGTAACTGCATCAAGCTTAAATGATAATCTGAAGAGTTTCAGCGATCGAGCATTGTTTCCGTTATGTAGCCCTAACTGAATTCTAATAATATAGCTATCTCTTGGCATTTCTATTAGCGCTATTTGAAAGTACATTTGTTTCGCGAACATATATATCAAACAGCAGTAATTTAGGTTCAAAACGCGAGTTTGAGAAAGGGAACGTGTAATACGAATCAGCTATGGCGGTAATGTTGAAATTTGATCATTCTTACCGAGAAGGGACTGGGAACTAGTATATATCTAAAAGCCTTATGTAATATATAAATGATGGCTTATAATGAAATATGCGAAGAAATGAGTAAGCATAATAGTTTCAGTCAATAAATGTCACAACTGCATTTCTTGTTAGCTGTTTTACTTGAAAACTGCAAACCACCACAAGTAGCCCAATTCGTAATTAAGGTAAATTTTAAAAGCCCCGTTAATCCTTATATGGTGACGATTGCGTTGGGCTCCCCCTCTAATATTAATCAGTAGGTCCTAAGGAACATCTCTGCAAAATTTGGCGCTTTTGTCACTTCTGTAACGATCCGACCCATATTTTGCCATAAGAGACCTGACTAATGGTCAATGGAGATATGGTCTGAAAACTTGAAAACTTGAAAACGGTTAACAAATGATCTGCGATTAATGTCAGACTGTACCTCACCATACATAAATAATGAGATTTGTTACTTAGGCTACCTGCTGTAGCACCGAGTGAGTCTAGGTTTTGGCAGTCGTTCTGTGTTATTTTCCTTTCATGTTGCAATAATGGCTGACTCAGCAGTTATACCCATAGTTCCCTGCGCAGGCTAAAGTAGCCGGAGTTAAGCCTAGCGGGCGTCTTGTTATTATTTTTTAGCGTACTGTCCAATTGGTTTTGTAATAATTTTGAGAAAATGTGTTCTATTTACTTAATATGGCGAAGCTAATAAATTCTAAATTCAAAATGTAGAGTTGCTAGATGGCACATATGATATAAAACACTCGCTCACAAAAACGAGATTAAAATTATTTTGCTTCGAATTTCGTGTAGATATACTCCATAGGCATAGGCAAATTCATTTTCTTATTCGAAAATGTAAAACTGAACAATTTTACATTACTTTCGGGCAAATGTTTTCATAATTTCATCACTCGTATATAAATTTTAGCGAACGCCATGTTTGGCCAAATGCAGCTTCAATATATCGTGGCTTCTGATTGGTAGCCAATCAGAATGCTATATCTATCTATGTGTCTTATTCCCCTTACTCCCCTTTATTTATTTTATTTATTTACAAAATGTTCATACAGCATAGTAATTTCAGTGTGTACACTGTTTTCCAAATGATACCTGTTAGAATTATTCCTTCACCATATATATCTACTGTATCTGTGTGTCTTATTCCCCTTACTCCCCTTATTCCTTCACCATATGTCTTATTCCCCTCACTCCACTTACTCCTTCACCATATATATCTCTGTGTCTTATTTCCCCTTACTCCTTCACCATATATATCTACTGTATCTTATTCCCCTTACTCCCCTATTCCTTAACCATATTTATCTATCTATATCTATCTATCTGTCTTATTCCCCTTACTCCCCTACTCCTTAACCATATATATCTATCTATATCTATGTATGTGTCTTATTCCCCTTACTCCCCTTATTCCTTCACCATATATATCTATGTGTGTGTCTTATTCCCCTTACTCCCCTACTCCTTAACCATATATATCTATCTATATCTATGTATGTGTCTTATTCCCCTTACTCCCCTTATTCCTTCACCATATATATCTATGTGTGTGTCTTATTCCCCTTACTCCCCTTATTCCTTCACCATATGTCTTATTCCCCTCACTCCCCTTATTCCTTCACCATATGTCTTATTCCCCTTACTCCCCTTATTCTTTCACCATATGTCTTATTCCCCTCACTCCCCTTACTCCTTCACCATATATATCTCTATGTGCTTATTTCCCCTTACTCCTTCACCATATATATCTACTGTATCTTATTCCCCTTACTCCCGTTATTCCTTCACCATATATATCTATCTATGTGTCTTATTCCCCTTACTCCCCTTATTCCTTCACCATATATATCTCTATGTGCTTATTTCCCCTTACTCCTTCACCATATATATCTACTGTATCTTATTCCCCTTACTCCCGTTATTCCTTCACCATATATATCTATCTATGTGTCTTATTCCCCTCACTCCCCTTACTCCTTCACCATATATATCTCTATGTGCTTATTTCCCCTTACTCCTTCACCATATATATCTACTGTATCTTATTCCCCTTACTCCCGTTATTCCTTCACCATATATATCTATCTGTGTGTCTTATTCCCCTTACTCCCCTTATTCCTTCACCATATGTCTTATTCCCCTTATTCCTTCACCATATATATATCTATCTACGTGTCTTAATTATTCCCCTTACTCCCCTTATTGCTTCACCATATGTCTTATTCTCCTTACTTCCCATACGCCTTCACCATGTATATCTATCTACTATGTGTCTTATTCCCCTTACTCCCCTTATTCCTTCACCATATGTCTTATTCTCCTTACTTCCCATACACCTTCACCATGTATATATATATATATCTACTGTATGTGTCTTATTCCCCTTACTCCCCTTATTCCTTCACCATATGTCTTATTCCCCTTACTTCCCATACGCCTTCACCATATATATCTGTCTACTGTATGTGTCTTATTCCCCTTACTCCCCTTTTTTCCTTCACCATGTCTTATTCCCCTTACTCCCCTTATTCCTTCATCATGTCTTATTCCCCTTACTCCCCTTATTCCTTATAACCATATCTATATATCTATCTTTCCTACTCCTAGACCATACATCTATTATGTCTTATATTCCCCTTATTCCTGGGAATAAGCACAAAAGTTTAAAGTAATATTATGTCTTATTCCCCGTACTCCCCATATTCCTTCACCATATGTATCTATCTGTCTTACTCCCCTTATTCCTTAACCATATATATCTATGTATCATGTGTCTTATTCCCCTTATTCCTTCACCATATGTCTTATTCCCCTTACCCCTTACTCCCTTTATTCCTTCACCATATATATCTATCTATCTATGTGTCTTAATTATTCCCCTTACTGCCCTTATTCCTTCACCATATATATCTATGTGTCTTATTCCCTTACTCCCCTTATTCCTTCACCATATGTATCTATCTGTCTTATTCCCCTTACTTCCCATACCGGTATGCCTTCACCATGTATATCTATCTACTGTATGTGTCTTATTCCCCTTACTCACCTTTTTCCTTCACCATATGTCTTATTCCCCTTACTCCCCTTATAACCATATCTATATATCTATCTTTCCTACTCCTAGACCATACATCTATTATGTCTTATTCCCCTTATTCCTGGGAATAAGCACAAAAGTTTAAAGTAATATTATGTCATATTCCCCGTACTCCCCATATTCCTTCACCATATGTATCTATCTATATCTATCTATGTGTCTTATTCTCCTTATTCCCCTCACTCCTTTACCATATATATCTATATCTCTATGTGTCTTATTCCCCCTTACTCCTTCACCATATATATCTACTGTATCTTATTCCCCTTACTCCCCTATTCCTTAACCATATTTATCTATCTATATCTATCTATCTGTCTTATTCCCCTTACTCCCCCACTCCCCTATTCCTTAACCATATATATCTATCTATATCTATGTATGTGTCTTATTCCCCTTACTCCCCTTATTCCTTCACCATATATATCTATGTGTGTGTCTTATTCCCCTTACTCCCCTTATTCCTTCACCATATGTCTTATTCCCCTCACTCCCCTTACTCCTTCACCATATATATCTCTGTGTCTTATTTCACCTTACTCCTTCACCATATATATCTACTGTATCTTATTCCCCTTACTCCCGTTATTCCTTCACCATATATATATCTATGTGTCTTATTCCCCTTACTCCCCTTATTCCTTCATCATATGTCTTATTCCCCTTACTCCCCTTATTCTTTCACCATATATATCTATGTATGTGTCTTACTCCCCTTATTCCTTCACCATATGTCTTATTCCCCTCACTCCACTTACTCCTTCACCATATATATCTCTGTGTCTTATTTCCCCTTACTCCTTCACCATATATATCTACTGTATCTTATTCCCCTTACTCCCGTTATTCCTTCACCATATATATATCTATGTGTCTTATTCCCCTTACTCCCCTTATTCCTTAACCATATATATCTATCTATATCTATCTATGTGTCTTATTCTCCTTATTCCCCTTACTCCCCTTATTCCTTCACCATATATATCTACTGTATCTATGTGTCTTATTCCCCTTACTCCCCTTATTCCTTCACCATATGTCTTATTCCCGTTACTCCCCTTATTCCTTCACCATATATATCTATGTATGTCTTATTCCCCTTACTCCCCTTATTCCTTCACCATATATATCTATGTATGTCTTATTCCCCTTACTCCCCTTATTCCTTAACCATATGTCTTATTCCTCTTACTCCCCTTACGCCTTCACCATATATATCTATCTATCTATCTATGTGTCTTAATTATTCCCCTTACTGCCCTTATTCCTTCACCATATATATCTATGTGTCTTATTCCCTTACTCCCCTTATTCCTTCACCATATGTCTTATTCCCCTTACTTCCCATACCGGTATGCCTTCACCATGTATATCTATCTACTGTATGTGTCTTATTCCCCTTACTCACCTTTTTCCTTCACCATATGTCTTATTCCCCTTACTCCCCTTATTCCTTCATCATATGTCTTACTCCCCTTATTCCTTCATCATATGTCTTATTCCCCTTACTCCCCTTATTCCTTCACCATATGTCTTATTCCCCTCACTCCACTTACTCCTTCACCATATATATCTCTGTGTCTTATTTCCCCTTACTCCTTCACCATATATATCTACTGTATCTTATTCCCCTTACTCCCCTATTCCTTAACCATATTTATCTATCTATATCTATCTATCTGTCTTATTCCCCTTACTCCCCCACTCCCCTATTCCTTAACCATATATATCTATCTATATCTATATATGTATGTGTCTTATTCCCCTTACTCCCCTTATTGCTTCACCATATATATCTATGTGTGTGTCTTATTCCCCTTACTCCCCTTATTCCTTCACCATATGTCTTATTCCCCTCACTCCACTTACTCCTTCACCATATATATCTCTGTGTCTTATTTCACCTTACTCCTTCACCATATATATCTACTGTATCTTATTCCCCTTACTCCCGTTATTCCTTCACCATATATATATATCTGTGTCTTATTCCCCTTATTCCTTCATCATATGTCTTATTCCCCTTACTCCCCTTATTCTTTCACCATATATATCTATGTATGTGTCTTACTCCCCTTATTCCTTCACCATATGTCTTATTCCCCTCACTCCACTTACTCCTTCACCATATATATCTCTATGTGTCTTATTTCACCTTACTCCTTCACCATATATATCTACTGTATCTTATTCCCCTTACTCCCGTTATTCCTTCACCATATATATATCTATGTGTCTTATTCCCCTTACTCCCCCACTCCCCTATTCCTTAACCATATATATCTATCTATATCTATATGTATGTGTCTTATTCCCCTTACTCCCCTTATTCCTTCACCATATATATCTATGTGTGTGTCTTATTCCCCTTACTCCCCTTATTCCTTCACCATATGACTGCTGATGTCTTATTCCCCTTACTCCCGTTATTCGTTCACCATATATATATCTCTGTGTCTTATTCCCCTTACTCCCCTTATTCCTTCATCATATGTCTTATTCCCCTTACTCCCCTTATTCTTTCACCATATATATCTATGTATGTGTCTTACTCCCCTTATTCCTTCACCATAATGTCTTATTCCCCTCACTCCACTTACTCCTTCACCATATATATCTCTATGTGTCTTATTTCCCCTTACTCCTTCACCATATATATCTACTGTATCTTATTCCCCTTACTCCCGTTATTCCTTCACCATATATATATCTATGTGTCTTATTCCCCTTACTCCCCCAGGCCTTGTAATATGAGGCGATCGAGATCGATCGATCGCCTCCGCACTCCCCTTGGCCAATGTTCTATCTCGATTAATCGATCGCCTGAAATAAGATGATTAGGTTGCAAAATACTGTGGTTTTATGCTTTATTTGTCCCCAAATTCGGCGAAACAGCGTGGCTATTCGGCGAAACAGCGTGGTTAATATTCGGCGAAACAGCGTGGCTACAGCAGCGCTCAGATACCGGAACTTAGGCCTGCGATCAGGCTGTTCTGCGTTCAGGCATTCCTCACTTCAGGTGCACGTGTTGTTGTTTTCATAGTCGTTCAATGGCTGGGAAAAACCCGAAAAAGGTTGAACTGCATACATTCAAAAATTGGGAAAATTATCGAGACTGCCTTGACATCATACATGAACAAAAAGAGATCCAAAAAAATTACGAAGGCTAGAGATGAATCAGATCATGACATTGATGAACCACTAGAAAAGGTCCAAGTTTTAGATCCATCTGTCCTTGATGATTATGACACAGACAGTGACACTGATAGTAGTACTAGTTCCATCAGTGAATGTGATGTTTATGTTACAGATGATGATGAGGAACTTGTTGACTCTATGACTATTGATTCTGACAATTCTCTAACACAGAGAACTTGAGTTCTAATAACTATAGTATTTACTTTAACTTTAAATACTTAAGCACATTTAATATATTAATTAATAAATAATTACTATTAATATAAAAATAGCCATGTTAAACTGAACTTGATAACATATGATATTGATTAATATCATGTATAAGTATTGATTTTAACTTTAAAATTTAAATGCTCATGCACATTTACATGTACTAATTACTAGCCATGTTATTGTTTGGCATTGTATTTGTTGTGTTTCACAATGTATATATATATTATAATTATATTATATATTATATTGTTCTGTAGTTCAATAAAATTGTTAATGTTTGGTTTAAATCTTTTCAGGCATTAATTTGGGTTACACGTTCGTCGTTGTCGTTTATGACCGTATACTATATTTTGACTTTTAACCCAGGTGCTCAATCAAGCACCTGGCTCAGTTCAGGTGCTTGATTGATCAATCTCCTCTGTTTTTTTCATCACAAGGCCTGTACTCCCCTTATTCCTTAACCATATATATCTATCTATGTGTACGTCTTATTCCCCTTACTCCCCTTATTCCTTCACCATATTATGTCTTATTCCCATTACTCCCCTTATTCCTTCACCATATATATCTATGTATGTGTCTTATTCCCCTTACTCCCCTTATTCCTTCACCATATGTCTTATTCCCGTTACTCCCCTTATTCCTTCACCATATATATCTATGTATGTCTTATTCCTCTTACTCCCCTTACGCCTTCACCATATCTATCTATCTATCTATGTGTCTTAATTATTCCCCTTACTCCCCTTATTCCTTCACCATATGTCTTATTCCCCTTATGAGGATACAGATAACAATGATACAGATGAGAATACAGATAACAATGAGGATACAGATGAAGATTACAAGAATGAAGATATGGATGAGGATATAAAGATCAGGACAAGGATGAAGATAAGGAAATAAGAATAATGGCAGTTCACTAAAATGACAGGCTAAGGATGATGATAGGGATGAGGATATAAGGGTATAAAAACATAACTTTTACAGAATCCAAGATATCAATTTTAAGAATTATATTTTACACTATACCTGTCCGGAAAGTACCAATATCTCATCTATGGTTGCTGTCAAGAAGAGAGATATGGAAGCATTAGATTATGCATAGATCCGAAGCCATTGAACAAGGCGTTAAAACATAATCATTATCCACATCCAGATATAGAAGATGTTCTGCCCAATTTATCGAAGGCTAAAGTGTTCACTGTTCTAGACACAAAGAATGGCTTCTGGCATGTCCAGTTGGATCAAGAAAGTAGCTATTTAACAACATTTGCTACACCCTGTCAACTCCCTTGAACAACACATGTAGTAGAACAGTCCACCTTTGGCCACAGTCCTACAAAATCCTACTTTCAAATTGGTTAATGAGTGGTCCCACTACATGGCCCATACTGCTCTATAGTATGGAGTCCATACTATAGAGCAGTATGGGCCATGTAGTTTAAACCCACCTGCAAAAAGCTAATTACTGTAGTGAAAAGTTGCCCTCAGTTTTTGGTCTTGGTCTGTACAGTCAAGACTTCAAGCAAACTTCTCTTCCAGTTTGACAAATAATATAAAGATTTACAATTTGGTAAATAATGAATATTTTCAATAACTTGACACCATATTTTACTGGCAACAAAAAACTTTAAATGTAATATCACTGACATGTATTCACTGAGAAGTTTAATTTTAAAGGCTATAAATCTTTATTATTTTAATCTTTATTATTTTAATCTTAGAGTAATTCCCCAAAACCGAGTAAATGTTCAAAAATTACAAGAATTATAAATTTATTAATGCTAATATCGACCGGCGTTTAGTCCCTTATCACGCGAGATGCAAGCTAGTATATATATATATATATATATATACTATATATATATATGATCAACCGTCCTCATGGCTCATGCGGCATCGGAAAATTTGGCCCTGGATTATCAGCTGATTTCAAGCCGAAACCGTAGTGTTGAAGGACAAGATAATCAAAGACAGACACAAGTAAAAGGGGTTAGGGTAAAACGCGGATGCGGATGGCGGACGGACGGACGGACGGATGAGAGGGTAAAAGACGGATGAGAGGGTAAAAGGCGGATGAGAGGGTAAAAGGCGGATGAGAGGGTAAAAGGCGGATGAGAGGGTAAAAGGCGGATGAGAGGGTAAAAGGCGGATGAGAGGATAAAAGGCGGATGAGAGGGTAAAAGGCGGATAAGAGGGTAAAAGGCGGATGAGAGGGTAAAAGGCTGATGAGAGGTTAAAACGCGGATGAGAGGGTAAAAGGTGGATGAGAGGGTCAAATAAAACGCGGATACAGGGTAAAAGGTCAAAGTTAACTCCATGCGGGTGAGTTATTTTACAGGAGTTATTTTAACTCTGCTTTTTGGAGTACCGTAACTCCGCGCAAGTGATATTGGGATTACGCAAGCTCTTGTAGAGGAGTTAAAACTTGTCGGAGTTATTTAAACTCTATTTTGGGGGTGAATTCCTGAGATAAGATCTCAATCATAACAAACACGATCAAAATACACGCGTAAACAACAATTTATGTTTTTGTGTTCTTTATTTATGTTTTATTAAATAATATTTAATGATAATTTTTAATACAGACCGCTAAGGCCCGGTTCAATCGTCGAACTTCTCATTTTTCCGAACTCCGAACCTGTAAAATGCCCGGCAGTATTATCGGACAAACCATCAATGGGATATTTATTATATGATTTGTAAAGTTTTTCAAAGCCATTTAAATCTATCTTCCGGGGGGTACTGCTTTAATCTGATTGGAAAAAATTACAAACAGAAAATTGAGGAGCCTCAAAAACATTATGTATAACTAATATGACAGAAAAGTACGTTGCTTAAAGTTATTCGTCGCTGCTGTCCTCGCTTAAATCGCTTCGAAGCTTGAAGAACCAGCAGAACCGACTTCAGGCAAATGGCCATCACCGAACGAAAAGGAGCAGTTGTTGAAAACAGCTCCTGAGAACATGGAACTTGATGCCAGTTTTGAAAGGGAGGACGAATTGGTAATAAAACACGTTATTCGGTCTTGTCGATGGCACGATGCTTTCATTTCCTTCAACGTGTTTACCGCTCAACGTCAGGGATATATATTTCTGTTGCTGTTCGGACGCTTCAGAATAACTGTCAAAAGACTTCAAATTTATTTGTCCAGCCAACCCAATCATGTTTAAAGGGTCGACATTCTCGTGGCTTATAGTGTTTTTTTGGTGTCTACATTTTGCGACAAATTTCGACGAGTTTCGTACGTAGAATACCCTTGATGCAACTTCTGGTGTCTTGAAGTTGAAAATTTGGAAAATTAAATTAAATGCGTGCAACAGGCGCTAAAAATAACATTGAATTGTTTCAGTCTTCGTCACTACAAATGTTGACTTCTTTAAAGTAATAGGCAATGTTAAATACAAACGTAACTTGAACTAAAATCATAATAATATACTAATATGCGAAAATTCAAACTATTATTTATTTATTATTCATACCGCCCTGGTAACCTTCTAAATTTCATTGTGGACTAAAATGAATATAACTAGAAGTTACTATCGAGAAAGAGCATGTTTAAATTTATACTGCAGCTCTTCAATCTCTTAACGAGATTGGTAGCTCTTCGGTTTGACGCAAATTGGATGAACAGAGCGAAAGATGAATATCTCTGGTCTGTATAGGCACTTCATTTTGCCTATAGTGAAATTTTAGAATGTAGCCAAGGTGTTGCTACTACATGAACCAGTGTGTAATCGAAGATGAATGTCATTTGAGAGAGAGTAGAGATCTTTAGAGATCTTTATCTTTATGTCCAATAATCGGTGCGTGGTATCGATATCCATACGCAACTAGCCTGAATCAAACCACAGCTCATGAATGCACATATACTCTTTTGCGGCGTAACAAGTTAAAAAGGCGCCGCGCGACACGTCATACCCTGGGAACGGGGGCACGCGAGGATGTGATACACGTCTCATGTCCATGTTGACATATTGTTATTGCGCGGCTTCAGATGTTTTAGCGACACAAAACATTTTACGTTTATTATGTTATTACGGCTTTACTATTTAAGTATTGAGCACCTTTTATACTCAACGCGTTTTACCTTCTCATCCGCGTTTTAACCTCTCATCCGCCTTTTACCCTCTCATCCGCCTTTTAACCTCTCATCCGCCTTTTACCCTCTCATCCGCCTTTTACCCTCTCATCCGCCTTTTACCCTCTCATCCGCCTCATCCGCCTTTCACCCTCTCATCCGCCTTTTACCCTCTCATCCGCCTTTTACCCTCTTATCCGCCTTTTACCCTCTCATCCGTCTTTTACCCTCTCATCCGTCCGTCCGTCCGTCCGCCATCCGCCCATCCGCATCCGCGTTTTACCCTAACCCCAAGTAAAAGGTAAAAGGACTATTATATTATAATTATGTACATTGTGATTGTCACTGACTCACCGGTCTGTGTTGAGCAATTAATTTGCCTTTTCTGCATAGTTCTTTTGGTTAGGGTTAGCAATTTGGTTGCGATTAGGTTTAGGATTTTGGTGATATTTACCTGCATTTCGTTGAATTCTAAGAGACTATAGCGTCGTACGGCTACCGTACATATATGTTATTTACCGGCTGGGAGGTCCGTACTGGAAAAATATTTTCCCGAAGTCTCAGAAGCGGCCCGAGACCGAAGGTCGAGGGCCGCTTCTGAGACTGAGGGAAAATATTTTTCCAGTACGGACCGACCAAAACGGTAAATAACGTGTTTATTTTTTTCGAGCAAAGTAAAAAAAATTGCAATTTTTTGGCGCGAAAAGTTGCGAGAGGTCCGTACTGGTGTGATACGGACCTCGTACTCAGCCAATCAAAAGGCTCTATTTTAGTTACGGACCTGAGTTACGGACCTCAAAAAAAATAAGAATAGTTATTACCTTCAGTTCAGTGCTTCACTTTATCGTTTATTAAACTTTTTGACTTGACTAGCTAATTTTAATGTAATTTAAATAATTGTACACTGTATTGTATATTTGCTCCAAGCTCCGAAATCTAATAGACACATTTTGAAATACTTAACAGAGAGATTTGGGAAAATTTGAAGATGTGTAATGTTTTGAATTTTCAAAACATATATATATATATATATACTAAAACGAATGTGATGTTGTTCACGGAACGTTGAAAGTGCTCAATACCATAAAGGTAGAGCGAATATATAGTGAAAGTGGTCTTACCTCAAAATGATAAAAGCCGCAACTGTCAGTTTCACGCAAGGCGATCTTCAGGCGAAGATCGCAGTTGCGGCTTTTATCATTTTGAGGTAAGACCACTTTCACTATATATATATATATATATAGTATAATGTATAATATTTTGACAGTTGGAATTAAATCCATGCAGTTTAAAATATATACCATTTGTTCTTTATAATACTGCAGAATAGTAAGTGGTAGTACAAATTTTGGAATTGCATGTGCAGTATGTTTATTATTTGATTAAAATTATAAATACTATAATTATATGCTTGATAATTAGCGTTTAGGGTGAAAAAACATACATACTATTGCTGTGTTTATATGACCTGGGCCTGCAGTCCTACAATTTTGTAGCAATAAACAAGCATTACTATGTATACTTGTCAATGTTAATACTAATTAATAAATACACTGCTGCAGTGAATAAGGGAGAGCTCGGGGGCAAACAGACGATACAGTTACATGGCGATTGTCAAGCAAGCTCATATCCTCAGAAAAATTATTCTCTTTCCCGGACAGGGATAACTTTCTGATTTCCAGTGAGATGCTCTGACCATTGAGCTACCAAGACTCGGCTATGGTGAGTGAACGTTACATTGATGTACTGATTCTATTGATATAACAGCAGTGTATATATTAACACACCCAATCATTAGTCATTACTGAAATATATAGTAACTGCTGTGCATAGGCAGTACATATATCATTAGAACCAGTGCATCATTGTAACCTCTCTCCATCTGAATCTCGATGGCTCGGTGGTTAGAGGCCGTCACTGGCAATAAGAAGGTTATAATTTTTTCAACCAGGAATATTATGTTTCTGACGATATGATCTTGACGTCCATGTTTTGTATACTGGCATGTATTCCATATACAGTAATATAATCTGTGTTTACAGTTCTCCATCCATTATGGAACATGTTGGACATACAAATTTTTTCATAAGGATACTTAGCTGGCCTAGTGGGTCACAACTTATTCTGTCAATGTAAAATACAGTTTATTATTATTATGTTCACATTGGGTATGTTGACACTACTATGTGTGTCAGCTAGATCATTGTTGACAAGCAGACTAGGCATGGCATTCTGAATATAGGTTATAATATATATAATATGTGCATTGTGCACAGTGATATAATTTAGATACTATAGTACACAATGCCATATATATGCTTTATTGTTACATGGCAATTAATATGGTATCTGCAATCTGCATTGGGCATTATTATTAGTAGTATTATTGTTAATGCATTATTATTATTAGTATTAATAATAATAATAATAATAATACAATAATATTTATACAGGATAGCCCCTTCAATGCTAACACTGGTATCAATATATGGGGTCTTGTTTTCTAACAAATTACAGTTGTTACAAATGTACAGTACAATGTTACAAAAACTAATTTTAACTCAAAAGTTGTATATCCTTCACATGTTGTCAATTAAGGCAATAGATAATCAGGGTTCGAATTAGCAGGTCGCAATTCGCAATTTGCGAGCCGATTTTTGGCACTTGCGAATCGAAAATTTTATTTTTTGCGAATCGACATTTTTTAATAACATGTATTCGTTTTCCATTTTTGCGTTCAATGTTTTGTTTTTCTAAAAAATATATGTGAAACGAAGAAATATAGCAGAAATATTTACGAAATTCGGGACGAAATTCAATGGTCGCCATTTTGTCGTCAAGCTTATTTACATCGCGGTTTTCGCGGATCTCTTGTATTTTGGCAGGTGGTAGATGTTGTAAATTATTTTCATTACTTATTTCTACTTTGAATCATCATTTTACACCATGGCATACTTAAATCTTAACGTGATTTACATGGGCGAGATAAATTAAAAGTCAGAAATTTGAAGATTTAGAATTTAAAATGCCATTTATTTTTACGGGTGAGAATCATGTTGCATATCGAAATTCACAATTTTTTTAGCGAGTCGACTTTTTCTCTCTAATTCGAACCCTGATAATGGTGCTATAACATGTATGAACAGATTAATTGAAACATGGAAAATAGCTCTTTACTGGTAGATATGATGTTAAAATGCCATGGAATTTCCTAAGTAGCATTACACAATGTAACTTGCTTCTAATACAAGAGGTACAAAACTTGGGATTTCTATTAACCAATCAGTTTCAAGTCCCGACTTGAGGAAAGATCAGTTTCCCTGACATACATAGAGACCTCTGATTATGACCATCAATATTTAGTTATCCATATTCCTGCAAGCTCCACATCACAGTAGTCCAATGTGGGTAGATTATTATCAACTTACTGTATATAATTTATCCACACCAACAATTGGAGTAGAATCCCTAATACGTCTTAGTAAATCTAATTTGAATGGACCCCTATACATGTGTACTATATGCATGCAATCCGTAGACATTTGAACGAATTTGATTTTTTTAAAGGACACATTGATGATAGAGATGCACTTTCTTCCTTCAACAGCCTTTGGTGTCTATATACAAATACTGCATTGATTATTTCGTGAGTCATCAATATTGTGATAAAAGTAATTTCTTTCTTAGTGATTGATGGTAGAAACAGCACTATTCTGTTGCTGCACTCAAAAATGCCTGGGTCTTGCAAGAGGCCCGGCCACATCGCCACCGTCAATCACTTGTGATTGCAGTGTATTCTGCAGACCAATGAAATGTTGCAACCATTATGCGTATTGCGTACCAACCAGTAAAACAAAGTACCGGCCGTTCATCTCAACACTTTCTCCAATTCCGCTGGTTAAAAGCATTTATTATACATTCAAAATTCATTCTCGTTTCCTATTGGTCAATTCCAGTGAATTCTTAATCTCTGGCAGGTACGACCTCATTTCTGTTGAATACTGTGAATTATTGCACGAATTAAGGTGTCCAAAACAAAAATTATTTAACGCTGATGACGTCACTAGGACCAAGCGTGCAAAAATTACAAATTAAAAAATGCCTGTAGTAGATTTGTTTGTATATTTTTAGTAAGACTATCTTGAACAATGTATAATAAAACAATTATTGGATTCGGCTTATGCATGATATTAAGAGTTATCCAGACCTCGGTCAAAGTTATCTGCTTTGGCAGGTAACATTGACTCTCGGTCTGGATAATTCTTGATATCATGATGCTCAACCTCATCCAATAATTGTATATTATGCTGTACTGTTACTACCATACAATAACATTATAAAGGTATGAGGTGTCTAAAAATATATATTGCAATTAAGGGATCATTCATACATCTCATGGAAATTTATGGGAGGGGTACACATGTCAGTCCTGGGTGGGGCCCGAGTTTTGCTCTCGCTGGCCTTGATGAATCATCAATAGTGTGAGACAAGTGCTGTAATTTCTTTCTTAGTGATTTATGGTAGAAACGGCAGTAAACTTCCCCATTATTCTGTTCAGTGCAGGTGCCAGGTACTGCACCCAAAAATTTAAAAAGTTTACGCTATTTAGTTTGATGTCCTATGGAAGAATTAATTAAATTCAAACAACACAAAGCTCTCAGAGATATTGTCCACTACAAATTTATTCAGTTTTGCAAATAAAAGGGCTAATACCTAATTCAAGTAAAGGAACTACAGTACTGTATTATAGTAGTAAATTAGCAACTACGCTATAAAAGTTTCAAACAGTATAAGCGGGCGAGGGGTGTTGCGTATAACGTATTTCTAGTACTAATATACTCCATGCAGTTTTTTCTGCTATTATACTCCATACAATGTACATCGTTCGTGAAATTTTCGATAGAAAAAGGTTCTGTAAAGTCCGTTCTGCGCATATCTGATATTTGGTTTTGTAAACAAACCAATGGGTCTGGGTACAAGAACATGCATTATGCAAACGCTTGTTCGGAAATTACCTCTTGAGCAGGAGCAGAAATAGCTTTGAATCAATTTTCACTCGTTCCTTCTTTGATCTTGTGGATAATCGTCCCAAAATCAGTTTATCCCGTTTGTAATTTGTTTACAATCTCGTAGTTAAACTCGGTAAACTTCATTCGAAATTCTTCTCGACTTCATTCTGATCAGCATCATCCAATCTTGAATGTCACTGTTAATGAATAGCACTCGGTTATTGTAACCTTATAAAGTCGATAAGATTATTTTCATAAAATCAATTTCGAATGTGCGTACGGCCAGGGTGGAATCCGTATAAACTTCACGCCGAAGATGCGCCAAGCTGGCTTTCAAAATACCACGCCAAGGTCTTTGGAACGACACGCCATTACGCCAATATACCATTTTACGCCAAGCAAAATACGCCAAGTACTTCTGCGATCTACGCCAACTTTATTCATCAAATATCCACAAATTTAGAATTGACTAAATCACATCAAGTTGATGTTGGAAGCTGGCTACATAAAAAGGAAACTGGGATGTTGGATATGCTCATATAAACGCGATGTGCTCATAACGCGGTATGCCCATAATTTTTGCGATTGTCCTCACAACGTCGGTGGAGAAACTTAGGTCGCACAACGTGGTCTATGCAAGTATGTATGTATGTATGTATGTATGTATTATGCATGCATGTACATGCATGCATGCATAATACATACATACATACATACATACATACTTGCATAGACCACGTTGTGCGACCTAAGTTTCTCCACCGACGTTGTGAGGACAATCGCAAAAATTATGGGCATACCGCGTTATGAGCACATCGCGTTTATATGAGCATATCCAACATCCCAGTTTCCTTTTTATGTAGCCAGCTTCCAACATCAACTTGATGTGATTTAGTCAATTCTAAATTTGTGGATATTTGATGAATAAAGTTGGCGTAGATCGCAGAAGTATATTGGCGTAATGGCGTGTCGTTCCGAAGACCTTGGCGTGGTATTTTGAAAGCCTTGGCGCATCTTCGGCGTGAAGTTTATACGGATTCCACCCTGGCCGTACGCACATTCGAAATTGATTGTATGAAAATAATCTGATCGACTTTATAAGGTTACAATAACCGAGTGCTATTCATTAACAGTGACATTCAAGATTGGATGATGCTGATCAGAATGAAGTCGAGAAGAATTTCGAATGAAGTTTACCGAGTTTAACTACGAGATTGTAAACAAATTACAAACGGGATAAACTGATTTTGGGACGATTATCCACAAGATCAAAGAAGGAACGAGTGAAAATTGATTCAAAGCTATTTCTGCTCCTGCTCAAGAGGTAATTTCCGAACAAGCGTTTGCATAATGCATGGCCGTTTCGAGATTCTTGTACCCAGACCCATTGGTTTGTTTACAAAACCAAATATCAGATATGTGCAGAACGGACTTTACAGAACCTTTTTCTATGGAAAATTTCACGAACGATGTACATTGTATGGAGTGTAATAGCAGAAAAAACTGCATGGTGGAGTATATTAGTACTAGAAATACGTTATACGCAACACCCCTCGCCCGCTTATACTGTTTGAAACTTTTATAGCGTAGTTGCTAATTTACTACTGTAATACAGTACTGTAGTTCCTTTACTTGAATTAGGTATTAGCCCATTTATTTGCAAAACTGAATAAATTTGTAGTAGACAATATCTCTGAGAGCTTTGTGTTGTTTGAATTTAATTCTTCCATAGGACATCAAACTAAATAGCGTAAACTTTTTAAATTTTTGGGTGCAGTTGGCCCTGCACTGAACAGAATAATGGGGAAGTTTACTGCCGTTTCTACCATAAATCACTAAGAAAGAAATTACAGCACTTGTCTCACACTATTGATGATTCATCAACGCCAGCGAGAGCAAAACTCGGGCCCCAGGACTGACATGTGTACCCCTCCCATAAATTTCCATGAGATGTATGAATGATCCCTTAATTGCAATATATATTTTTAGACACCTCATACCTTTATAATGTTATTGTATGGTAGTAACAGTACAGCATAATATACAATTATTGGATGAGGTTGAGCATCATGATATCAAGAATTATCCAGACCGAGAGTCAATGTTACCTGCCAAAGCAGATAACTTTGACTGAGGTCTGGATAACTCTTAATCTCATGCATAAGCCGAATCCAATAATTGTTTTATTATACATTGTTCAAGACAGTCTTACTAAAAATATACAAACAAATCTACTACAGGCATTTTTTAATTTGTAGTGACGTCATCAGCGTTAAATAATTTTTGTTTTGGACACCTTAATTCGTGCAATAATTCACAGTATTCAACAGAAATGAGGTCGTACCTGCCAGAGATTAAGAATTCACTGGAATTGACCAATAGGAAATGAGAATGAATTTTGAATGTATAATAAATGCTTTTAACCAGCGGAATTGGAGAAAGTGTTGAGATGAACGGCCGGTACTTTGTTTTACTGGTTGGTACGCAATACGCATAATGGTTGCAACATTTCATTGGTCTGCAGAATACACTGCAATCACAAGTGATTGACGGTGGCGATGTGGCCGGGCCTCTTGCAAGACCCGGGCATTTTTGAGTGCAGCAACAGAATAGTGCTGTTTCTACCATCAATCACTAAGAAAGAAATTGCTTTTATAACAATATTGATGACTCACGAAATAATCAATGCAGTATTTGTATATAGACACCAAAGGTTGTTGAAGGAAGAAAGTGCATCTCTATCATCAATGAGTGTCCTTTAAAAAAATCAAATTCGTTCAAATGTATAGGGGTCCATTCAAATTAGATTTACTAAGACGTATTAGGGATTCTACTCCAATTGTTGGTGTGGATAAATTATATACAGTAAGTTGATAATAATCTACCCACATTGGACTACTGTGATGTGGAGCTGGCAGGAATATGGATAACTAAATATTGATGGTCATAATCAGAGGTCTCTATGTATGTCAGGGAAACTGATCTTTCCTCAAGTCGGGACTTGAAACTGATTGGTTAATAGAAATCCCAAGTTTTGTACCTCTTGTATTAGAAGCAAGTTACATTGTGTAATGCTACTTAGGAAATTCCATGGCATTTTAACATCATCTCTACCACTAAAGAGCTATTTTCCATGTTTCAATTAATCTGTTCATACATGTTATAGCACCATTATCTATTGCCAAATATATGTGAAGGATATACAACTTTTGAGTTAAAATTAGTTTTTGTAACATTGAACTGTACATTGATGAATATGTGTTGAAATTTGTAACAACTGTAATTTGTTAGAAAACAAGACCCGGCTATCCTGTATAAATATTATTGTATTATTATTGTATTATTATTGTATTATTATTATTATTATTATTAATACTAATAATAATAATGCATTGACAATAATACTACCAATAATAATGCCTAATGCAGATTGCAGATACCATATTTGCCATGTAACAAAGCATATATATGGCATTGTGTACTATAGTACTATAGATGGAGTACTGTAAACACAGATTATATATGGAATACATGCCAGTATACAAAACATGGACGTCAAGATCATAATCGTCAGAAACATAATATTCCTGGTTGAAAAAATTATAACCTTCTTATTGCCAGTGACGGCCTCTAACCATTGAACCATCGAGATTCAGATGGAGAGAGGTTACAATGATGCACTGGTTCTAATGATATATGTACTGCCTATGCACAGCAGTTACTATATATTTCAGTAATGACTAATGATTGGGTGTGTTAATATATACATTGCTGTTATATCAATAGAATCAGTACATCGATGTAACGTTCACTCACCATAGCCGAGTCTTGGTAGCTCAATGGTCAGAGCATCTCACTGGAAATCAGAAAGTTATCCCTGTCCGGGAAAGAGAATAATTTTTCTGAGGATATGAGCTTGCTTGACAATCACCATGTAGCTGTATCGTCTGTTTCCCCCCGAGCTCTCCCTTATTCACTGCAGCAGTGTATTTATTAATTAGTATTAACATTGACAAGTATACATAGTAATGCTTGTTTATTGCTACAAAATTGTAGGACTGCAGGCCCAGGTCATATAAACACAGCAATAGTATGTATGTTTTTTCACCCTAAACGCTAATTATCAAGCATATTATATAGTATTTATAATTTTAATCAAATAATAAACATACTGCACATGGAATTCCAAAATTTGTACTACCACTTACTATTCTGCAGTATTATAAAGAACAAATGGTATATATTTTAAACTGCATGGATTTAATTCCAACTGTCAAAATATTATACATTATATTATATAAATATATATATATATATATGTTTTGAAAATTCAAAACATTACACATCTTCAAATTTTCCCAAATCTCTCTGTTAAGTATTTCAAAATGTGTCTATTAGATTTCGGAGCTTGGAGCAAATACACAATACAGTGTACAATTATTTAAATTACATTAAAATTAGCGAGTCAAGTCAAAAAGTTTAATAAACGATAAAGTGAAGCACTGAACTGAAGGTAAATTTCGTACGCTAGCCGTACGACGCTATAGTCTCTTAGAATTCAACGAAATGCAAGTAAATATTACCAAAATCCTAAACCTAACCCTAATCCCAACCAAATTGCTAACCCTAACCAAAAGAACTATGCAGAAAAGGCAAATTAATTGCTCAACACAGACCGGTGAGTCAGTGACAATCACAATGTACATAATTATAATAGTCCTTTTACCTTTTACTTGTGTCTGTCTTTGATTATCTTGTCCTTCAACACTACGGTTTCGGCTTGAAATCAGCTGATAATCCAGGGCCAAATTTTCCGATGCCGCATGAGGACGGTAATACGGTTGATCATATATATATATAATATATATATTATAGGTATATATATAATATATATATAATATATATACCTATAGATCAGGATTAGCTTGCATCTCGCGTGATAAGGGACTAAACGCCGGTCGATATTAGCACCCTCGCCCTCAGGGGAAAAGGTAAGATTAATAAATTTATAATTATTGTAATTTTTGAACATTTACTCGGTTTTGGGGAATTACTCTAAGATTAAAATAATAAAGATTAAAATAATAAAGATTTATAGCCTTTAAAATTAAACTTCTCAGTGAATACATGTCAGTTTTTTGTTGCCAGTAAAATATGGTGTCAAGTTATTGAAAATATTCATTATTTACCAAATTGTAAATCTTTATATTATATTTGTCAAACTGGAAGAGAAGTTTGCTTGAAGTCTTGACTGTACAGACCAAGACCAAAAACTGAGGGCAACTTTTCACTACAGTAATTAGTTTTTTGCAGGTGGGTTTAAACTACATGGCCCATACTGCTCTAGTATTAACCAATTTGAAAGTAGGATTTTGTATGACTGTGGCCAAAGGTGGACTGTTCTACTACATGTGTTGTTCAAGGGAGTTGACAGGGTGTAGCAAACACTTTAGCCTTCGATAAATTGGGCAGAACATCTTCTATATCTGGATGTGGATAATGATTATGTTTTAACGCCTTGTTCAATGGCTTCGGATCTATGCATAATCTAATGCTTCCATATCTCTCTTCTTGACAGCAACCATAGATGAGATATTGGTACTTTCCGGACAGGTATAGTGTAAAATATAATTCTTAAAAGTGATATCTTGGATTCTGTAAAAGTTATGTTTTTATACCCTTATATCCTCATCCCTATCATCATCCTTAGCCTGTCATTTTAGTGAACTGCCATTATTCTTATTTCCTTATCTTCATCCTTGTCCTTATCCTGATCTTTATATCCTCATCCATATCTTCATTCTTGTAATCTTCATCTGTATCCTCATTGTTATCTGTATTCTCATCTGTATCATTGTTATGTGTATCCTCATAAGGGGAATAAGACATATGGTGAAGGAATAAGGGGAGTAAGGGGAATAATTAAGACACATAGATAGATAGATAGATATGGTGAAGGCGTAAGGGGAGTAAGAGGAATAAGACATATGGTTAAGGAATAAGGGGAGTAAGGGGAATAAGACACATACATAGATATATATGGTGAAGGAATAAGGGGAGTAACGGGAATAAGACATATGGTGAAGGAATAAGGGGAGTAAGGGGAATAAGACACATACATAGATATATATGGTGAAGGAATAAGGGGAGTAATGGGAATAAGACATATGGTAAAGGAATAAGGGGAGTAAGGGGAATAAGACACATAGATACAGTAGATATATATGGTGAAGGAATAAGGGGAGTAAGGGGAATAAGGAGAATAAGACACAGAGATAGATATAGATAGATATATATGGTTAAGGAATAAGGGGAGTAAGGGGAATAAGACACATGATGAAGGAATAAGGGGAGTAAGGGGAATAAGACATATGATGAAGGAATAAGGGGAGTAAGGCATATGATGAAGGAATAAGGGGAGTAAGGGGAATAAGACACATACATAGATATATATATGGTGAAGGAATAAGGGGAGTAAGGGGAATAAGACATATGATGAAGGAATAAGGGGAGTAAGGGGAATAAGACATATGATGAAGGAATAAGGGGAGTAAGGGGAATAAGACACATACATAGATATATATATATGGTGAAGGAATAAGGGGAGTAAGGGGAATAAGACATATGGTGAAGGAATAAGGGGAGTAAGGGGAATAAGACATATGATGAAGGAATAAGGGGAGTAAGGGGAATAAGACACATACATAGATATATATATGGTGAAGGAATAAGGGGAGTAAGGGGAATAAGACATATGATGAAGGAATAAGGGGAGTAAGGGGAATAAGACATATGATGAAGGAATAAGGGGAGTAAGGGGAATAAGACATATGATGAAGGAATAAGGGGAGTAAGGGGAATAAGACACATACATAGATATATATATGGTGAAGGAATAAGGGGAGTAAGGGGAATAAGACATATGATGAAGGAATAAGGGGAGTAAGGGGAATAAGACATATGATGAAGGAATAAGGGGAGTAAGGGGAATAAGACATATGGTGAAGGAATAAGGTGAGTAAGGGGAATAAGACATATGATGAAGGAATAAGGGGAGTAATGGGAATAAGACACATGCATAGATATATATATATGGTGAAGGAATAAAGGAAGTAAGGGGAATAAGACATATGGTGAAGGAATAAGGGGAATAAGACACACACATAGATATATATGGTGAAGGAATAAGGGGAGTAAGGGGAATAAGACACATACATAGATATAGATAGATATATATGGTTAAGGAATAGGGGAGTGGGGGAGTAAGGGGAATAAGACAGATAGATATAGATAGATAAATATGGTTAAGGAATAGGGGAGTAAGGGGGATAAGATACAGTAGATATATATGGTGAAGGAGTAAGGGGGAATAAGACACATAGATATATAGATATATATGGTAAAGGAGTGAGGGGAATAAGGAGAATAAGACACATAGATAGATATAGATAGATATATATGGTTAAGGAATAAGGGGAGTTAGGGGAATAAGACAGATAGATACATATGGTGAAGGAATATGGGGAGTACGGGGAATATGACATAATATTACTTTAAACTTTTGTGCTTATTCCCAGGAATAAGGGGAATATAAGACATAATAGATGTATGGTCTAGGAGTAGGAAAGATAGATATATAGATATGGTTATAAGGAATAAGGGGAATAAGACATGATGAAGGAATAAGGGGAGTAAGGGGAATAAGACATGGTGAAGGAAAAAAGGGGAGTAAGGGGAATAAGACATACAGTAGACAGATATACATGGTGAAGGCATACCGGTATGGGAAGTAAGGGGAATAAGACATATGGTGAAGGAATAAGGGGAGTAAGGGAATAAGACACATAGATATTTATGGTGAAGGAATAAGGGCAGTAAGGGGAATAATTAAGACACATAGATAGATAGATATATATGGTGAAGGAATAAGGGGAGTAAGGGGAATAAGACATGATGAAGGAATAAGGGGAGTAAGGGGAATAAGATATGGTGAAGGAAAAAAGGGGAGTAAGGGGAATAAGACACATACAGTAGACAGATATATATGGTGAAGGCGTATGGGAAGTAAGGGGAATAAGACATATGGTTAAGGAATAAGGGGAGTAAGGGGAATAAGACAGATAGATACATATGGTGAAGGAATATGGGGAGTACGGGGAATATGACATAATATTACTTTAAACTTTTGTGCTTATTCCCAGGAATAAGGGGAATATAAGACATAATAGATGTATGGTCTAGGAGTAGGAAAGATAGATATATAGATATGGTTATAAGGAATAAGGGGAATAAGACATATGATGAAGGAATAAGGGGAGTAAGGGGAATAAGACATGGTGAAGGAAAAAGGTGAGTAAGGGGAATAAGACACATACAGTAGATAGATATACATGGTGAAGGCATACCGGTATGGGAAGTAAAGGGAATAAGACATATGGTGAAGGAATAAGGGGAGTAAGGGAATAAGACACATAGATATATATGGTGAAGGAATAAGGGCAGTAAGGGGAATAATTAAGACACATAGATAGATAGATATATATGGTGAAGGAATAAAGGGAGTAAGGGGTAAGGGGAATAAGACTATATGGTGAAGGAATAAGGGGAATAAGACACATACATAGATATATATGCATGGTTAAGGAATAAGGGGAGTAAGACAGATAGATACATATGGTGAAGGAATATGGGGAGTACGGGGAATAAGACATAATATTACTTTAAACTTTTGTGCTTATTCCCAGGAATAAGGGGAATATAAGACATAATAGATGTATGGTCTAGGAGTAGGAAAGATAGATATATAGATATGGTTATAAGGAATAAGGGGAGTAAGGGGAATAAGACATGATGAAGGAATAAGGGGAGTAAGGGGAATAAGACATGGTGAAGGAAAAAAGGGGAGTAAGGGGAATAAGACACATACAGTAGACAGATATATATGGTGAAGGCGTATGGGAAGTAAGGGGAATAAGACATATGGTTAAGGAATAAGGGGAGTAAGGGGAATAAGACAGATAGATACATATGGTGAAGGAATATGGGGAGTATGGGGAATATGACATAATATTACTTTAAACTTTTGTGCTTATTCCCAGGAATAAGGGGAATATAAGACATAATAGATGTATGGTCTAGGAGTAGGAAAGATAGATATATAGATATGGTTATAAGGAATAAGGGGAATAAGACATGATGAAGGAATAAGGGGAGTAAGGGGAATAAGACATGGTGAAGGAAAAAGGTGAGTAAGGGGAATAAGACACATACAGTAGATAGATATACATGGTGAAGGCATACCGGTATGGGAAGTAAGGGGAATAAGACATATGGTGAAGGAATAAGGGGAGTAAGGGAATAAGACACATAGATATATATGGTGAAGGAATAAGGGCAGTAAGGGGAATAATTAAGACACATAGATAGATAGATATATATGGTGAAGGAATAAAGGGAGTAAGGGGTAAGGGGAATAAGACTATATGGTGAAGGAATAAGGGGAATAAGACACATACATAGATATATATGGTTAAAGTGCCTATAACGTCTGTGGAGATTTTGCACATTTGTAATCTATGGATTATCCTGAGATAAATTGTAATATATCTTGTCAGCTTAAAATGTCATCTTCACAGACTTTTTTGCTGTTAAAGTTGACGGAAGTGATGTCATAGCGGGCATTTGTCTACATGAAAACCACTTTACAGATGCCCGCTATGACGTCATTTCCGTCAACTTTAACAGCAAAAAGTCTATGAAGATGAAATTTTCAGCTGACAAGATATATTACAATTTATCTCAGGAGAATCCATAGATTACAAATATGTTAAATTCTCCGCAGACGTTATATGCACTTTAAGGAATAAGGGGAGTAAGACAGATAGATACATATGGTGAAGGAATATGGGGAGTACGGGGAATAAGACATAATATTACTTTAAACTTTTGTCTTATTCCCAGGAATAAGGGGAATATAAGACATAATAGATGTATGGTCTAGGAGTAGGAAAGATAGATATATAGATATGGTTATAAGGAATAAGGGGAGTAAGGGGAATAAGACATGATGAAGGAATAAGGGGAGTAAGGGGAATAAGACATGGTGAAGGAAAAAAGGGGAGTAAGGGGAATAAGACACATACAGTAGACAGATATATATGGTGAAGGCGTATGGGAAGTAAGGGGAATAAGACATATGGTGAAGGAATAAGGGGAGTAAGGGGAATAAGACCATATATATATACATGGTGAAGGTGTATGGGAAGTAAGGAGAATAAGACATATGGTGAAGGAATAAGGGGAGTAAGGGGAATAAGACACATACAGTAGATAGATATACATGGTGAAGGCGTATGGGAAGTAAGGAGAATAAGACATATGGTGAAGCAATAAGGGGAGTAAGGGGAATAATTAAGACACGTAGATAGATAGATATATTATGGTGAAGGAATAAGGGGAATAAGGGGAATAAGACATATGGTGAAGGAATAAGGGGAGTAAGGGGAATAAGACACATAGATATATATATGGTGAAGGAATAACGGGAGTAAGGGGAATAAGATACAGTAGATATATATGGTGAAGGAGTAAGGGGAAATAAGACACATAGAGATATATATGGTGAAGGAGTAAGGGGAGTGAGGGGAATAAGACATATGGTGAAGGAATAAGGGGAGTAATGGGAATAAGACATATGATGAAGGAATAAGGGGAGTAAGGGGAATAAGACATATGATGAAGGAATAAGGGGAGTAAGGGGAATAAGACACATACATAGATATATATGGTGAAGGAATAAAGGAAGTAAGGGGAATAAGACATATGGTGAAGGAATAAGGGGAGTAAGGGGAATAAGACACACACATAGATATATATGGTGAAGGAATAAGGGGAGTAAGGGGAATAAGACACATACATAGATAGATATATATGGTTAAGGAATAGGGGAGTAGGGGAGTACCACTATGGTATGCCCAAGATTATGTGGAAGAAAAACAGAACTGTATTTTTAGAACTTCACACAACAATTTTATAATGGAACAAATGCACTTCATGCTTTTTGCAAGTATGGTGCTCAATGGTTAGAGCGTACAATCAGAAGGTTACAGTTTTGATTCCAGTCTGGGACTCTATTTTTTTGAGGATATGAGCTTGACGATCGTCTATGTATCATCTGATTATTATTTTCATTATCACAATTATTATTATCACATATCTTTGATGTTATAAAGAAACACTATAATTTTCGATTAAAAACACGGGACGTTTTGGTTGTCATGAAAACCAAAACTAGTAACTGAGACTCATTGCACAGTCTACACTATCAAACACTTTGAGCAAACTATATTTTGATCAAAGAAACTTTGATAGTGTAAGCCAGCCTTAAACCCTGGTTTACACTGTCACTATCAAAATTTATTTGATGAAACTATCGAACTGTATAGTTTGATTAAAGTGTGTGTCAGTGTAAACACCTTTCAAAGTTATGTGCACAAATTAGAACACAAAGAAATTGACTGTGTATCAATGAAACACCAGCCTCAAATGAATCTAAATTGTCAACTGAGATAAAGAACATTTTGAGAGTCTCATTTACAAGTAAAATATCAAGTGAAACAGGGTTATTCGATGGCAACGTGTTTCCTGATTTATTAGGCAAAATATGTGAATGTATACTGCATATATAGTCACTTATATGATCATGATCGACGATATAAATATGAAATACATATTTTTGATATACAGGTACATAAAACAATAAACTGTTGAATAGCATCGACTTTATTTTTTATGACATCGCAATAAACAATACAGCTTATAAAAATGTTGCAGTTACCTTAGTACATGTATTAAACGTATTTCCATACAGCGTTCATACTGTATATTGAGTCTCGCGTCGACTTCCGGTTTATCATGTTTACCTCGTACTGCATAATGACGTATTGAAGAAGCCGTCACTTCAAAGTTCTCGAAGAGTCTTCATCAATGTTCTTCGTTCTTCGATTTACAGCATTTGACCAACATTTTTCAGTACAATTCAATAACACATTTAAGCATAAGTTTGATCGATTCAATAAAAACATGTAAACAAGTACAAATCAGCGTACGGTTATCAAGATCGCGGACCAACCCGTTCCGATTGCTCGTCATATTTTGAATTTAGTATAGGTCTACCACGATCAGCGAGTTGTAAGCATATGATGAGCGTATTCACGATTAACACACTTTCAAAATCTACCAACAGAGTCTGACTGACGCAACTCGACGAAAAGAATAGATGTAGAATTTCGCTCAAATCGACTCGCAACATGCTTCACGGTTCGCAAAAACCTTGCGACTATTATTGCGCAATTTTGCAGATTCGTGGAACCCCAAGAATAAAACGACTAATAATGAAGCCAGAACCTAGACTCGTGCTACGGCCCGAGTAATAATCATCAAGATGGCAAGGTTACCGCAACAGCGTTGGCCAATTACTGCCGGCCCAAATATAAAAGTGCTAAAATAGTATAAACGATTTAGTTAGTAACAACAAGTAATACAGATAGTTTCAATGAGGCTTCGAGAGGTGTTGCAGTTCAAACAGATTGACTTACATGATCTTGGATCATCAGCATCTAATAGTAATTACATCCAGTTCCGGTTCGTAAATGTAGAACATCAACCTTCCAGAAATCCTTCATCGATAGATCCTCCAGAATATAGCATACATTATAGTTAACGAACTTGATATTTTACTACACTTGAATTGGCAACCTTTAAATCTGTCCTATTAAAATATTACTTCAGTGTCCTACGATCTAGTAAGCCTTGCAATACGGATTGTTGGAATTACTCGGGGGTTAATATTAATCAATTTCCTTTGCTCATTTAAAAAAAAAGATCATATGTCCATGTATTCGTGCCACAGGCTCAAGGGAGTACGTTCAGATTGATCAGTCTTTCTTTGTATGGTATCTATAAGTAATAATTATTGCTCCCTTACCAGAGAAGTAAATTATTAACAATTTACTAGTGAATTAAAGTTCGTTCAGTCCGTCAGTCTCATTGCTGCCGAAGACAGTCTAAAATAATAATTTAAACTACATAACGTAAGAAAGTTTATACACATTGAACATTTTTTGCGTTTCTTTATTCTAAATCTTTGAAAAACAAGCTTTTTGTTTTTAATGTCATGGGTAGTTTTGCTTGTAATGAGGAAAACAACTGCATCTGAATAATTAACATTGCAATCGCATACATAGAGATGCGCGAGGAGATGCGTTTCCCTTCAGAACTGGCTGTAGAGTTTACTTCCATTTGCGGTGCGATCTGTATTAAACAATAGGCTGTTGATGTTTTCTCACACTTTGAGAGCGTAATTCACGTGCAGAGTTGCACCTTGGAAAAGCAGTTGTGCATTCTCTTTTAACTGGGGAAATGGCAGGCTGTTGATGCAGTTGACGTATGTACATTTAACCTTGATCGGCCGTTTTTTTTTAACAAAGAAGTGAATAGGTTGTAGATTTGGTTCATATATGTAAAATTTGGCTGTTTGGAGGTAGTGAAACATGTTCGTTAAACCTGCAGGGGCGCATTCAGAGTAAACACGTCATGCGACTAAGCTAAAACATTTACTAATTAATTTCTTGATTTTTGAAATTTTACAGTATAACATTTAAACGTGTCGTGTGGCGAACGGAAAGCGCAATCTTGCAATAAAAATTTCTATCCTCGTCCCAGTCTCCCGTGTTGACTGAAGTGAGAACTACTCGGAAAAGCTAGCTTTGTAGCAGACTCCAGAGCATTTATGTGTATGCTCGACCTATGGCTAGAGGTAAATCTTTACAAACGGGTACAATTTCATACATCTAATGGCTGAAATACGTCGGAATTGCGAGCTTGAAAATGATAATATATACTAGCCAAAGTCCAATTTGGACTCTAGCCAAAGTCCAATTTGGATTTAAAAATTAATACTGATAAAATGTTCTTGTAAAAACACGTTTTAAATTTTGCTCAAAAGTACCATCAGAATGCGTCTGGGAGTGCGTATCCACAACATGTTTGACTAAGGTTTCTCAAATTCATTAATAATTCATAAGCATTTTACTCAATCAGACAGCTCCATTCCGTCACGTGAATCAGTGTGAAACACCGGTAAAGCATTGCATCAAACACTAGTGTTTCATTTATGTTAATTAAAACAGAGCGTATCACTAAACATTCGCAAGTCCCACAACGGTGGCTCATTGTCTTTCATTTGAGAAGCCATTTCAAAAACTCGTTCTGCGTGTTTGATCACGGTATCAATACACGCGAAAGCTACGGGTTTAGCTTTCTCGTGTTTTGATACCGTGATCAAACACGCAGAACGAGTTTTTTTAATAGTACATAGCCGCATCACTAATCCTGGATCCGTCAGAATCAAGAGCCATCGTATGGCGTAGAGACTAGAATCGACGAGGGGAAAAGATAAAATTTAAAGAAGTAGATTCTGATTTCATTTAAAAAAATTGGAGGGAAGAAAATAGAAAAAATAAAAATATAACAGGCTTGTCAACGGAAAAGCACCGTAAGGCCGTCCCATTCTTCTCTGCAATTCATAGTAATTTTCAGATTTATGTAAAAAAAACTGCTTTTAGCCAATGAAAACTTGCATTTTTAAAATGTAATTTTAGGATATTTATTCAAATACGCTGAAATTCCCATAAATCACTGTGGAAGACCAACTATATTCGAATTCTTCAATCGTTGCCGATTCACAAGTGACTACGAATTTGGAAAAGACAACGTTTGCCAAAATGGAGAACTATGTGGCCGAGATTTCCGGTTCTTATCTGACAACTGTCCATTTTGGTACCATAAGCGAATGGAAGGCACCCACGCTGGGACGTTAGCATCTACACATCGTCCGCCGCCCACGGCACTCCGACAACATCAAGTGATTTATGCCACAGATATCGGAGAATAATTAAAGTAAATCTAGAAAAGACTTCTATAATATCGTTGTAAGCTAAACAAGCACTTGGGAATACGACTTAAAGTTGACCATGAAGAGACCAGCAGAGACTACAAATAATCAGAAATGCTATTAATCGCGGATAAGAGTCCTTTAACCTACGGGACCTCAGAAAAGCTCTAAGTCTGAAGAATAATAATTAGGCAAACAAGTACTATTATAAGCAGAAGAAAAGGAAAAATTCATGTGCATATGGTGATTAAATGGTTTGAATTCCGGCTCTTGTCTGACAATTGTCCATTTTTGCAAGCGGATGGAAGGCATCATTGTAACATCTACGTCATCATCCGTCGCCCAGACACTCCGACAACTTCAAGTGATTTACGCTTCACAT
The DNA here is from genome assembly GCA_035772405.1 of Chrysogorgia sp. JL179-B06. Classification (NCBI taxonomy): domain Eukaryota; kingdom Metazoa; phylum Cnidaria; class Anthozoa; order Scleralcyonacea; family Chrysogorgiidae; genus Chrysogorgia; species Chrysogorgia sp. JL179-B06. The sequence continues at coordinate 756,677 of JAYKKM010000156.1, read as the reverse complement.
ATCAGAAAATAATTGGTGAAAGGAAAAGGTGGTAGAAAATCTTGTCACAAGGACCGTTTTCTATTTATTTATTTTTATTCATTTATATTTATTATACATACCATTTATTATTTTTTATATTTATTATTTATTTATATTTATATAATTCACCAGTTCTTTGTTAGCCTCTATTAATGATAAAGGATATTAATTGCAAAGAGAAAGGGTAATTCCTGGGAAGAGTTATTTCTTCTCAGCGGACTGTCACCCTGAAATCGGTTTATCCGGAGAGGGTTTCACATTGGTAAAGCTTCCTGCGGAGTCCCTGACATTGCTCGCATTTTTTTCCGCAGAGTTTTCGATTTTCTCTAAAATTTACGCCGCTTTGTTCCTTGTTACAAATGCTTGCTCTTCATCTCGTTTTTACCCCCCACAAGCCAAGACCCTGGCTACTCCACTGGGAACAAAGATAGCTGTTCTGAAGAGTATGTGCTAAATAAAGTTTTGTAATTTTTTCTTTAATTTTTTTCTCAAACTGTACCACTTGTACCAGATGCAGCTACCGGGGAATCCAAACTCCTTGCAATGAAACTGCTATGCCGCGGATAATTCCTGGTGGAACATTACCACTCCAGGATAGTAACAGAGGTACAACAGTAAACTGGTCGCAGGCGGATGAGTCAGTTTGGGAAAGGCTGTATACCCTGTTGCAAAATGATTTAATACATTAGGTCTGGTTGTTGATCTGCGTTAGATCTTCAACATACACGTTATTATTATTTATTTATTTATAATTCTTATATATATCATTTATTATATTTGTTTAAGCATGCTGAGTTTAATTTACAGTAATCTTTGCACTCTTGATATATGTACTGAGTAAACAAATTCGCTTTCTCAAGATAGCTGTGGAACTTATCTCTATTCCTCTGCTCGCTGATAAAGACTGTAATTTTCTGAAGAGTTAGTCCACACATAAAAGGCTGATGTCAATTTTCTGTAGCAAATTGTGCAAAAACAGAACCATAAAGCCAAATTCAAGTGAATCGATTTTATCTAAAATTTACGCCGCTTTTTTTCTTGTTACCAATGCTTGCTCTTCATATCATTTTCACCCCCACAAGCCAAGACCCTGGCTACGCCACTGGTAACAAAGATAGCTGTTCTGAAGAGTATGTGCTAAATAAAGTTTTGTAATTTTTTTCTTTAGCTCTTTCCACAGCTGATGGGCACAGGTGCATTTGATTTGTCCATAAACTGTGAACTCCAATGCAATCTCCACGAAGTAGCTGCACAAAACTGCTCTTAGCTTGATCCGAGTAAAAAGTGCGTTGGAAGTTACTATTGAGGAATGTGATGAGGAGGATGTAAAATGTGGCCGTTGCCACACGTGACGTGTACGGCTCAAACTGTACCACTGTTCCTCGCAAGTTGCTACCAACTGTTCCTGCTACCGGCGCCGCAATTTTCCGTCTCGTAAACGGTCGTTGCCAACCCAAACGGTCGATGCCAACCTGATATCCTTCTATTACCCCTGTAACCCCTTGTGTCCCCGCGACACACACATGTGTTTTTCTCCAAGATGGCGGATTTTTTTACTGATAAAACTCTGATGATTGGGGTGACTGTAAGCGCCCTCATGTAACATACCGACTAGCTAGGAATTCAGTCTTTTTTTTTTGTAAATCTCAGTGTGTTTTTGTGCCAATTTCAGTCTATTTTTGTGCCAATTTCAGTCTATTTTTGTGCCAATTGGCACACTGTTCGAACACCGGACTGAGATTTTCAAAAACACAGACTGAAATTGGCACAAAAACACACTGAGATTTACAAAAAAAACAGACTGAATTCCTAGCTAGTCGGTATGTTACATGAGGGCGCTTACAGTCACCCCAATCATCAGAGTTTTATCAGTAAAAAAATCCGCCATCTTGGAGAAAAACACATGTGTGTGTCGCGGAGACACAAGGGGTTACAGGGGTAATAGAAGGATATCAGGTTGGCATCGACCGTTTGGGTTGGCAACGACCGTTTACGAGACGGAAAATTGCACCGGCGCCGGGCCAGGTGGCCCAGCGCCGGTAGCAACTTGCGAGGAAAAAAAGTCGGGGAATCCAAACTCCGTGTAATGTAACTGCTGATAGTGTCTAATTGCCGCGGAGGAGAATTCCTGGTGGGACATTAACACCTCAAGATAGCGCGGATGGAAACTGGTCCCAGGCTGATGAGTCAGTTTGGGAAAGGCTGTACCCTGTTGCAAAAGGATTTAATACATTAGGTTTGGTTGTTGATCTGCGTTAGATCTTCCACATATATGTTATTATAATTTATTTATTTATATTTATTATATATATATCATTTATTATATTTGTTTAAGCATGCTGGCTTTATTTTACAGTAATCTTTGAACTCTTGATATGTGTACTGAGTAAACGAATTCGCTTTCTCAAGATAGCTGTGGAACTTATCTCTATTCCTCTGCTCGCTGATAAAGACTGTAATTTTCTGAAGAGTTAGTCCACACATCGAAGGCTGATGTCAATTTTCTGTGGCAAATCGTGCAAAAACAGAACCATAACGCCAAATTCAAGTGAATCGAATAAAAAAGTGGAAGAATAAAATAAAAAGGAAAAGGTGGAAGCGAATCTGTCACAAGGACCGTTTTTATTTATTTATTTTTATTTATATTTATTATATATATCATTTATTATATTTATTATTTATTTATATTTATATAATTTATCAGTTCCTTATTAACCTCTGTTAATGATGTCCATCGAAGGCGAAGAGAAAGGATAATCCTATAGGAAGAGTTCTCTCTCTCTTCTTAGCGGCGGACTTCTTTTGCTACACGTCGTGTGTCAAACTCAAGGATATTTTCTGAAATTCTTCTTGATAATTGGTGAAAGGAAAAGGTGGAAGCGAATCTTGTCACAAGGACCGTTTTTATTTATTTATTTATTTTTATTTATTTATATTTATATATATCATCATTTATTATATTTATAATCCAAACTCCGTGTAATGCAACTGCTGATAGTGTCTAATTGCCGCGGAGGAGAATTCCTGGTGCAACATTCCTGGAAGCTGATACCAATTCATTGGACCTACCTATGGGTTACATCATCGTTCCACTTAAGGTCCAGGAAGTTCTTGTCGATGTTGTCTATGAAATCCACCACTTCGTTGTTCTTCATTGCATTCCATAGACCATGCTCCGTTGCCAGCACCACAAACTTATCATTTCCGTAACTTCGGGACAAGGATTGGCTCTAAGGGTTTAAGCATGCTGGGTTTATTTTACAGTAATCTTTGAACTCTTGATATGTGTACTGAACCTAGTTTTATTTTGAATTACTTGAGAACTGGCAGACTTATTTTCCCAGCAAACAAATTTTGGGCAGCGGAGCTTCTTTTAGAGGCTGAATTCTACCAAATCCATGGAATGGCGAAAGAGATTTGGCCTGGACCAATGTTTCAAAACTCCAGTTTCATCATTAACTCCTTGACCGAAGATCAAAGAAATATCTTGTTATCTTGGTTACCGACACCTACCTTCTCCAACTGGGTTCAATTGTTCGTCATATCTCTATTCCTCTGCTCGCTGATAAAGACTGTAATTTTCTGAAGAGTTAGTCCACACATAAAAGGCTGATGTCAATTTTCTGTAGCAAATTGTGCAAAAACAGAACCATAAAGCCAAATTTAAGTGAATCGATTTTATGTGCTAAATAAAGTTTTGTAATTTTTTTCTTTAGCTCTTTCCACAGCTGATTCCTGCAGGCACAGATGCATTTGTTTTGTCCATAAACTGTGAACTCCAATGTAATCTCCATGAAGTAGCTGTACAAAACTGCTCTTAGCTTGATCCGAGTAAAAAGATATGCAATAGTGCGCATCTACCTTCAAGATATGCTCGACGCATATCTTGCTTGTAGACACGCACTACTGCACACTAATCTCCACGATTATTCTAAAGTGTGTGAAAAAGGTATTTGTCTTCAATTTCATTATTACCAATCCTTGCTCTTCATATCATTTTCACTCCCACACCACTGGGAACAAAGATAGCTGTTCTGTATAGTATGTGCTAAATAAAGTTTTGTAATTTTTTCTTTAGCTCTTTCCACAGCTGATTCCTGCAGGCACAGATGCATTTGTTTTGTCCATAAACTGTGAACTCCAATGCAATCTCCATGAAGTAGCAGCACAAAACTGCTCTCAGCTCGGGTCATGTGATCCGTGTAAAACGATATGCAATAGTGCGTTGGAAGTTACTATTGAGGAATGTGATGAGGATGTAAAATGTGACCGTTACCCAATCCTCGTGCTGCTCGTCGTTCATTAAAGTAAAGAATATTTTTCTGAAATTCTCGTTAATAATTGGTGAAAGGAAAAGGTGGAAGCGAATCTTGTCACAAGGACCGTTTTTATTTATTTATTTATTTATTTTTATTTATTTATATTTATTATATATATCATTTATTATATTTATAATCCAAACTCCGTGTAATGCAACTGCTGATAGTGTCTAATTGCCGCGGAGGAGAATTCCTGGTGCAACATTCCTGGAAGCTGATACCAATTCATTGGACCTACCTATGGGTTACATCATCGTTCCACTTAAGGTCCAGGAAGTTCTTGTCGATGTTGTCTATGAAATCCACCACTTCGTTGTTCTTCATTGCATTCCATAGACCATCCGTTGCCAGCACCACAAACTTATCATTTCCGTAACTTCGGGACAAGGATTGGCTCTAAGGGTTTAAGCATGCTGGGTTTATTTTACAGTAATCTTTGAACTCTTGATATGTGTACTGAGCAAACAAATTCGCTTTCTCAAGATTGCTGTGGAACCTATCTCTATTCCTCTGCTCGCTGATAAAGACTGTAATTTTCTGAAGAGTTAGTCCACACATAAAAGGCTGATGTCAATTTTCTGTAGCAAATTGTGCAAAAACAGAACCATAAAGCCAAATTCAAGTGAATCGATTTTATCTAAAATTTACGCCGCTTTTTTTCTTGTTACCAATGCTTACTCTTCATATCATTTTCACCCCCACAAGCCAAGACTCTGGCTACGCCACTGGTAACAAAGATAGCTGTTCTGAAGAGTATGTGCTAAATAAAGTTTTGTAATTTTTTTCTTTAGCTCTTTCCGCAGCTGATTCCTGCAGGCACAGATGCATTTGTTTTGTCCATAAACTGTGAACTCCAATACAATCTCCATGAAGTAGCAGCACAAAACTGCTCTCGGGTCATGTGATGCGTGCAAAGTTGGAAGTGGTAATTAAAAAATGGCACAACGATAAAGATGCAACATGTGGCCGTTGCCCGATTGGGCAAAAATTAATATACATATTCATGTAAAGATTACATCTTTATCGTTGTACCTTGAAACTGTTTCTCAGAAAGCAACAGACGTTCTTAATATTGTTGGTTACGTTGAATCACCCAAATATTTGCCCGTTAAGTCACCAAAATACGTTTTTACAAATGGTATGATAGACATTGAAAATTTACGATTCTATAAATAATAATAATAAAAATAGTCATTATTGAAGAAAGCCAACTTCACCAAGAAAGTGATTTACAGAAGGGTCCTCATTACAAAATTAATACCTAGAAATAATATATATGACATTATTAGAATATTGCTACTATTGCTAGTCGTCATGTATTAAAGTAAAGAATATTTTTCTGAAATTCTCCTTGATAATTGGTGACAGGAAAAGGTGGAAGCGAATCTGTCACAAGGACCGTTTTTATTTATTTATTTTTATTTATATTTATTATATATATCATTTATTATATTTATTATTTATTTATTTATATTTATATAATTTATCAGTTCCTTATTAACCTCTGTTAATGATGTCTATCGAAGGCGAAGAGAAAGGATAATCCTCTGGAATTTAACGGACTTCTTTTGCTACTCGTCGTGTATAAAAGTTAAAAATATCTTTCTGAAATTCTCCTTGATAATTGGTGAAAGGAAAAGGTGGAAGCGAATCTTCTCAGAAGGACCGTTTTTATTTATTTTTATTTATTTATATTTATTATATATATATATCATTTATTATTTATTTATATTTATATAATTTATCGTTCTTTATTAGCCTTTGTTAATGTCTATGAGTTAGTCGATCTGTTCATTACTAATATACAGTGACTGTCAAGCAAATCGTACAAAGCAATTTTGAAGCAATTTTCTCTGAAATGTACGCCGCTTTGTTCCTTGTTGCCAATGCTTGCTCTCAAGCGATCTAAAGCCTCCTTGATTGCATTCAGACCTTGGTAACGTGCTTTGACCGCATATTATGCGCAGACTATCTTGTGTGGTTTCAATCTCAGCTTTTCAATAAGTTCCTTCGTTGTTCGCACAGTGGTTCATACCAGTATAGCTCAAACTATACCTGGCCCCTTTGTACGAGGTGCAGCTACCACTAGGAAATCCAAACTCTATGTAATGCATCTGCTGATAGTCATGTAATTGCCGCCGAGGAGAATACCGCAACTATCGTTTGTTAATATGCCAGAAATGTAAAACCTGTGGATCTGGTGAGGCAATCAAGTGGCCGTGTACAAGTAAAACAAAATGAAAGTGAAAGCATGAAAATGAAAACAAAATGAAATGAACAAAATGAACAAAATGAAAGCATACAAGTGAAATATTTTTTACACTGCCGAGCGCAGTGTTGCCGCCGCGATAAATAACATACAGGACGTATAAGGCCCGTAAGAGCAATAGTCCATATCACTATGGCACTCGTTATGTAGCACGCAAATTTAAACAGAAATAATTTGTTAGCTGTTAGAAAAGTAATGGCTGTAAGGTATAAAATGTATGAGCAAGGTGGTGGAGTGAGGTCATCTAATTGCCTTTTTCAACGTGCGCATAACGTTCTACCTTTCGATTGGCTTGTGGCCAAATAAAAGGAGTTATTCGTCGATGCTAAATACTAAATACTTCGCAAACTTCTGAAAGTCGCATGCCCCCCGAACATATGGATCTCGAATATGACATTTCCTGCATTCTGCAGATGGAACGTTTGAGCAAACAAAAGTTTAGAACATGTCTTTAATGACATATTTTAAAAGTTTTAAGATTTTGTCGAGATTGAACTTTGTTGGTGAAAATGGCAAAATGTTTGTGTTTTTCATCCATTTTTTACTGTCATTTCGGTATACCTTCGCTCACTGTTTTCGTGCGCACTACCACTTTGAGTCATTGTATATTTTTTCGAAATCAACCAGCGGTTTCGCATCGTGCTGTTACTCAACACAAGAGAGGCAAACAGCATTAATTTATAGAGGCGCGTTCTCGATTTCTCATACTCGAGTAGTTAAAACTTAAAACAGCGAAAACCGAAATTTACTCTGGCTACAGCGAAACCGAAAATTACTCTGATATTGTTTCATTAAATAAGGCAGAAAGTTCTAGAAAGTGGTATAAAATCAGACCCACTCGGTAAAATTTGACAAAAGACTATAGAGATTTACCCTTTATAGGACAAGTGTACACAGGAATATTCTCGAGTCTGGTACACAGCTAGCTTTTCCGAGTAGTTATCACTTCACAGTCAACACGGGAGGCTGGGACGAGGATAGACACGTTTAAATATACTGTAAAATTTGAACGTACTCTGAATGTGCTCCTGGTTTAACGAACATGTTTCACTGTCTTCAAACAGCCAACATTTGCATGTACCAAATCTGCAAGGTAAAAATTTGCCAACGTCAAATTCAACTAATTAATCGTATCCTTTCAGATAAGAAATAATACTTTTGCAACTAAGGCCATTAAAGTAACAATTAAGCGTTAATTTATGGTTGTACTGCAATCAATATAGACTATAGTTATGATTGGGTGTTTTTAATGCAAATGTCATTCGTATGTATATATTATATAATTTGTAACAGTTAGGTTTTTATATGTAAATATTATACTACTTATTTGGTTGAACTAGCTTTTATAATTGTAATTAGACAAAATTATTTAAATACAGGGGCCCTATGGATATCAGCCATAGTGCTAGCCATAGAATAGCTATACCCTGCTAAAATAAAGTTTATTCATTCATTATTAATTTATACTGAGGCCGTCAAAACGTCGGTCACAAACAATTTTCGAGAGTAGTAAAAAAGTTAAGTGACACGTGTAGACAGTGTTTTGGATATGTAGCAAAGAGAAAAGGTGGATTAACAATACCGTTGCTAGTTTTTTAATCCACTCATCTGGAGCTCCCAAAGACGCGAGGCCAATCTCCTGTAGAGATGAAAAAAATATTTTATCAAATACTGAAGTCAGTCAGTTTTTGTCAGTTATTGTGCTTGTAATTCTTAAATTGAAAACCAGATTTAGCAATACGTATGTCGCACGTACGAACTAGTACACAACGTAGCCTTCGTTCTGGTAGCTCAATGGTTAGAGCGTTTAACCGGAGATCATGAAGGTTGTGGGTTGATTCACAGCTGGGGCTCAGAAACATTTTTCTAAGTTTGCGTTTAAGCTTGAGTAGCAAACAATTTACTAAAATTAACCATGTTAAAAGTTTAGGAATGTTTCCTGGTTATAAAGAGCATCTGTTACAATTTGTTTTCAGGTGTTTTTTTCTCGAATTTCGTTTTTCAAGAGGGAAATTACCGTACTATGTAACAACAATTGGGCTGTACGACCATGAGGAAAAGGACTACAATCTCCACTCTCCAGGCGCTGACGCTGTACTTTTTACGACATTTTGTGTGAGTTATTGCTAATGGGACCACAGTTCAGTTATATATAGACTAGAGATCAGTCAGTGGTAATTGATTTATCACCCATGGTGACATTAGCTATAGGAGCGTTATTTCATTCACGGCCAGAGTAGCGTCACCACATTACCTGTGAGCACTGAGCAAAAGCAGAGTCAGCAAACAAGGGAACATGACCAATCAACTCGTGACAAATGTCCTTTAAAACAGAAGTATTTATTTTCAAATGAGATGCAGAAGTATTTATTTTCAAAAAAGACTAAGCATGAGAATACAAAATTGTGCGCAATTGACGAAACATAAACTCCAGGGACTGCAGAGTCTGAAATTCCCGAATGCGAGAGATTCAACAACTTACGGTACTGGTGTATATAATGGTTTCTATCCATGTCGGATGTACTACGTGCTATGAAAGACGCGAAACGCCAATTCTGCAAGAAAATCACGCGACGACAGTAACCCGGCAACCGGCCGGAGGGTGAAGACTGTGCGACCTGCAAAACAACATTGAAAGCCGTGAACCTTAACGTGGACGCATGTACACATTGCGCACCTATTTTTTGTGTCACATTGCATTTACATTGGAAACCAGTGTTTTTACGATGCAGTACCTTTTAAGTAGTTGGAAACAACTTGAACATGAGGTATGTTATCTTTTCTGAAAATAAAAAATGTTCCACATAAATTCCAAGAAGGCTATTAAGAAGTTGACACAGAGATCGTGAGCATAATTTATAAAAACAGAACCATAAAGCCAAATTCAAGTGAATCAATTTTCTCTAAAATTTACGCCGCTTTGTTCCTTGTTTCCAATGCTTGCTCTTCATCTCGTTTTTACCCCCACAAGCAAAGACCTTGGCTACTCCACTGGGAACAAAGATAGCTGTTCTGAAGAGCATGTGCTAAATAAAGTTTTGTAATTTTTTTCTTTTGCTCATCCCACAGCTGATTCCTGCAGGCACTTTACATTTGCTTATTGAAGCAAATTCGGAAAATATTTATACCTAAACTTATGACAAGTAAGTACAGGTAAACTAACTGGTATTTATTTCTTAAAACAGTCACATGCCTCTCACACAATTTTAGGGTAAATGTATACGTGGATTAACGATTAACCAGTGAAGAGCCAGGCGCAAATCATAATCGTAGAAGAATTATTAATACCCAATGGTAAAATAAGTGATATAAAATAATTAAAAAACGAAACGTTAGTTTAATATATTATTGAATATTATTCTTTTGTATGGCTTTATTTTTTTATGCCAAAAAAGAAAAAGACCTTTTGGAACAGTTTTCGAGGAGTTTACGAAACTACGTCAGCGAATTAAAAACTGGATCTGAGCTAATCAGTCTATTTCAAACGGATAGCCTGGAAAATTCACTCTAATGCCAAGCCGTTTTGGTCTTTCTTTAAACTTAAGTCCAGTCGTCGATCTTATCCCGATACAATGTTATTGGAAACCAACACAGAAGTCACATCTGCCTGGATAAAGCCAATGCCTTCTCCGATCATTTCCGGTCTATTTATACCGACCAATCGCTCAGCTGTTTCCCTGTGTCTAACTTGGGGGACCAGCCTTCGTTGTCGGAAATTGTTGTGTCTATGGACAAAGTTTTAGCTGATTTGAAAGGGTTAAATGTTAACAAAGCGACTGGTCCCGACGAAATGCCGGCTAAGCTGATTGTCGAATGTGTCAAAGTTATTGCCAGTTCCGTATGCGAGCTTTTCAATCTGTCTTTATCGTCTGGTAATTTTTTTTCAGAATAGAAAGATGCTAACCTAATACCACTCTTTAAGAAAGGTAAACGAACATTTTTCACCAACTACCGTGGCATATCATTATTATCTATATTGTCTAAGGTGTTGGAGAGGTGTGTCGCGCGTCGGATGGTATCGTTTACGCAGGATCGTATCTTCCACCTTCAACATAGTTTTCGTAACGGTTTTCCCTGCAGAACTCAGCTTCTTGCCGTTCTTAACGAAATAGGAAAGGCTCTTGATAATGGGGATGAAATCGATATTGTATATCTTGATCTTACACGTGCATTTGATACTGTCTGTCACGTTCACCTCCAACAGAAACTGCACTTTTACGAATTACTGGTCCTCTGTTTGACTGGCTTTCTGACTACCTCTCCTGTCGTCATCAGCGTGTCATTGTCATTGTCAACGGCACATCTAGCCCATGGGCCCCATTATGTTCATTTTATATATAAACGATCTCCCTGGCAGCGTTTCCTTCTCCCGTATCGCCATGTTTGCCAATGACACTAATGTAAATGTATGAAATTAATGTAAAATTAGTCAACAATATCGGTCCAAGTATTTGATAGATAAATTTGTCTATACACGTGATACCCATTTAGTAAATACTAGACACGCAGCGAACAGCAACTTGAGAATACCTAAACTGTCTCCAATATATATATTTATTATATGACAATGACGTAATTCTTCCATATAAGGGCACGAGAACAGAACAAATACCAGGCCGTATTGCATGGTAAAATCCGTATTTCTCCTCTTCCATACCAGTTAAACCGGTTTGAACAGAACAAAAATACGGATTTTTTTGCGGCTTTAAACCAAAGCCTAAAATGGCGGATGCGAACTGTCTTTTTAATTTTGAAAATGTAAGTACAGACATGAACGACGCCTTATTATTTTCGTTAAACTCTGACGACTTTGACGATGAATTTCTCAAAGCAATGGACAGTTTAACAGAAACAACGTCTGACAACGTATCACAAACAAACGAGGAAATGAAATAAATACAAACTTATGCGGCCGGCTCGGAAAAATACTTGAGAAACTCGTAAAATACCCGGCCGTATTATATGCCAAACCATTCAATAAGATATAATTATTATATGGCACAAGCTACTTCCGGTGAAATTCTGACTGACACGTCACGTGCCGGTCCGTTATTTCCCGCATTGGACCGGTCCGGATTACGGATTTTGTCAACAATTTTGTTTACAACGATAGGAAACTTCGAAAAGCAGCAAAAAGTGTACGAATTTAGTAAATTAAACACTAAATCATGTACGAGACAGACGATAAACAATCTAAAAGAGTCTCACTATCATGAAAGCAATAGAAGAACAAAAACAAGGTTGAAAATGACGATTTTGTCACTCAAAACGTACGTAAATTATGTTGTTTAAAAAAGCCATGCTATATAATAAACCTCTTATTAACCTCGACCAAGCGGTCCTTACGGGAAAATAACAGACCTCGGTATTTTATGTACGAACCTCGCCCTACGGGCTCGGTCCGTACTGTCAAGACCTCGGTCTGATATTTTCCCGTAATGAATGTTCTAAGGATTAGTGGTGAAGGAAAATTTCGAGTGTTGGAATATATACATTTTAAGACCAAACCGGGACCAGTTGCGAAAAATGCATCTTAGCGGCCTTCCGGCTGGAATTGAACCTGCGATTGCTAGTGCAGTGCTCTGACCACTGAGCTACGGAAGCCGTTGCCGAGAGCCTAGATATATAGATATATATATAGATATATATATAGATATATATAGATATATATAGATATATATATATATATATATAGATATATCACTAGATCACTTGTTTAAAAACAAGCTAGATCACTTGTTTAAAAACATTTAATCACTACTCGGAGTTTCATTTGCCTGATGATTGTGATCTGTCCTCTAATACTGTATGGTGATACACAATGGTGTATTCGTAAAATTCGCCCCAGAAATATGAAACTCAAAGCGTAACGTCAGTCAGTTTCACACGGATGGATAGACGCTTGAATCGAAGTGTTTTATAACATTACTCTCGAAATATACCTCAATTAAGTAAGAAAGATAACCTGTTGGCCTTGTGCCACAATGACACAGAAAGAATCAAACCATAATACTTCGATCATAATACGTGGATTAAAACAACTATTTTTATTAAGTCACACTAACTGGTTCAACATTTTTTACACTTTCAAAATATAAAACTGCTAAGCGCGTTATCTTCCGGTACGTCTAATGTGTCGTCAAAATTTAATTTTGATGCCAAAATTGGCAACTGCATGTTATATGTGGTGCGCGTAATCGCCCGGAAAATACGGTAGATTACCAACAACCAATGAGAATATATATATAACTTTTCGTGAGAAATGGATTATGGCGGGATTATCACCCTCGACCTTGCTCGCAAAGGGGATAATTACGTGATAATTATATGATAATAATGTGATAATTACCTGTACTCTTAATATGCAACCATGTGGCGTATATAGAACGCATCCTATAAATAATATTTATAAAAGTTAAAGTTATAGATGTGGGTTCCAAGGGTGTCACAGGGTAGAAATCAAATGCACAGGAGATAAACAAACTAATAATTAATGAGCTATATCTGACCTATACCAGCATTCTGACCTAAAGTGACTGTACAGAGTCAGAAAATAAACAAACAAACTCTCAGCTCTTAGCGGACTCTTAGCGGACTTAAGAGATAAACAAACTAATAATTAATGAGCTGTGAAAAGTAAAATCATTTGGTATTTTTACAGTCAATCAGCAAACAGACTGAGAGGGAGGGAGAAATGACAGGTCCAGGGGATTAGGCGATAGTATTTCTTATAGATATTTCCTTTGACCAGCATTCTGACCTATACCAGCATTCTGACCTAAAGTGACTGTACAGAGTCAGAAAATAAACAACAAACTCTCAGCTCTTAGCGGACTCTTAGCGGACTCAGGAGATAAACAAACTAATAATTAATGAGCTGTGAAAAGTAAAATCATTTGGTATTTTTACAGTCAATCAGACAGGTCCAGGGGATTAAGCGATAGTAAAGCAGTAAGAAACAATAACTTGAAAAGGAATGAAAGTGCATAAGCTAATAATAAAAAAGTTCCATGCAAACTAAATATAACAAAACAATTTGTAGGAAATTAAATAAAAGAAAAAAATGAGATGCTTCTCTTGCCGTTTGCAATTATCGTTACCACCTGAGATGGGAAGGATGGCACAGACTTAATGTGTGAAACCAAATGGTTAGAGCTGTTGAAATGGCAGGCTACAGGTTTGTCAACATCATTGTTCCTCACAGAACAAAGATGTTCAGCAAACCTGTCTGAAAGGCCTTGCCCAGTTTCACCGATGTAGGTTTTAAATGAAATGCAATAAATGATGTTGGTGGACGTGCATGAAAAAGTATGACGGATGGTGTGGTTGAATTTGGGGCAGTAATAACTGTAGTGCCTAAGTTGCATTTTCCAACTGGACACAGTTTGGTCTTAAAAATGTATATATTCCAACAATCAAAATTTTCTTTGCAGTGATACAGAAATGGGAGATAAATAGAATTGGCAGCAATTGAGTCTGAATCATTTCTCAGTTTGTGATAGCTTTATTAAAATAAGAGCTAGTCACTTTAGTTTCTACACTGCAATAATTAACAATGGTTACCCTGAAGCTGAAGTTTGCTGATGGTCCATATGATGTTGACCATAATGATCCAACAGCCAATGCCTTGGCTTTAATCCCAAGAGTAAAGTCCATGAGCAAGTTCAGGGTCCTCCTTCCTTTATAAGTGGAAAAGAGATTTTGGAAAACTGTGGTCCAAATGGATATGCACCACGTATAACGTGCAGTTGCCAATTTTGGCATCAAAATAAATTGTTGACGACACATTAGACGCACCGGAAGCTAACATGCATAGCAGTTTTATATTTTGAAATTGTAAAAAATGTTAAACCAGTTAACCTACTGGAGATGAAACTGGCTGTTCCTTTCACGCACAGCAACGAAAAACCTGAACTGAGAGGATAAGTCTAATATTCAATAGAAAATACATTAACCAAATGCAAAATTTAGCAAGGTATGATGCAAAACCCACTTTAAAACTCGTCTTAAGGCTTAGAAAAACCCGACTGCATTGTCAACAGTTGATAATAATGTTTTGTCAGACAAAATAAATAGGACAAACACATATTTATTACAAATATTATGATTATTACTCAGTGAAGATAATTTTTGAAGTAATAAAGCATTATGAATGAAAACTTTGATATTTTTAGGTGATAAACATCGAAAAACAAATTTCGCACCCCGGTTCCTGTCAATTTTAGTTGTTTTTACTTTTTTCCCCAATTTGGAGAAAAGACCCCTATAGTGTCTTGTAAATTGCTGTTTTTGTGTGGGTTTTTATATACCCAAGCAGGAAAATGAAAACAAATATACCTATACCAGCATTCTGACCTAAAGTGACTGTACAGAGTCAGAAAATAAACAACAAACTCTCAGCTCTTAGCGCACTCTTAGCGGACTTCTTTTGCTACTCGTCGTGCGTAACAAGAATATTTTTCAGAAATTCTCTTTAATAATTGGTGAAAGGAAAATGTGGAAGCGAATCTTGTCACAAAGACCATTTTTATTTATTTTGATTTATTTATATTTATTATATATATCATTTATTATATTTATTATTTATTTATATTAATTTTATATAATTTATCAGTTCTTTATTAGCCTCTGTTAATGTCTATCGAAGACGAAGAGAAAGGATAATCCTCAGGAAGATTCCTCTCTTCTTAGCGGACTGTCACCCTGAAATCGGTTTATCCGGAGAGAGGGTTTCACATTCGGTAAAGCTTCGCGCTTCCTGTGGAGTCCGATGCGTTATCGAGTAAATGTAAAGACAATGGTTAGTCGATCTGTTCATTACTAATATACAGTGACTGTCAAGCAAATCGTACAAAGCAATTTTGAAGCAATTTTCTCTGAAATGTACGCCGCTTTGTTCCTTGTTGCCAATGCTTGCTCTCAAGCGATCTAAAGCCTCCTTGATTCCATTCAGACCTTGGTAACGTGCTTTGACCGCATATTATGCGCAGACTATCTTGTGTGGTTTCAATCTCAGCTTTTCAATAAGTTCCTTCGTTGTTCGCACAGTGGTTCATACCAGTATGGCTCAAACTATACCTGCCCCCTTTGTACGAGGTGCAGCTACCACTAGGAAATCCAAACGCTATGTAATGCATCTGCTGATAGTCATGTAATTGCCGCCGAGGAGAATACCGCAACTATCGTTTGTTAATATGCCAGAAATGTAAAACCTGTGGATCTGGTGAGGCAATCAAGTGGCCGTGTACAAGTAAAACAAAATGAAAGTGAAAGCATGAAAATGAAAACAAAATGAAATGAACAAAATGAACAAAATGAAAGCATACAAGTGAAATATTTTTTACACTGCCGAGCGCAGTGTTGCCGCGAATGGTAAATAACATACAGGACGTATAAGGGCCGTAAGAGCAATGGTCCATATCACTATGGCACTCGTTATGTAGCACGCAAATTTAAACAGAAATAATTTGTTAGCTGTTAGAAAAGTAATGGCTGTAAGGTATAAAATGTATGAGCAAGGTGGTGGAGTGAGGTCATCTAATTGCCTTTTTCAACGTGCGCATAACGTTCTACCTTTCGATTGGCTTGTGGCCAAATAAAAGGAGTTATTCGTCGATGCTAAATACTAAATACTTCGCAAACTTCTGAAAGTCGCATGCCCCCCGAACATATGGATCTCGAATATGACATTTCCTGCATTCTGCAGATGGAACGTTTGAGCAAACAAAAGTTTAGAACATGTCTTTAATGACATATTTTAAAAGTTTTAAGATTTTGTCGAGATTGAACTTTGTTGGTGAAAATGGCAAAATGTTTGTGTTTTTCATCCATTTTTTACTGTCATTTCGGTATACCTTCAAACCATAAAAAGTTATTAATCCACAAAAATCGCTCACTGTTTTCGTGCGCACTACCACTTTGATACACACTAACAAACGATTACAAATATACGACTCCGTCATTGGGTATTTGGAGTCCGCGAAATCAACCAGCGGTTTCACATCGTGCCATTAATTTATAGAGGCGCGTTCTCGAGTAGTTAAAACTTAAAACAGCGAAAACCGAAATTTACTCTGGCTACAGCGAAACCGAAAATTACTCTGATATTGTTTCATTAAATAAGGCAGAAAGTTCTAGAAAGTGGTATAAAATCAGACCCACTCGGTAAAATTTGGCAAAAGACTATAGAGATTTACCCTTTATAGGACAAGTGTACACAGGAATATTCTCGAGTCTGGTACACAGCTAGCTTTTCCGAGTAGTTATCACTTCACAGTCAACACGGGAGGCTGGGACGAGGATAGACACGTTTAAATATACTGTAAAATTTGAACGTACTCTGAATGTGCTCCTGGTTTAACGAACATGTTTCACTGTCTTCAAACAGCCAACATTTGCATGTACCAAATCTGCAAGGTAAAAATTTGCCAACGTCAAATTCAACTAATTAATCGTATCCTTTCAGATAAGAAATAATACTTTTGCAACTAAGGCCATTAAAGTAACAATTAAGTGTTAATTTATGGTTGTACTGCAGTCAATATAGACTAGTTATGATTGGGTGTTTTTAATGCAAATGTCATTCGTATGTATATATTATATAATTTGTAACAGTTAGGTTTTTATATGTAAATATTATACTACTTATTTGGTTGAACTAGCTTTTATAATTGTAATTAGACAAAATTATTTAAATACAGTGGCCCTATGGATATCAGCCATAGTGCTAGCCATAGAATAGCTACCCTGCTAAAATAAAGTTTATTCATTCATTTTTAATTTATACTGAGGCCGTCGAAACGTCGGTCACAAACAATTTTCGAGAGTAGTAAAAAAGTTAAGTGACGCGTGTAGACAGTGTTTTGGATATGTAGCAAAGAGAAAAGGTGGATTAACAATACCGTTGCTAGTTTTTCAATCCACTCATCTGGAGCTCCCAAAGACGCGAGGCCAATCTCCTGCAGAGATGAAAAAAATATTTTATCAAATACTGAAGTCAGTCAGTTTTTGTCAGTTATTGTGCTTGTAATTCTTAAATTGAAAACCAGATTTAGCAATACGTATGTCGCACGTACGAACTAGTACACAACGTAGCCTTCGTTCTGGTAGCTCAATGGTTAGAGCGTTTAACCGGAGATCATGAAGGTTGTGGGTTGATTCACAGCTGGGGCTCAGAAACATTTTTCTAAGTTTGCGTTTAAGCTTGAGTAGCAAACAATTTACTAAAATTAACCATGTTAAAAGTTTAGGAATTTATATTTTTCCAGTTTCCTGGTTATAAAGAGCATCTGTTACAATTTGTTTTCAGGTGTTTTTTTCTCGAATTTCGTTTTTCAAGAGGGAAATTACCGTACTATGTAACAACAATTGGGCTGTACGACCATGAGGAAAAGGACTACAATCTCCAGCAGGCCTCAGTAAACTGCGCGAGCGTGCGAGCACCGCTCGCAGGCACATTTTCAATTTGTGCAGGCACAAATTTTGTTGTTGATTTTTTAGCTGATTATTAAAACTGTGTTACTAAAACTTGAAAAGGAACACAAATTTTGCAGGCACACTTCCAACTTCTAAATTCTGCTCGCAGGCACAAAAATATATTAATGAGGCCTGATATTCTCCAGGGCTGACGCTGTACTTTTTACGACATTCTGTGTGAGTTATTGCTAATGGGAGCCCACAGTTCAGTTATATCTAGACTAGAGATCAGTCAGTGGTAATTGATTTATCAACCATGGTGACATTAGCTATAGGAGCGTTATTTCATTCACGGCCAGAGTAGCGTCACCACATTACCTGTGAGCACTGAGCAAAAGCAGAGTCAGCAAACAAGGGAACATGACCAATCAACTCGTGACAAATGTCCTTTAAAACAGAAGTATTTATTTTCAAATGAGATGCAGAAGTATTTATTTTCAAAAAAGACTAAGCATGAGAATACAAAATTGTGCGCAATTGACGAAACATTAACTCCAGGGACTGCAGAGTCTGAAATTCCCGAATGCGAGAGATTCAACAACTTACGGTTCTGGTGTATATAATGGTTTCTATCCATGTCGGATGTACTACGTGCTATGAAAGACGCGAAACGGCAATCCTGCAAGAAAATCACGCGACGACAGTAACCCGGCAACCGGCCGGAGGGTGAAGACTGTGCGACCTGCAAAACAACATTGAAAGCCGTAAACCTTAACGTGGACGCATGTACACATTGCGTACTTATTTTTTGTGTCACATTGCATTTGCATTGGAAACCAGTGTTTTTACCTTTTAAGTAGTTGGAAACAACTTGAAGATGAGGGATGTTATCTTTTCTGAAAATAAAAAATGTTCCACATAAATTCCAAGAAGGATATTAAGAAGTTGACACAGAGATCGTGAGCATAATTTATAAAAACAGAACCATAAAGCCAAATTCAAGTGAATCAATTTTCTCTAAAATTTACGCCGCTTTGTTCCTTGTTACAAATGCTTGCTCTTCATCTCGTTTTCACACCCCACAAGCCAAGACCTTGGCTACTCCACTGGGTTCTGAAGAGTATGTGCTACATAAAGTTTTGTCTATCTATCTACATGTATCTATCTATCTATCTATCTATCTATCTATCTATCTCCCTATCTACCTATCTCTCTTCTATCTATCTCCCTATCTACCTATCTCCCTATCTACCTCTCCCTCTCTCCCTCCCTCCCTCTCTCCCTCCCTCGCTCCCTCCCTCCCTCTCTCTCTCTATCTCTCTCTACCTCTCTCTATCTCTTTATCTCTCTCTATCTCTCTCTATCTCTCTATCTCTCTCTATCTCTCTCTATCTCTATCTATCTATCTATCTATCTATCTATCTATCTATCTATCTATCTATCTCTATCTATCTCTCTATCTCTCTATCTCTCTCTATCTATCTCTCTCTATCTATCTCTCTCTATCTCTCTCTATCTCTCTAAATGATACTTCTGCAACTAAGGCCATTAAAAGTGTGAAGTTGATCGTCCAGGTTGTTGCAGTCTTGAGAAAGACTGTTGTTGGTGACTGACGTTTCGACGGCCTCAGCGGCGGTCATCTTCAGAGTCAAGTAAAGCGTGTTTGTCAGGGTTTGCCTATATATACGTCTGGTTCATTACGTCATCGTTTGTTTATGTCATAATTAGTGTGAGTGGTTGTCGCGTTATGCGTGCATGGGCCAATATTGTTTGTAAGCGTGGGCCAATATTGTTTGCAAGCATGGGCTAATATTGTTTGTCATGTGTTAAGCGTGCACTGTATATTGTTTGTCGGTTGGTCTATTGTTCGTTGGTGCGTGCGAAGAAGTCTTTTGCATGGTGTCGGTAATTGTTGTGATCTGTTAAGTGGTTTATGTTCCAAGTTGGTATACCAACTTTCTAATGTAAGTCGTTGTTTGTAGTTTGTGTTAAAGGCGATACATTCAGCCGAGTCCCAGTCAATATCGTGTTTTGTTTGTACGTGGTGTTCAGCTATGTGATTAGTCCTGTCTCCGTTTCTAGTAGCTCGTTTGTGTTCAGTTAGTCTGATTTTTAGGTTTCTGCCGGTTTCACCAATATAAGTGTCCTGGCAGTCGGCGCATTTGATCTTATAAAGTGCACCCTGTCTTTCGTGAGGCTGTTCTTTGTCTTTCAATGCAATATTTTTCGCTTATGTTTATGCCAATTGTAACAATAGACCATTGGGCAAAATTTGTAAATGGCCTAGAAATAGAAATTCGTTCCTTAACCATGAAACTACATAAAACTCAGTCAATTGGTGCAAAAATATATACTAAGAACAAATACACAAAGTTGTTCCAAGAAATCCTTTGCAAAACAGTCGAATTCAGGCAGATACTTCATGTATGCCTAAACCTAGATACTTCATGTAATCCTGTCCCCAATGCATACCCTAAAACTAACCATAAACTGTGTCGAGATATGAAAAACAGCATACATGAAGTAGGCACCACTTCCTTGGAATTTTTGGGATTTTTTTGTCATATAACCACCAATCAAAATGCGTATATGCCACGTTTGTACACACAAAAGTCCCTTGAATGTAATTGGTTAAATAGTTTCTACATACAAATGCATGTATAGGTTATTTTTGTATAGGTTATCATCAAGTTATCACATGTATAGGTTATCATCAAGACATTTTTCTATTTTGCATGTCCGCAATCTTCTTTAAAACTAATAAAGAGAGCCAATATCCACAAATTTTGACTAAATAGGGTAAATGTACTTCGGTAATAATGTACAAATCGAGACTATATTCGTTCGTATAAAAAAGAACAATTCGAGTCAGTCACGCGATCTTATGTCACTTTCTCTGTTTACGAGATACATCACTTCCTACATTTTACAACAGCAGTAGAGTATTTTTGGTGAGACAGTGTCTTAGTTAACAGGCTTACGTTTTAAAACAGGACATCATACAGAAAAGGGTGGTAGTTCTAATTCCAAGTCATCATGAAAGGTGACGATTTGAGATGAAACACTCTCGTATACTTCGTCATCATCATCCTTCCCATTCTTACAGTCGCTGCATCTGCACATGTCTGTACATGGCAGTTTATTCGCCAAACATGAACAGCCACCTTTGATGCATTTGGTTGTTTTGCAGCCACATTTAACAACCTTAAGTAGACTTTCTGGAGCTGCAGCTTTGGTCTTCCAGACAACATCAATAACTCTGTCTTTGACAGACCAACCATAGCCGTTAGGAGATGGAGCAGATATGGTCTGGTGAAGTGACCTGTGGTGTATGGCAGCTTGATAGGAACATCTCTTAATATGCTGTAGCAACGCATCTTTACATGGCGGCAAGCTCTTTTCGGATGTTGTTGCACAGAACGACGTGTATCTGGTTGCATTGATGTCCTTTGATGTATGCACGTAAATTCCTCCAAGACCTCCACAAGCTCCGGAGATGCTGCGAATAATTTGCCGAGACCAGCAAAGCATTGAATGAACTTTGGAGCTGATTACATCATACGCCTTCTTCTTCCCTTTACCATAAAAGGCACTTGTCGAGTCGCAACCGCTATAAACATGGAGGCCAATAAGACTTTTACAGACATCAGTTCCTAGCACTTGAACCATCGAATCAATTGAAATGATGCGCTGTAAATTTCGCTTTCCAGTTTGGAAATATAGATTTGTTATGACTCCAGAAAACTTCAAACAAATGATGGCAACATCAGTGTCTGGACTTCTAATAACCACACAAGAATGATTGTCTGTGTCACTGGCATGCTTGGCATGTAGCAGAAGACGGGTATCTGCTTCCTCATGGTCAGAAATCAATTCTGCAACAACTGCAACATGACATTTTCCATAAGCATCCCACGTGAGTTGATGACAGTGAACACCATGTGAAATGATCAACGTGATATTCGTTTGAAGATACATATCTTGCCAGGTTTTGAAAAGGAACTCAACGAGATGTTCCTTATTGGATCCATTAGCCAGAAACTTCTTGAATTGACTTGGTGTCTTCTGTGTCATTGCATAAATGGTTATAACTTCAGACCCTTTGCCGGCTCTTCTTGTACGCTCTATTCCTTTAATTAATGCTGACCATAGGGTAAGTGTCAGTCACAAAGTCAACTCGCGTGCTCTTGTGTGACATCGCACTAGAGATTACATGATCTAAAATCTTCTTGGCAAGTTGTTCTAATGTGGCTGGTAGGTTCTTTAGTGACTGCAGCAAAGCCATGCCATCGATCATTAGAGCACTGTTAACTGGGACAGCCTCCACACAGTGATTCTGGACTGCCTTTACGTCACATTCAAGCAAATTCAGAAGAGCACTTTTGTTCGTCTTAACAAGTGAATCCAGTCCATTGGAAATGGGAAAGGGTATGTCTCCAAGACAATACGTCATAACCTCTCTCATGTCGATCTCTCTAGATTGACTGACGACTAGAAGACGAGCATACATGGATCTTGAGTTCTTCGAAATCGTAGAGCTAGATACCTTGGTTGATGTACGCTAGTTGTGTGCGAAGGTTTTCAAATTAAGCTTCGGCAAAGTATCATACAAGTTAATTTTCCCATCTGGATTGATCCTGTCTTCAAGAAATTGGGTCATATCGCTTTTCCCAATAGCATACGCTTGGAGAAAATCATGTTTGACCTTATCGATTGCAATCGCTCCAGAGCTGATATTAACAAGATGGGAATTGCAGGGCTCAAGATTTGAATTTTTTACCAGTATCCAAGTGGATACTAGCACCTTAAAATCTGGTATCCCTCCTTGAAATTTAGTATCCCAGATTTGGATAGTAGGTATTCCGATTAGCAGTATCCAAACAAGGTAAAATATCCAAAAAATAAGTGCTGGACAGGTGCTGATCATTAATGATTTATGTAATGGTATAACAATGATGTCCAGAAATGTGTATTTTAGGAGCAATTATACAATATCCATCCACTTTTGAAACCACATTTAAGGCAGAAATACAAACCAGGATGCTCTAAAATGTCTTTAAATATAATGTTGAAGGTTTATATTATTGTGTGTACTGGTTGATTGTTATTAAATGAAATGGGGTTTTAAAATAGAACGAAGAATTTGTATATGATGAACTTTCCGTAATTTGACCCTTTTACTAACTGTCCACAGATACAAATAGCGAAAGTGGATGGGTATTCTACAATTTAGTGTATATGTGGAGAATTAATCTTGTGCCTAGATACATTCCGCATTCACGCGACAAACAACGAAAAAAATACACGGAATAAGAAACAAAGCACCAAAACAGAGCTATTTTATCGAACATTTCACCAAAATGTACAGGTTTTTTATAGTATCCCGTCGGGATACTAAGCCTATGATATCCAATATCCAAAATTAAAATATGGTATCCCATGGATATCGGGATACCGCAAATCTTGAGCCCTGGAATTGTCCTCTCTGGAAGACCAAGGATTCAACATGCTGCATGCTGTATTCTTAACAGAAAGGACCAACTCTCGCACACATTTGCAGGCCTTAAAATATCGGTCGGTCACGGACATTGTCCGACCCATTCGTGAAATTGTCCGATGTAGGGAGGAAACCGCCGGACATTGCGTCCGACCCAAGTGAAATTGAGGTCAGTAGTTTGTCCGACCCATAGTGTATTGGTGTCCGACCGAACTGTAACTTATTACTGAACTAATTACAGAGTTTCACTGCGGTTAAAAGATCACGCAAAGAATAACAGTGGCGATCCACAACATCCTCACACCATGGCTTATAGTTATTATCTGAAAGCCAATGGAGTAGAAATAGAACAGCGCGTAAAGAAATTAGCCAAAACCTCTGACAAAGCAAAGCGAAAACTCAAAAGTGTCCGGCATATTTCGTGGTCAAGAATGAACTACATGTATATATACATCACCACCTGCAAAGATTTAAATTTCCGAGTCAAACTGAACTCAAAGTCATCGGACATTATCAGATATTTTGTCCGACCCAAACTCAAAGTCATCGGACATTTTGTCAGACTACTCTACAAAATATATTTTAAGGCCTGATTTGATACGGGTTTTATATAGGAATGAATGATTTTACTAGGTAATACACTTAGACAAAGCTACAATTCTACACTTTTATAATAGCTAAGATAGTTTGAACAATCTTTTACAACCCTTGTAATAAGCCTGTACAGTCTATTGTGAGTGTTGCAATTCAAAAGAACCTCTGCAGTGAGGCTATTAATAAAAAATTCACTTTATTAAAGTTTGATGTAAATAAAACTATAACAACGATTAAACCAATAACAGCATATAACTATTATGGTAATATGTGAAATTTTTGCACAAGAGTGCTTGAAGCTGTGTTATGGTTAGTCACCAACAATCCCATAGTATTTCGAATACAAACTAACAAAGTATTTTTATTAGTACTACTGTATGATTAGTATGATATAAACTTAATTGAGAAACTTGCCTTGTTTATAATAGAAATATTTGTAAATTTCTGGTAGCACTCGTCGTGGAATCCAAAGTCTGGATAATGTTGTTTGGCATCTTCCAGGCGAACCAGGTCACTATTTTTGTCCACGAAATCAAGCAACCCTTTGCTTTCCAAGATCAGGGCTATGTCATGTTGTTTTCCGTATAAACCCTTCCAATCTTTGATTCTTTCTACCAATGTCTTTAACCTCTTAGTTGTTAATGGTTTAACATCGGATTTTGTATCGTTAACAATGTGTAAATAACACTTTAAATTGTTATCTGGAAGCCGCCATATTGTTTTTAACGCTAACAACATACATCCCCTATTATCCCTTTAAATATTGTTATGTTCCTTATTGTCCCTATAAGACCCTTCAGGCGGTTATAGCACCAATATACATTAATATTATTATAATGTACTATAATCATATATATTCTATAACACACTATACACTATAACACACTATACTATACACTACACTATACTACCTATACTACACTATACTACACTATACTACCTACACTACACTATACTACACTATACTACACTATACTACACTATACAACACTATACTACACTATACAACACTATACTACCTATACTACACTATACTGGCTATACTACACTATACTAGCTATACTACACTATACTAGCTATACTAGCTATACTACACTATACTAGCTATACTACACTATACTAGCTATACTACACTATACTAGCTATACTACACTATACTACCTATACTACACTATACTACCTATACTACACTATACTACCTATACTACACTATACTACCTATACTACACTTATACTACACTATACTACACTATACTACACTATACTACACTATACTACCTATACTACACTATACTACACTATACTACACTATACTAGCTATACTACACTATACAAGCTATACTACACTATACTAGCTATACTACACTATACTACACTATACTACTTATACTACACTATACTACACTATACTAGCTATACTACACTATACTACACTATACTGGCTATACTACACTATACTAGCTATACTACACTATACTGGCTATACTACACTATACTAGCTATACTACACTATACTAGCTATACTACCTATACTACACTATACTAGCTATACTACACTATACTAGCTATACTACACTATACTACCTATACTACACTATACTACCTATACTACACTATACTACAAATACTACACTATACTACCTATACTACACTATACTACCTATACTACACTATACTACCTATACTACACTATACTACCTATACTACACTATACTACCTATACTACACTATACTACCTATACTACACTATACTACACTATACTAGCTATACTACACTATACTAGCTATACTACACTATACTAGCTATACTACACTATACTAGCTATACTACACTATACTACACTATACTACCTATACTACACTATACTACACTATACTACCTATACTACCTATACTACACTATACTACCTATACTACACTATACTACCTATACTACCTATACTACCTATACTACCTATACTACCTATACTACCTATACTACACTATACTACACTATACTAGCTATACTATACTAGCTATACTACACTATACTACCTATACTACCTATACTACACTATACTACCTATACTACACTATACTACACTATACTACCTATACTACACTATACTACACTATACTACACTATACTACACTATACTACCTATATAGTGTATACCCATGATAGTGGGGACATTTATTAGAATACAAATGTATAGTCAAACCGGTCGCATTTTGTACGCTTCATATATAAGCACCGTGGTTGCGCGTAGGGTTGATCTTCTGATTTTAATTTGCTATTCTGAACAACAGGATATATCAAAGGTAAAGCGCTCTTGGATTGCTTATAAAATCATTTTTTAAATATTTCTTTTAATATTTGTCCCAAATTATACTTTAACACTGAATTTAATAGAAACATTGTAAAAAAGAACTTAATAATAGTACAAATATTTCCTGCTTTCTGGTCCATATATTCAGAAATATTTTTGAACGAAAACTTTTAGCTATTAACTAATTAACAAGTACTAGTAGTAATAATATGAATTATAAATTTCGAGACAGACTATATAACAGATTGTATTAAAAATCCATGTACCAATCAATAAGAATCTTCACCATAAATACAGAAAGTACAAAAACTGACAAGACAGCTTGAATTATACTTAATAAATTATAATTTCCAGTTACCACGGGAGGCATCTTGAGATGGCAACCAACCACTGGAAGTGATAGATTTTTCTGAGAAACTTGATTTTTATGGGAAAACAAATCACGGTAATTTATTACCACGAAATTTTTGCCATTGTAAATAAAATGGGGATGTAAAAAATTCAGTTACCGCGGGTGCATACAATGTACACCTGAAAATGTGTGAATTAACACTGTCCTACCTTCTCAAATTTCCCATCCCAAAGAAGACCTTGAACGTCAAATTTCCTACTCCCTAAAGACGGCTTATAGAGTCAAATTCCTGGGGTATTGCGGGTGAAGGGGTGTGTGGTAAAGTTTCTAATTGATCGGTAGAGTCTGTACAAACCACACAGTATTAATAACAAAAAAATTATTTCAAGGTCCGTCGGACTGCAAAAATCTTTCTAAGAACCTTTTCCAACTGTGTTAAAGATTTTGTTGAAATAGGCAAAGAAATATTGTGTTTAATTAAAAATGCTATGATATTATCGTATATTTGTTTCACTTTCACAATATTTGAATCACCACTGTCAGCTTCTAGAAATAAAACAGATGCAGAAACGACCGCATACTCCAGCATATTTACTTTTCCTGGATTGACGTTTTCATTCAGTAATTCAAGAAACTTCTCTGATTTTGTGCATCTCTTCACCTATTGTTTTTCCAGTTTGCTTGCTTGAGCCACCACATTTTTTGCCACCGCACTCTCCATGACAGTTGCACAAATTTGAGCACGGCACATTGGACTTTGCACAGTTACACCTCCTTTTACCTGTGTACTTACGAGAGCTAGTGTAGTATAGGGTAGTGTAGTATAGTGTAGTATAGTGTAGTATAGTGTAGTATAGCTAGTATAGGTAGTATAGTGTAGTATAGCTAGTATAGCTAGTATAGGTAGTATAGTATAGTGTAGTATAGTGTAGTATAGGTAGTATAGTGTAGTATAGGTAGTATAGTGTAGTATGGTGTAGTATAGCTAGTATAGTGTAGTATAGTGTAGTATAGTGTAGTATAGTGTAGTATAGTGTAGTATAGGTAGTATAGTGTAGTATAGGTAGTATAGTGTAGTATGGTGTAGTATAGCTAGTATAGTGTAGTATAGTGTAGTATAGTGTAGTATAGTGTAGTATAGTGTAGTATAGCTAGTATAGGTAGTTTAGTGTAGTATAGTGTAGTATAGGTAGTATAGTGTAGTATAGCTAGTATAGTGTAGTATAGCTAGTATAGTGTAGTATAGCTAGTATAGTGTAGTATAGCTAGTATAGTGTAGTATAGCCAGTATAGTGTAGTATAGCCAGTATAGTGTTGTATAGTGTAGTATAGTGTAGTATAGTGTAGTATAGTGTAGTATAGTGTAGTATATAGTGTAGTATAGTGTAGTATATAGTGTAGTATATAGTGTAGTATATAGTGTAGTATATAGTGTAGTATAGTGTAGTATAGTGTAGTATAGTGTAGTATAGTGTAGTTATGTAGTATAGGTAGTATAGCGTAGTATAGCGTAGTATAGCGTAGTATAGCGTAGTATAGTGTAGTATAGTGTAGTATAGTGTAGTATAGTGTAGTATAGGTAGTATAGGTAGTATAGTGTAGTATAGGTAGTATAGTGTAGTATAGCTAGTATAGTGTAGTATAGCTAGTATAGTGTAGTATAGCTAGTATAGTGTAGTATAGTGTAGTATAGCTAGTATAATGTAGTATAGTGTAGTATAGTGTAGTAAGGTAGTATAGTGTAGTATAGTGTAGTATAGTGTAGTATAGTGTAGTATAGTGTAGTATAGTGTAGTATAGCTAGTATAGCTAGTGTAGTATAGATAGTATAGTGTAGTATAGTGTAGTATAGGTAGTATAGGTAGTATAGTGTAGTATAGTGTAGTATAGGTAGTATAGTGTAGTATAGTGTAGTATAGGTAGTATAGTGTAGTATAGTGTAGTATAGCGTAGTATAGCGTAGTATAGTGTAGTATAGTGTAGTATAGCGTAGTATAGCGTAGTATAGTGTAGTATAGCGTAGTATAGCGTAGTATAGCGTAGTATAGTGTAGTATAGTGTAGTATAGGTAGTATAGCGTAGTATAGTGTAGTATAGTGTAGTATAGGTAGTATAGTGTAGTATAGTGTAGTATAGCGTAGTATAGCGTAGTATAGCGTAGTATAGCGTAGTATAGTGTAGTATAGCGTAGTATAGCGTAGTATAGCGTAGTATAGCGTAGTATAGTGTAGTATAGCGTAGTATAGCGTAGTATAGTGTAGTATAGTGTAGTATAGCAGGGCCGTAGGAAGCAATTTTGTATTGAGGGGGCTGATGTAGCGAGCGTCGAAGACGCGAGATATCTAGGGGGGTCCGGGAGCATGCCCCCCCGGCAAATTTTGGATTCTAGGGTCTCTGAAACATCATTTCCAGCATTCTGGGGCGAGATTTATAGCAAAATTTATAGCATAAAAAGCAAAGAAAATTTGTTAAAGCAGATCAGAGCAGGGTACATATCAAGATATTTTGAGATTTAAATCAAAAGTTGTGAAGCAGTGCAGTCGGTAATACGGGTTTTGTTCGTTTTATTACGATATACGTCCTACTTCATGTAAATCAAACATTATAGCTTTCACCGAGGGCTCATAGAAGAGCTCACTGAAACACGTAATCATTGTTAATTTAATCGAAATTAACATTGTTGGGATTTACGGTAACATCGTAGAATCCCACATCAGTTATATATTACAACTAACAAGTAAATAAATGATTAATTAGACCCTGGCAACAAATTAAAAGAGTTAATTTCTGTCCGTACTCCGTACGAATTTTCACAGGTCATTATTTCCCTCTAAAACTTTACAGATTATCGCTAGTTTACAAATTATTGTAAAGCCCCCCCGGTGTCTACGGCCCTGAGTATAGTGTGGTATAGGTAGTATAGGTAGTATAGTGTAGTATAGGTAGTATAGTGTAGTATAGCTAGTATAGTGTAGTATAGCTAGTATAGTGTAGTATAGCTAGTATAGTGTAGTATAGTGTAGTATAGCTAGTATAGTGTAGTATAGCCAGTATAGTGTAGTATAGGTAGTATAGTGTAGTATAGTGTAGTATAGGTAGTATAGGTAGTAGTGTAGTATAGTGTAGTATAGGTAGTATAGTGTCGTATAGGTAGTATAGTGTAGTATAGCTAGTATAGTGTAGTATAGCTAGTATAGTGTAGTATAGCCAGTATAGTGTAGTATAGGTAGTATAGTGTAGTATAGTGTAGTATAGGTAGTATAGGTAGTATAGTGTAGTATAGTGTAGTATAGGGTAGGGTAGTATAGGTAGTATAGTGTAGTATAGCTAGTATAGTGTAGTATAGCCAGTATAGTGTAGTATAGGTAGTATAGTGTAGCATAGTGTAGTATAGTGTAGTACAGGTAGTATAGTGTAGTATAGGTAGTATAGTGTAGTATAGTGTAGTATAGGTAGTATAGTGTAGTATAGGTAGTATAGTGTAGTATAGGTAGTATAGTGTAGTATAGTGTAGTATAGGTAGTATAGTGTAGAAAAGGTAGTATAGTGTAGTATAGCTAGTATAGTGTAGTATAGCTAGTATAGTGTAGTATAGCTAGTATAGTGTAGTATAGTGTAGTGTAGTATAGTGTAGTATAGTGTAGTATAGTGTAGTATAGCTAGTATAGTGTAGTATAGGTAGTATAGGTAGTATAGTGTAGTATAGGTAGTTTAGGTAGTTTAGGTAGTATAGTGTAGTATAGGTAGTATAGGTAGTATAGGTAGTATAGTGTAGTATAGTGTAGTATAGTGTAGTATAGTGTAGTAGTGTAGTATAGGTAGTATAGTGTAGTATAGTGTAGTATAGGTAGAATAGTGTAGTATAGTGTAGTATAGCTTGTATAGTGTAGTATAGCTAGTATAGTGTAGTATAGCTAGTATAGTGTAGTATAGTGTAGTATAGTGTAGTATAGCTAGTATAATGTAGTATAGCTAGTATAGTGTAGTATAGTGTAGTATAGTGTAGTGTAGTATAGTGTAGTATAGTGTAGTATAGTGTAGTATAGCTAGTACAGTGTAGTATAGGTAGTATAGTGTAGTATAGTGTAGTATAGGTAGTATAGTGTAGTATAGTGTAGTATAGGTAGTTTAGGTAGTATAGTGTAGTATAGGTAGTATAGGTAGTATAGTGTAGTATAGTGTAGTATAGTGTAGTATAGGTAGTATAGTGTAGTATAGTGTAGTATAGCTAGTATAGTGTAGTATAGTGTAGTATAGGTAGTGTGTAGTATAGCTTGTATAGTGTAGTATAGCTAGTATAGTGTAGTATAGTGTAGTATAGGTAGTATAGTGTAGTATAGCTAGTATAGGTAGTATAGTGTAGTATAGCTAGTATAGTGTAGTATAGTGTAGTATAGTGTAGTATAGTGTAGTATAGGTAGTATAGTGTAGTATAGGTAGTATAGTGTAGTATAGCTAGTATAGGTAGTATAGTGTAGTATAGGTAGTATAGTGTAGTATAGGTAGTATAGTGTAGTATAGCTAGTATAGTGTAGTATAGGTAGTATAGTGTAGTATAGTGTAGTATAGATAGTATAGTGTAGTATAGCTAGTATAGTGTAGTATAGCTAGTATAGTGTAGTATAGCTAGTATAGTGTAGTATAGCTAGTATAGTGTAGTATAGCCAGTATAGTGTAGTATAGCCAGTATAGTGTAGTATAGGTAGTATAGTGTTGTATAGTGTAGTATAGTGTAGTATAGTGTAGTATAGTGTAGTATAGTGTAGTATAGTGTAGTATAGGTAGTATAGTGTAGTATAGTGTAGTATAGGTAGTATAGTGTAGTGTATAGTATAGTGTGTTATAGTGTATAGTGTGTTATAGAATATATATGATTATAGTACATTATAATAATATTACATAACGTATTGTATATTGGTGCGCGAAACATTTAGTTATAACCGGCTGTACGAAGGGCGAAAAAGCTAAAATTTTCACATTTTGCAAAGGAAATTTTGGAACAAGTATTTGATTTTATATTTATAATACCATAATTTAGCACATGTTAAAAGTTTAGGTGGTTTCGTTATGCAGGAACGAA
Organism: Chrysogorgia sp. JL179-B06; assembly: GCA_035772405.1. Lineage (NCBI taxonomy): Eukaryota > Metazoa > Cnidaria > Anthozoa > Scleralcyonacea > Chrysogorgiidae > Chrysogorgia > Chrysogorgia sp. JL179-B06. The sequence goes on along the minus strand of JAYKKM010000156.1, from coordinate 724,821 downwards.
ACTGAAAGATAGAAATTTCGCCCAATGGTCTACAAGGCTTAAGAAGTCAATAACACGGCCGTGTTAATGTAAGCATAGGCAACCCAAATGTGAATGCTTTGCAAGCGACAGGAGAGTGAAACGAAAACTCGCCCCACTCTTCGCGCGACGCGGTATGTAGATGTTGTAGTATAATATGGAAAGGTTGGCAACTAAATTCAACTTCACACACTAAACACTTCGACAAACACTCAAAATACCAAAAAAATACCACGAGAACCATCAAGAAAATAACAACACATTAAACACTGATAATTTTACTACCTTATCACAAACTAGTTGGGTTATGAATACTTTGGACTGACAAGAAATGAGCAAATGTTTACAGGTTTTTGGCCGAAATTTTCTCAATGTCGATGCGGGATCCACCTAACACCGATCTGAGATGTCGTGATGCAATCTCATTGGACATCAGAAATAAACAAACTATCACGTCTTAGAGATAAAATACGAAGAGCAGGGGGGAAGCTATTGACATAAAGTCAAGAACCAAGACGAAGCAACGAAGACGTTTTTGTTTTGTCTGGTTCATGGCGGGAATAAACATAAATATAAACAATAGTTTGAATTTCTTATTGATTACACCCTGTTCAAGAGTGAAGAGAAGTTACAGATATGAAAAAACAGGTTTTTATGGCAGGCTTTTGGACGCGGAGCATGCAGCAAGACATTCGAAAATGTTTAAGCGTAAAAGTTATTGTTTTCCCAGCAACCGTTTTTGAAAAGGTAAGGTATAAGTTATGAATATCTATTATTGAACATTTCTTTGCCAGGTATTTTCGTTCGATCTGCAGCTTTAATATATATTTCAATGAGATTCGACAGGTTTTTCATCTTTTCAGACTTTAATGTGTTTAATGTGTTTATCAGTGTTTAATGTGTTGTTATTTTCTTGATGGTTCTCCTGGTATTTTTTTGGTATTTTGAGTGTTTGTCGAAGTGTTTAGTGTGTGAAGTTGAATTTAGTTGCCAACCTTTCCATATTATACTACAACGTCTACATACCGCGTCGCGCGAAGAGTGGGGCGAGTTTTCGTGCTTGCAAAGCATTCACATTTGGGTTGCCTATGATGTAAGTGTCAATCATCCTTCGCACAAAATATCCGTAATGCTGCACGGACCGAGCGAGCCGAGGTCTGTGCAGAAAACGGAGGTTCGATATTTCACTAGTACAGACCATGGATAGTAAATATTTACTATCCATGGTAAGACCTAAGTATTTGCGAGAGTATTTGCATCGTGTGAAAGTCTGAAACGGAAACGTACAAACGAAGGCATAATCACGCGCGGTCATTGCATGCTATAATGGCCTTGATAATTGGTTTAATTTAGTGTAGATCGGTATAGTGACCATGGGGAATGGCAACAACTGTTACAAGAACTGTTTTGAAATTTATAAGCTACACACATCAAGCAATATGGTATTAACCAATAGAACTATCTCTTGTTGCCATTCACCATAGTCAGTGCGTTTTATAATATAAAGCGTTAACCTATCGTTGTTTCTTTTTAATTAAGACGCGGTACGTTAAAGAGCTAACTAGATGTCAACCTCACTGAGGATTCACGAGTGACGGTCGGATGCAGATAAAAGAAAGATTAAAAGCACTGTACCAGCAGACTTCGTGTCGTCAGAAGTATGTTTGTCTAACGATTCCATTATGGAACGTAAACCAAAGCAGATGTGAAGATAGTGAAGGAGACCGAAAGACTGTCAAGCCTCCAGGCGTGGCCAAACACTTCGACATATCATCATTTAAACAACCAAGCTATAGCTACTTGTCTAAAAGTTATTTGCTGGGCACTTATTTTCATTTTCAAACTACGTTTCCTGCATGATATATCCGTTGGAACAATATTAAATTGAACATGCATGTTGATAATTTTTGAGCACGCGTTCAACAATGTTTGTAGTGTTGAATGCAATATCGAAGCAGGACATGAATACAGCGCTGTTAATAAAAGCCGTACTGCATGCATAAATAGACACATTGTTAGTCTTTGTGGTTGATGATTAGATATATTTGGCTTTGCCTTTCTTGTACAATATTAAAGTGCATTGAAATTTAAACGTTTGTACAAAATTTATGTTTCTTTAAATGGAACTAAATAGAATAATCAACGTCTGACCTCATAATGGCTCTTTGTGATTTAATGAAATCTGAAATTGCTTAAATCTTTATAATGGAGTGAAAAAATATTTTGGCACATTATAATCCCTCCGGGTGTTTATCGGTTCGACGTCACGGAAAGGTGTTGCAGATTCTGGTCACATACAACGCATGCGTTACCCAGGCCACACACCATGAGCTGAAAAAAGTTAGTCTAAAAACACACACGAGAATATATAACTCGATATAACTCGGTACATGGTGTATTGAATATATTGTAAACTTTACTGACTCTGTTTTCTACATTTGCCTATATTGGGTATTCGGGATGTCTCATCTCTACTGCTTGTTCATTTTAGTAAAGTATATAGTATAGTTACAATCGGTGGATTCTATATGTACCAGGAACTCTTTATGATGCATGGCTAACATCAATATGCAATAATTTCAATGGATGCCGGTGTAAATTCGTGGTAAATCAAAACGTATTGTTGTTATATGTCAAGTTTCCTTCAGTGACAATGTGGAGATATTAAGTTCGTTAGTTTTTGCAATCATGCATTTATCATTTTGCGTGTTTTAACTTTAAATTAAAACTTTAAATATATAATAGTAAAAAATACGAAACGTATATTGTACATATTACATATTACATATAGGACAATTAAGATTGGATTATATGTATGATTGTTAATCTCTAGACCAAGACACCGGTTAATTGTCATTGTTTTTCATATCGGAACTATCAGTTCAACAAAATGTTTTTTGGCAGCGAAGCACTTGGAAATAGAAACGACAAGTTAAATAAAGGAAATTTGGCCTTATCAATTTGGCCAGTATCAACGTTTTCGTACCTATAAACTAAAAAACTACTCATGGTAATGAAATCAACCGATATTAAAAAGTTCGAGAGAGAGAGAATAGAGAAAGAGCGATTGACCATTTGGGGATTTGTGTTGCACTTGTCAGACAAGGATATCTCCAGTTCGCTGTTGCAACAATGAGTCAGCGTGGCCGTGGTTATTGCCCAGGTTGCAATGCCGAATATTTCAACCGTTGTAAGCCCAGGGGCGAAACTAGCTCTTTTTCGTTGAGGGGTGTACGGTAAAATTGCCCTGCTAAAAATCTTTGGTGCCCTGCAGCTCCGTAGGTAAAATTTACCGAAAAAGTATACCTCAATCTACATGCATTTGAACTAAATTCCTATTGTCAGTCTGGTATGTGATGGCAAACTGGCAATACATAGAGTGAAAAATAGACATTAATTTATAGCAAGACCACGAAAATAGGCATTCAGCCGTGTCCAACGAGAATGACACAACTATAGCCCGCGCTTTTTCCGGTTTCGTAAAGCACAGTACATATGAACAGCTGCACACAATCGCATTTTTTAGGGGGTGCGGGGGTCCTCCCACGAGAAAATTTTGAAATCTACAAGGTCGGAAAGACAATTTACAGCAATTTGAGCAAACTTTTCCCATCAATTCTACAGCGAGCATATTTCAAATGAATCCAAGCTTACATGCTGCCTCTTACCCAACCTCGTACCCAGGGTCTTCTCAGTGCCCGGGGAGGAAGCGCTCGGGATAGGAGGGAGTGGAGCGAGGGAAGAGAAGACCCTGGTAAAGGCTGGTCACGTGACTCCAAGGATATGGCCAATTGGATTATTTTGTAACCTGGCTTATTCTCGCTTATATCATCCGGCTTTTGTCGAGCTTTTCAAGTCATCGGGATAGATTATGCGGGTCCTTTGAGATACCGAGTGAGCAAGAAAAAGGAAGGAAAGGCATATATATTGTTGTATTCCTGTAGCTTAACTCGAGGACTGTACTTAGACTTACTGCCAAATTTAGAAATGATCGAGTGCTTGAGGAGCCTCAAGTGCTTCATTGCAAGAAGAGGGCGCCCGGAGAGAATTTACTCGGACAATGGCAGTACATTTGTTGGTGCAGCGAAGTGGATAAAGCAAGTTATGGCTGACGAGAAATTGCAACAGTTCCTGGCACACCAGAACATCGAATGGCAGTTTAATTTGTCTCGTGCCCCTTGGTGGGGGCGACAATTCGAAAGGTTGGTGCACGGGGCTCGTCAAGAGGGCCCTGCACAAAGTGATTGGAAATGGTTGTTTGTCGTGGGAAGAGCTTCAGGAGTTGCTATTGGATGTGGAGGTGACCCTCAACAATCGACCATTGTGTTATTTGGAAGACGACATACAATTGCCTGTGCTCACGCCCCACTCCATGCTTTTCCAAAACTCCAATTTGCTGCCGGAATTACAGCCCCATCACATTGAACAAGGAGACTTGAGAAAGCGTGCCCAGGTATTTGAATCGATGCAAAGATACAGTTTGGTGCCGTTGGACGAAGGAGTACTTGCGAGCCTTGAGAGAGCGTCACAATCTATCCTACAAGGGACAGCCACTATCACTGTCCATTGGTGACGTGGTAATTATCCGCAGTGATGAGAAGAACAGAGACAAGTGGCCCCTCGGCATCGTTCAGGAGCTATTCAAAGGGCGTGATGGTGTCACAAGATCGGCAAAATTACGAGCGGGAAAAACTTTCTTAGAACGAGCAGTACAACATTTATACCCGTTAGAGCTCTCGTGTGACAGGACGACGTGCACAACCCCAGCCCGTCTCAACCCGGATGCCCCTGCGTTCAAGTCCCAACGAGCCTCCGCAATTGAAGCAAGAGAGAAGATCCGTGAACAATGTCGTGAAGAACAATGAACGATTGTTATAGCTAGGAGACATTGAACTTCTTATGAACAGTAGTGAACATTGAACATTTGATTGGTTTTGTTAGGAGCCAGTTTCATGTAAACGGACAAACATATAACTCGGGCGAGTTATATGGGGGAGCATGTTGGAAACTGGGCAATTCGCTTATTTGTGTTAGATATTTGTTTGCGAGCAACCGCGTGGACTGGGGAGGAGAATGTGAGTGATGTTTTTTGGTGTTGTAGTCTGTTCTTTCGAAACCTTGAGGCGAGGGAAACTGTTTTCATAAAAGGAGCGTATTAAACGATAAAAACCGACTGTGAAGCAGCGGGAGAAACTTTTGGGAGGCAATCCCCGACACGCCCCAACATGTACACAGTCAACACTCTCAAAAATAGACCAAATAGTGATTATCAATTGCAATTTTTTTGTATCCAGCTGAACTTTTCATTGTGATTTCGAATTAAGAAATATGCATACTAATAATAATAATAATAATAATAATAATAATAATAATAATAGATAAACAATATATTTTTACTCAAAGAAAACTCGGGGTAATGATTAAAATAGGTTGTCCATGCATTCATAAAATCTACCAGATGGGGTTATCTAATTCGGGCTTTAATACATCATACGTACTAAAATATACTTTTTAGTCACAACCGACGGTACTCACACAAAAATCGAAATAACTATATTTCAAGACTTACCATAGCGGTTGTCCGTAGTAAAGCTTGTTCAGTTGATCAAATTTTCCGAATTCTTTTAGTCCTCTAGCAGTGTTCCATATTCTGAGTAAATTCTGAATGATAATGGCCTTCATCAGTTCAAAGTTGTAATCACGATTGACGATACTGAGAGCTCGTCCATCGAACTCGCAAATTCCGTTTTTCCCAAGAATATGGGGCCAAACAACTACAATTTCTCTCTCAAAATGCTTCGCGTGGCCTCTCTTTCTCGTAATAAAAAAAATTGTCCGATCCCGAAGGAGAAAATGCTTTAAAACACGAAAACTCTAACTGCGCAACAGTAAATAATAAGCGATTCCAATATGGCCGCCACGACACAACCGGAAGCTTCATTTTCAGACAATACAATCATTCTCTATCCAGTCTATATATAGATCAGTGATCTCATGTCCCAAGACTCTTGTCGAATTTCAATTTTTATTCTTGCGTTACCGTGCGCCGTGTTTTTCGATTGACGACTTCGAGGTGGACAGGAAAAAGTTAAAGGGCTATTCTGAAATCATATTTGGAATTACCGAGTCTAAATACATAACATACGCGTGTCTATTATATCATATATATGGGGGATGACGTCACATTAGCATAATAAAAGCATAAATCTGTTTCAAGTATCGAATGAACAAATATGAAATCAAAGAACGTACTATTTCATTGTTCAACCATTTGCCTTATAAACAATGTTTACAAATAATATATAATTTGGGTTACACTGCAGGCACTTCAAAACTATTCTCCTGCCGTTTCCGTCGCCGCCAGCGAAACAATAGGGATCGATGCGTCATTTTTGTTGTCAATGATCTCGTGCTGACTACGGGCACGTTCGTCCGAAATGATGGTCTACGTCATAGCATCAGCATTCTGAAAAACAACCTTATAAAACATCACCGCAAACTAAATTCATGACATTTTGGCATTCGCGGTTATCGGGATTCATTAGATTATCACAAGAGTCGCAACTAAAAACGCTGCTGCATTACGATTCTTACGGCTTTTATATGAAAACTATGGCTTGACGTATTACAATTAAACATGCACTGGTGCATATGACAATAAACACTTCTTTCGTCTGTTTAGGACAGGTCGAGACCATTAACGGGCAGATTATATTGACACTTTGAACTTGGCATTTCGTGCTTTATCTAGCCCGAACTCGCCCGAACTCGTCGTCACACGTGATTGGCTGCGTGGGAAATAATGTCAAGTCAACTAGTTCGTGATTGGCTGCTTCAAACCGGAAAGAAATTCATATGTAAACAATTTATAAGCGCCAGAAAAAGAAAACGTAAACGTACGCGTTTTTTGTTTAGTTTATAATCGAGCTGTGAGGGCGAAACATATTTCTTGTAGAAAGGTTGAGAAAGGATTGAAAAAAGATGTCGTTAATAACCAGTTCTAAGGCCTACATTAGGGTATCAGCAGAGTCGAACCAGGGATCACGAAAAACCATGGAAGACTACACGGCAGTTACATTGGCGCGAGAACACGACAGCGAAGGATTCTTTGGAGTCTTTGACGGCCATGGTGGCTATAACGCAGCATTGTTTACAAGGGATAACCTGTGGAAAGCGATAAGGAGACAGAAGGAGTTTTACTCCAGCGATCCCAAGAGAGTCTCCAAAGCTATCAAGGATGGATTTTTGGAAGTCCACGAAGCGATGTGGAAGGAAAGAGGTAAGCTACTTTATAAGCTGTTTTTGTGCTGTACATGCATGAATAACTTAAAGGTGCGGTACAGTCCGGTTTGCGCATCTCCGACTTTCATTTGTAAACACGGTCCCATGCTATATCGCGCGATCGCGCTTGTTGTAGGCGTGATTGGCGGCCGATCGATAGACGAAAAAAGTACTACGGAAAAAGACGCAACAAAGATCTATCTCTTCGATCATTTCGCGAGACAGAGGGATTTGAGAAAGGAAGGCATGAAGATGTTCTTAGAAGGTGAGATAGGAAATTATCAAATTGATATTCAATACATTTACTTGTAAATCGGTACTCCTACTGTATGATTTATGAGTATATATATACACATTCGAATAGCAACGATAATATATTTTCTTCTTGAAATGGTGAAGTGTAAAGTGTTCACTCAGCCTCAGAGTCAGACCGAAGTTCAAGACGAAGTTATTCTGCCAGCCGAAGAAATGGAGCCTTCAAGTCAACACCATCTCATCACATGAGTCTCCAGTCTTCTCACCATAGTGAAAATCGAACTTCGTCTTGAACTTCGGTTTGAGTGAACACTTCACTATTTCAAGAAGAAAATATATTATCGTTGCTATTCGATGTGTATATATATATTCATAAATCATACAGTAGGAGTACCGATTTACAAGTAAATGTATTGAATATCAATTTGATAATTTCCTATCTCACCTTCTAAGAACATCTTTATCCCCAAATCCCAAAGTAATTATAAAGCAGCACGCCTGCCAATTATTTGTCTGTCTTCAAGTTCAGATCCTTTCTCAAATCCCTCCGTCTCGCGAAATGATCGAAGAGATAGATCTTTGTTGCGTCTTTTTCCGTAGTACTTTTTTCGTCTATCGATCGGCCGCCAATTCACTGGTAGTACAGAGAACTCGGTTAACAAGCGCGATCGCGCGATATAGCATGGGACCGTGTTTACAAATGAATTTGCACCTGTACCGCACCTTTAAGCAACCTTGGCATCGCTTTCAAGATAACTAAGTATTTTCGAAATCAATCAGGGAAAACAACTAGTACTATTGGGGTCTGGGGAGAAGCAACTCGGACGTTTTCACACTTTTGAAACCACAGTGGATCCCAACTTTCGATTTTTGTAATGGCGGGATACGATACGCCACTGGTGGGCACTATGTAACCGTGAGGGAACTGGGACTAGAAAGTAAATTATTTCAAACTAGAAATAAATTATGGCGACCGATATTTGCTGCAAAAAGAGGATATATTCGTTTACTTTACACATTCTTTATATTAGTTTATACGTGAGGCCCGCAAGTTACAATTATTCAGTAAGTACTCTACTGTATTATGGCAAAACATAACTAAGTACTAACTATAAGTACTCGTACAGTCGTACTGCATTTAGTTTCATATTCATATGTGATATAAAACTGTTGTTGTTACCTCACCTGAGTCAGTGTAATAAATAGGTAAGCCTGCTTCGCAAACATTTTTAACTGCACATCAGACAAATTTAGGGAAAATAGTTCAACATCCACTGAGACTGAACGGGCAGGTTGTATTAAATATTAGGAAAATAGTTCAACATCCACTGAGACCGGGCAGGTTGTAATATTAGGAAAGTAGTTCAACATCCACTGAGGCCAGGTCCACTGAGACCGGGTTGAGATATTGGTCTCAGTGGATGTTGTTCCTATTTTCCTAAATCCTAATATCTCTAACCGGGCTCAGTGGATGTTGAACTATTTTCCTAATATCTAAACGAAGCCTCAGTGGATGTTGAACTATTTTCCTAATATTACAACCTGCCCAGCCTCAGTGGATGTTGAACTATATTCCTAATATTACAACCTGCCCAGCCTCAGTGGATGTTGAACTATTTTCCTAATATTACAACCTGCCCGGCCTCAGTGGATGTTGAACTATTTTCCTAATATCTAAACGAAGCCACATTGGATGTTGAACTATTTTCCTAAATCCTAATATCTCAACCCGGCCTCAGTGGATGTTGAACTATTTTCCCTAAATTTGTCTGATGTGGAGTTAAAAATGTTTGCGAAGCAGGCTTACCTATTTATTATACTAGGTCAGGTGAGGTGACAACAACAGTTTTATATCACACATAAATATGAAACAAATGCAGTATGAGTACTTATAGTACTTAGTTATTATTTGTCATAATACAGTACAGTACTAATAATACTGAATTTATTTATATTCAATAATCCACAAAGCGTGAGCATCAACGTGGATGTACCAAAAATAAATTAAAAATCAAAAACATTAAATAACAAAATTAAATGTTAGTACTTAATTATATATAGCTATGGCTGATACAACTTAAGCAGTGCAGACTTAAATGCACTTAAAGTTACAACGCACCAAAAGAAACTATATTTATATGTATTACTTGAGCTGCCAAGATTTATAAAACGCTTAGAATACTTGAATAATTGTAACTTGCGGGCCTCACGTATAAACTAATATAAAGAATGTGTAAAGTAAACGAATATATCCTCTTCTTTGTAGCCTGTGTACAGCCTGAATATTCACCTGTAATGTATTACAGGTGTATATTCAGGCTGTACACAGGCTATCTTCTTTGCAGCAAATATCGGTCGCCATCTTGATTATTAGAAAATTTATTTCTAGTTTGAAATAATTTACTTTCTAGTCCCAGTCCCCTCGCGGTTACATGGCGCCACACAGGGCTGTAAATAATGAATGTTTATTATTTCACGATCATCGTGAGGTATTACTGAATGAGGTGAGACGAAAATCAAATAGCAATGTACATGATGAACCAGTGTATTTCGTCTAGCAAGTCGATCCGAGTTGCCAGATCAGTACGATATCCGGTTTCTACACGTTAAATTAATTAGCATATCGTATCTGATCGACAGGATCCGTAACTATGGCATCCGCCGATACAGTAAATAGTTTAACTTTCCTTGAGTGGCCGAAATTAAAATGCTTTCAGTTATGTTTCAAGGACCTTCAGTCGTATTTATAGAACTCCTGCCATTCGCATGCTACATATCTGGCCTAAAACCGCAGACAATCTTTCCATAGTGAATAATATGGTGATTTGTTTCCTGTTGACAAAGGCACCACATGTGACGGAATTGTGAGGGTAATTTGACACGCGCTCGCAACACAATATTTTGACCGCCAATTCTTGAGATTAGCATTTTAATGGCTTAAACGCACCTTACAGTAACGACTAACGAGAGACTGCTTACAAAGACTTCGATTGCAAAAGTTCGTATCTCTGTTAAATGGTTTTATCAAATAAGGGTTACAAAATAGACTTTTGAGATTCTTGCCTCTTGGTACGTAAACAGGAGAAAATCAATTAAGCAATCACTACCTCAGACAGTGTTTACGTTTTTGCTCGTTCACATTTTTGAAATAATAAAAATGTCGTTATGAACAAAAACGACGAAAATCTCACGATGAAAAATACAGCGCTTATTAAAATCAACCCTAATACAACCTACAGTACCCATACATCAATAATATTTCGCAAACAAAAAAATCCGAATGACAAAATCGAAATCCCATTTACTTTTGCTGAACTGGAACTCGATTGTGTCAAACAGAAGGAAGGTATTTTTCGAGTTTCCACTGTGGTTAAGTGATGTCCTAGAACAGAGGTCAAGTGTATGAATAAAGCTTTCCAAGTATTTCGAAAGGGGAGTGAGTGGTGTCTGAGCCTCCAAATTATGGTGATCCTTTAAAATCTGATGGTCCTGCACAGAATATATGTAATTTAGTTGTGAGATTTTTCCAAAGAGTAATTTTTATGTTCTAAGGATTTATGGTGAAGGAAAATTTCGAGTGTTGGAATATATACATTTTAAGACCAAACCGGGACCAGTTGTGAAAAATGCAACTTCAAGGCCTTCACTATATATACAGAACTTGTGAGCCTCCATAGTTCAGTGGTCAGAGCACTGCACTAGCATCGCACCCTCAATTCCATCCGAAAGGCCTTGAAGTTGCATTTTTTGCAACTGGTCCCGGTTTGGTCTTAAAATGTATATTAATTCCAACACTCGAAATTTTCCTTCACCATAAACCTTAGAACATGTAGTTTAATCGAGTGAAATGCCAAATATTACTTATATATATATATATATATATATATATATATATATACCATTCGTTCCCAGCTTGATCATGTAGCTCAGTCGGTAGAGTGCCGTTCTAGTAATACGGAGGTACTTTCACTCGCAAGAACAAACTTCAACTCATATATATATATATATATACCGTATATAGTGCTCAGAGTGCTCAATGGAAATCCAGAGCATATTATAGTAAAAATTCAGACTCAACAGTAAGTTGTGACTAGACATTTTATTACTAGTTAGTTTTGTGCCACATGCAAATGATGTGGTACACTTTGAACAGATAAAATGTATATATTGATAGATAGATAGATAGATAGATAAGATAGATAGATAGATAGATAGATAGATAGATAGATAGATAGATAGATAGATAGATAGATAGATAGATAGATAGATAGATAGATAGATAGATAGATAGATAGATAGATAGATAGATAGATAGATAGATAGATAGATAGATAGATAGATAGATAGATAGATAGATAGATAGATAGATAGATAGATAGATAGATAGATATAGATAGATAGATAGATAGATAGATAGATAGATGGATGGATGGATGGATGGATGGATGGATGGATGGATGGATGGATGGATGGATGGATGGATGGATAGATGGATGGATGGATGGATGGATAGATGGATAGATGGATAGATGGATAGATGGATAGATAGATAGATAGATAGAATAGATAGAATAGATAGATAGCAAAGTGAAAAGGTGGTAAACTGCCAAGATTTTAGTGACGAGATACTGACGTTTCGAGCGGAGCCCTTAGATAGATAGATAGATAGATAGATAGATAGATAGATAGATAGATGATAGATAGATAGATAGATAGATAGATAGATAGATAGATAGATAGATAGATAGATAGATAGATAGATAGATAGATAGATAGATAGATAGATAGATAGATAAGATAGTCTAGGTAGATTGACAGTCTAAATAGATTAGTCTAGATAGAATAGTCAAGACAGACAGACAGACAGACAGACAGACAGACAGACAGACAGACAGACAGACAGACAGACAGACAGACAGACAGACAGACAGACAGACAGACAGAAAGACATATGCATAGCGAGTAGCCAATGAGGCCCGAATGGTATAATTATGATTGCAGAATAGCTCATATATATATATTATATAATATAATCTATAATTGAGTGTTAATGCTCAAGAAAAAAGCAGTTTTATTCACTTAGACTGCTGCCAGTCATTGAGCAAGAAGCAACTGGTACAAAATTCAGATAAAGCAAAGTTCTTCTATTATCTTCTCCCAGATTCGTGGCCCAAAACGAGACATGGTACACCCAGCACTGCAGGAACCACTGTCTCAGTGGTCATTCTTCGGGGTCGCCACATGTTTGTTGCCCATGTTGGTGATTCCAGGGTGGTGCTGGCTTCCAATGTGGGGGAGACGTTGAAGGCGATCCCCTTAACAAAGGATCACAAGCCAGATGATCCTCTGGAAAAAGGAGAGGATTGAGTCGCTTGGTGGAGAGATTGGCAGGAGCAGTGGCGTGTTTCGTGTTGTTTGGAACCGAGTTTGCCAACCCAACCAACATCATGGGCCGGTTCTTCGCAGCACGAAAATGGAAAGTGTGCCGTTTTTGGCCATAGCACGTTCACTTGGTAAGTACATGGACTTGTTATCCTACCATATTTAGTTATTATTTTTATGTACAGGTATATATATATTATATATATATAATTTGTATAAAGATGTTATATTTCATGAACAGTTATGCTTTTTCTTTTATATTTTAGGTATTGGTAAGATATTGTTTAAATTGTAGTCAAAAGGATATTTTTCTTTCTAGGAGATCTGTGGAGTTTCAACTCGTTCCTTGGCGAGTACATCGTCTCACCAGTCCCAGATGTGCACTACCAACTTATCGATCCCAGGAAAGATAAGTTTGTAGTGCTGGCAACAGATGGTCTATGGAATGCAATGAAGAACAAGGAAGTGGTGCATTTCATAGACAACATCGACAAAAACTTCCTGGACCTCAAGTGGAACGACGATGTAACCCATAGGTAGGTCCAGTGTATATCCATGATCTGTTAAGTGTATATGTCAAAGAAAATGTTTGTAATATTTCAATGTCTACGGACACCTTATCTTTGCCAAATATTTTGACTTCTGACTTGATGGAAGTATGATGGAAGATTGGATATATATACCACTGCTATTGGTTCAGGAACAATCCATCTTTTTCGGCTGATCATCCTTTTGTTCGTCGAACCAACAACCACGGTTGCCAAGTGATGAAGAAAGAGAGAAAACGTCTACAAAATAGTTGCTTCCCATCATATTGAAATACCATCAGTTAGATGCTGGTTAAGATTTCTTTGTCAAAGGAAATGTTTGCAGTTTTTGGATGATGAAAAAGTAGCATTATTTTTAGCAAATTTGGTTTTAAGATAGTCCCCAAACCCTGGCCCTGCACACCTCCGCTTCTGTAAGAACAGGGGTTGGCACGAGAAGCACAGCGGTAGGAATTTGACTAGGAGAGGCTTTTTGAGACGCAAACCAATTGGAGCATTTTATAGGAACCGAGGTGCTCAATCTCAGTTCCACCCCTGGTTGTTCCTAGTCCATTTAACCCACAAACCTGAATGGCCAGTTGTGTGAACAAGCCGCAAATTAAAAAGCCCTTGGGACAAGCCACCTGTGCACGAGGTTGGTATCTGTGATGTCATTTAGGAAACAAGTAGATTTCACCACATAACAAAGAAAACAATTGCATTTTCACAAAAAAGCTTTAAAACGTGTGTAAAAATGCAGTTTTATGTGACATTGTCAATTGGTATTTGCGTGACAGGCAGACAAGCAAAGTATGTCCAGACTTTTGCAGGAACATGAATGGACCAAAAAAAATACCTTGGTTTCCCGACCCTAATCTTTTCATTGAAATTTTGAGAAGCCTGGGGATAGCAAACATGGCTGCCAATCTAGGAAGCATCCTCAAGATTAGCGTGATTTGGTAAAACCTATTGTTCGTCCATGCAATGTTTGGGGAAAAAAAGAAAAACCCACTTACCCTACCTGATTGTTTCAGCATGAAATAGGAAACGCAGGTATTTTTTAGCGCTATGTTTCTTGCATTGCTCTGAGACATTTCCCAGCCTATAAGACGTACAAACTGTGATATCGTGTGTTTGTGCTTCAATTTCGGCTTGTTCAATCTCTCATCCATATTTATAATGAGAAAACCGAAGCATGGAAAACTTTAACAGGGAGACATTAGCATAATGTCTTATAAACAAATGATGTGAACAAATCCAAGCCATTGTGTATTATATATAATTTTATAGTTAATCTTTTAGATATAGACAATTTTCTTATAATCTTTCTTATAGATATAAACAATTATTATTTTATATTAATATTTTGAATTGATTTTTATTTAAATATTAATTAAAATATAATTCTAATCCGTGTAGATGTATCCGTTCTAGGTTGACACCTTCTTGTTAACGCTCTGGCTCAGTGGCTCTGAACTGACAGACTGAAGAGTGACGTTTCAAATTTCAAAACATATGTCGAATTGGCCCGAATAAGCAAACTTTCTCTGTATCCGCCTTCAAGAGTTGATGGCAGTGTGCTGTATCTAGTTTAATGTATACCATTTTTGTCGCTTATGTTAGTATGTATACACTCTATCATACTCGTAGCAGCCCAATTCTGTTTGCAGGGCAACGCATTTTGCCTATCGATCTTTTTACGATCTATGGTGAACGAAAATTGGAATGCTGGTATATGAGTGTGGGAATATATACATTTTAAGACCAAACCCCGGTTTGTTGCGAAAAATGCAACTTTAAGGCCTTCCGGCTGGAATTGAACCCTGCATGACCATGCGATGCTAGTGCAGTGCTCTGACCACTGAGGAGGCTGTTGCCGAGAGCCTAGTCACGAGTTCTGTATATATAGTGGTGGTAACGCCGGGATAAGATTCTGGGTATATTAGATTAGTAATATTTGACATTTCACTCGATTAAACTGCATGCTGTAAGGATTTATGGGGAAGGAAAATTTCGAGTGTTGGAATAAGACCAAACCGGGACCAGTTGCGAAAAATGCAACATCAAGGCTTTCCGGCTAGAATTTGCGCGGTGACAGCCTCCACGGCCTCCGTTGCTAAGTGGTCAGAGCACTGCACTAGCATCGCATGGTCATGCAGGGTTCAATTCCAGCCGCAAGGCCTTAAAGTTGCATTTTTTGCAACTGGTCCCGGTTTGGTCTTAAAATGTATATATTCCAACACTCGGAATTTTCCTTCACTATAGATCTTTAGAACATATTATGGGTTCTAGGAGTATTTTAGTTCCAAATAAAATATCTTTTTCCATATGACAACACGTACTATTTACCATCATCTACGACATGTAACTCTTGTTTCACCATTTACGTTACTTTTTTCGGTTGACAACCTTTCACTAAGATCTTATACTATATTTATTAAAATTTCATTCCCATTTTCTATCCATAGATTGACTTGCCGTGCTCTGTACAAATGGAGAGAGAAGAATCTTCGTGCAGATAACATGAGTGTTGTTGTTGTATTCTTCGATGAAGACGATAGAATCATATCTCCGTATACCTACTTTCCTCCAAGTGACGCAGAAACAGAAATCGACGACACCGTATCGGACCTATCGCGAGCGGACACCACCTTAATATCTTTGCCGAATCTCTCCACCTTGGATTCGCCGGAAGATCGAGTTGCGCCGCCATTGGTTCGGGAATTCGCGTTGCGACACGATCCATCTTCGTCGGCCGATCATCCTCTTGCTGTTGAGAACAAACGATCACAGTCGCCAAGTGACGAACTAAGAGCGTCTAAGAGGTTAGCTCTAGAAGACAATTCAATTATACAATAAAACTTTATTTAAAGCTTGCTTAATTTTTAGCTTTCTGTATAGAGGCCGCCAACATAGTTGACAAATTATTTTAGAGTTTTTGATTTGGTTCATTCGTTTCCAGTCTCTCTTTGACATCTCCGAAACGAATGGACCAAATCATGCCAACCATCTGCAACTTGTCTCGTACTTTGTCATAAACACAAAGATGTAGAAACTTTGCGAGTCAAATCGCACGAAACGTTGCCTAGTGTAACAGTTCCTTTAATGCAACTGCAACGTAGCAGATTGAGTCACTGCGAGACAAGTTGCATGAAACATTACACAGTGTAACAGCACCTTTATCAGCTATTTTTGCGTATTCTATACAGTAAAACTGTCCAGGGCAAAAATGCAATTTTAAGAAATGGGCACTTCCCATCATAATGAAGAATATGTTTCTAAATTATTAATGGTACTAACTAAATTCCTAAAAACATATTCGATGAATTCTGTAAATATTTTCAACTCAAGTATTTTCCTATTATCTGTGTTAATTATCACTGGTTTCTCATGAGATCCCAAAACACATCCTTAACCCTTTAGGCCAAGTAAAAATATATAGTAGTTTATCGTCCTAATCATAGTCAATCGAGATATGGTCTGGAAACTCAGCTAAAGTCTTTGTTCTATCTTTTTGTTCGTCTTTATACAATTTTGTGCACGGTGCACGGTCACTGAACCTATTGTATTTTAGTATAATGAAGCAATCATCCAATAGAATCGTTTGGGTTTAATCGCTCAACCGTGTTATTTAAATATTAATAAACCTAAAACAAAGGATGTGCACGGTGTAAGGTACGGTTCAACATCAAAACGTAGCTCATTATAGTCGCTTTGAAGTTTGCCGAGTTTCCAGACCATATCTCGATTGACTATGTCCTAACTTTAAAAAAAAAGGAGAATGCGGACACTTTTCTTTTTTCCTTTTTTTTCAAGATGGCTTCTCCGAAATGGCCATCATGAACCTAATTTTTACACATATTAAATCTATTTAACGTTGTATTACAAGCACAAACAAAAACCATGACAGAATCGAATGCATTTCTCTACAACTGCTTCGAAAGATACCGGAAGGGCCGAAAGGTGGCGCAAAAGGCCCCGAAAACAAGACAGATTTTCGATGAAAATAAAATTTAAAAAAAAATTTGATGCGGGCGTGTATTTTTTTACTTGGCCTTACTCCCCAGTATCAACATTAAAATTCTCCTTATTGGTCTCCAAACATTTCTTATAGTACTAGTTGGCAGAAGTTGTTTTAAAACACGTCAGTTTATCTTTGGTGATCATTCCCTTTATTCTCATTACCTCTTTACTTGGTCAACCATTACTGCTGGGGTATAAAGTGTACAAAGGGTTAAGTCGACTTGTTTTTCATGAAAGCTCTGTTGTTAATTGACGGTACCGAAAAAGATGGCGGCTGTACATTTTACCAGAATGCTTTGCGACCTTAAATCACCTGTAATAACAGCTAAACATTGCTTACCTTGTAAACATGAATTAAATACGTAAACTCTTCCTTTTTACCAAACTTAATATTTTTGAAACTCTATATCTTTTGCTATTTCTACGAGATTCAGTGTTTATTGCGCGCAAGGAATTATGGTTAAATACACCAATCGCCATCTTTTTCGGTACCGTCAATTAGGTTATTTTTATTTTTGGTTATTTTTATATTAAATATGAGAATATAGTAACTAAAAGCTGCGTGGGGGTCGACTTTCAGAGGAGTAAAAACCGACGTCGAAGTTGTCTTATTTAGAGTTATTATATAGTTTAGGATCCAGGTTATCTGACCGTTTGAGGAAAGACACTGGGACTGACAGCAGATTGTTTATGAAACGAAAATTAAGTTTTAAATGAACTTCTAAAATAACGAATAATTGTAATTTAGAGCTCTTTCATATCTCACGTCGTTCGTCGTTCTTGAGATATGTGATATGCAAATTAACAACCACCGAATTCCACCGACATGTTTTTTACACGTTTTTAGAAAATCAGGCATATGATATCTTTGAGATTATTCGACAACATCACTTGAAACTTTGCACATTACGGAACTTAAGATTATTACACCAAAATATAGTGGTTACCACACATGTCTATGGGCTGGGAGATACAGGTTCAAATCCTGGGTCGCGGACCTCCACTCAGGGTCTTAAAAATAATCGAGGAGAAAATGCTGCCTTTGCAATAATATCAGCAAATGGTAAGACTTTCGGGTCTTCTCGGATAACGACCTTAAATCATAGGCCCTCGGAACCCCTATCAATTGGGCTTCTAGCCTGTTGGGGTATTCCGTTCACCTAAAAGAGTGATAAATCTAATAAACATAAACATAAACACAATTACTTGATTTTCTGAAATTTGCAAATCTCGTGACGTCGGTGGTTACTCATTTGCATATCACAAAAGTCTAAATATCTCAAGAACGACGTAATACCTAAAACTTAATTTTCGTTTCATAAACACTTTAAAGGACATTGGCAACCAAAACAAAGTACATTTTATATCTCCCGGCAATTGAAATCGGCATTTTCGTTCCTTGACAAGCCTACTTGCTCGCGTGCAACGATGAACAAGTTCTCCCCACAATTTATTTGCTGTGTGTACGGCTAGACAAATTTCCCTTGACGACAATAATGTCAAAAATGCCTTTCTTGACAAAACAACAGCGAATTATTGCATGTGTATTGTTGGGGTATCTTTACTCGTATGCAATACGAATTCTCCGAGCGTTATAATTAATCGAAAGTTAGTTGACAAGTTTTCCTTGATGGCCGTACAAGGAAAACTTGCTATGTGTGGCATGACCATTTTGCTAAACAAAGCTGAAAAGACCTACAGGAACTTGAAAAAAGCGAAACAACCATCAATCTTGCAGCTTTTTTCACCATAAACCTCCGTCAAACATGTTGGCATTGCTCGTATAGAATGTAATCTCTGATCTCTGACAGACTTTTAACGTCGAATTGTAAGGGTAACAAGACGCCCGCTAGGCGTTAACTTGGGCTACTAATTTTAGGGACATGGCGCGCATATTGCCTGCGGAGATGGGTATGCATTGGTGGCATGTTAGACAGTTGGAATTAGAAAACTCGCTCACTTGTCTTATATTACCAAGGATAATATTTAATGCATTGATTTCTGTCATCAGGAAATAACGAAGAAAAATCAGGCGTCTACACGCAGGCTAGCCTCCCCATGAATGCAGAACGCCTGACACGCAAACGAAAACACTAAACACGGCAATGCTATTTTTCTAATATCTTTTCGATTGAAGGTCTCCGTGTGTCAAAATTCATATAAAAATCAACGGCAAGGTATACGAAACATATCTGTTACGAAATTACATCGGTTTAATGGACATAAAAGCATGAAATCATCGGGTATTAAAACGACGAATAGATCTTGAAGCCATATTATGTCCTTTGATTTTAAAGACGAGTCTCGCTTTAATCGCTTACGCATTTTCTCATATAACATCTGATCTTCGCATTTTAAGTAGACGAAACCTACAGCGTTCGATTCGCCAGATTCAAGTGATGATTTCGATATAAAATTGATTTAATTCGGACAAAAACAAACGTTACGTTTCATTCTGATTAATATTACAAAGTTTCACGGGATAAATGTCAACACATGATATAATATTATTTCCCTGTCCTTCGGCTGTCCATTCCGTCTTCATGATTGATCTCTCATCATTGTGTTTCTCTCGTCTTGGAGAGATTCTTTGCAATGGTTAAGCGTTTGCGGGTTTACAGGTCTCGGTAAACTTTTCCAACTGCGATTCATTGCCAATAAAACGAAAGTTGGAACTCGCTTCAGATCTTCGCTCGCATTGCCTTGCAACGACTACATTTCGTCCACGGTTCTGCGAGTTCTTTCTTTAATCTCTCATCTGTGTTTCTCTCGTCCAGCTATCCTGGAGAGAATCTTTGCATTTATAGTTTGCGGGTTTATAGGTCTCGTAAATGCTTTTCCGACTGCGATTCATTGACGTTTTGCAATACCGGCCTATCGCAGGATGACTGCATTTCTTGCATGTTTCGCAAAGCCTATCGGGAGACGTATTGCAGATTCTCGACATAAATAACACGGAAAACAGAGCCCTTTTTAAGACTTGGTGCTAAGGTAGCCCAAGTAATAATAGAATTAAGATATTTTTAGTAGTTTAATATTATATATAGTTGGCGTGGGAATAATATGTAAATATTACGTTCATAATAAAATAATGATGTTGACATGATACTGGTATACGAAATGAAACTGTAACTTTGCGTTCATACGCTACCGACATGAAATCCTAACCGTAACGACACGAGTGCTCAATCACCTTACTGGAACAGATTTCGCCACGGTTTCGTGAAACCATTTTTCTCTGCTTAAAGGGTACTCTAGTCAAATACAAGTGGCGTTTATATGAAATATCTTACTGACTTTAGTTTATTTCCAAAAAGTTTCAGCATTTAAACCATTAAGTTAAGAAGATATCGCAAGTTGAAGTTGAAGAGTTTGTCCAATTTCGACTCCATATTTGTTTCTGAAATATGACGTCACTGCTTGCTTCTATCTCGTATTATGCCTAAGAAGCTCCTCTACTTTCCCGCATGAGGAACTAAATAGTTTATTTCGACTAAATTTCATCCAAAGAGCACTCACAACAGCTATCACTATGTGATCGCCATCAAAACAACTCCACTGCAGATAAAGAAGTACTCGATGACGCCATATTTTCAAAACCAATATGGCGTCAAAATGCTCAAATTTTCAACTTGAACTAGCCATATCTTCTTAAACACGGAGTGCTTGCATATATTGGCGGTGAGATATGCTCACCGTGCCAATCATAATTAGTTCAATTACTGTGATTGGTCAGGAAAGAGAGAGAAGTAATCAAAACAACAAAATCTCCATTGTTTCGAGACTCCATTGTTTGAATTGATTTTTAAAATTTCAAACTAGACTCCATTGTTTCGAGGGGGGGGGGCTTCCCCTTTTATGCGAGCAGTGAGCACTCCGTGTTTAACTAAATTGATAGGAATGTTGAAACGTTGGTAATAAACTAAAGTCAGTGCTTCGCTGCAAATGAAGTTCATATGATCGTACTTGGAAATAGAACGACAAGTTCAATAAAGGAAATTTGGCCTTATCGTTATCTTATTCATCATTAAATCGCAGCCAGTATCAATCATTATGTTATCTATACAGTAGATTCATTACGTTTTCGTACCTATAAACTAAAAAACTACAGGGATATTAAAAAGTTCGAGAGAGACAGGGAGAGAATAGAGAAAGAGCGATTGGCCATTTGGGGATTTGTGTAGCACTTATATCAGACAAGGATATCTCCAGTTCGCTGTTGCAACAATGAGTCAGCGTGGCCGTGGTTATTGCCCAGGTTGCAATGCCGAATATTTCAACCGTTGTAAGCCGCTAAACTGTGCTATGTGTGGCCAATATGCAGATTTTAGTTGAAAGCATATTATTCAAGCCAAAACCGTTGACCGTATCCCTCCAGTTGCTTTTTTAGCGCCGGATTTGGCTAGATTCGTTTGCAGTGAAACAAGAAAGGAACTGCAGGATGTGTTGGATGCAACTGAATTTGCCGAAACAGTTATCCAAGTATCCGATACTACCTTTTAATTTGGGTTTTGGGTCCAGCTACAGCAAGCTATCCGTTAGGATACTGTCATGTCCGCAAAAGTGCAAGTGTCGCAAACGAGCTATTGTGCACGGGACGGGATTGTCGCGGCTACGCGGCTAAAGCCAAGCAAACCAAGACCAAGTCAATGTGCTTGCATATAAATATGTTGCGTTCTTGCCTGTCACAGAATAACGAGCCTGCTGCCACGTGTACTGCAGTTAATTCTTCGTATATACATGCAAAGACTGATCAGCAAACACTGCACCCAGCCCACCCACAGAATCCGATACTACTTACTTACAAAACCAAACGACTTTCCTCTTTATTGCTGGCAGATAAAATAAGAGTGTTGCCTATTATGTTATCCCGCATAGTTTACTGAAATCAATAGCCAGACGAGATGCAAACACGCTGCTTGGTTTGAGTGAAGGATGGCCGGACAATTTTGTTCCCGATGATATAGACGTCTGTCAACTTTGTGGTTCGCCTTTGAGTTTAAACCCTTCCAATCATCCAGGACAACCAAACAACAATCCTTTAAAATCCTTTTAAATATTTAATCACAGAACTTAACCCTTTTAAGATAGTGAATGTTAAAGTCAGATTCTGTTTAGATCGTAACTGTTTGGCCATGCATCAGGCTTCAGTGGATCAATTGGTAGTTAGAAATCAATACTATAATTTTTCTATATTTAGATCCCTTTGTTAAGAATATTAAAGCCCAGCATAAAACACGCAGAAAACGCATAATAAAATTTTAATAAGATCTAACGTTTCGTTGTATTCATCACAACATCTTCAGAGATAATAATTACAAAGTGCCAACGCCTAGATATATATATTTACAACATGTCAAAAATTAGCCAATCAGAGAGAAGTGTTAAAGTGCCACTACGATGAAAATTCACCCCCGTCTTTTAGATTTTCCTTAGCATAGAATAGTATTTCAGGGTCGAAAGTGATCATCGATGTAAAAAAAAACTAAAAATTGGTATTTTGAAGTAAGTATTTTGAGCTCTGAAATCACTATTATTTAGGCCACCATTACTAAAAATGTGTTCCAAGTGAACCCGCAATTTCAAAAGGTAATATTGTTTGTGACGTAAAATTCTCAATGCTACGCCTGAATTTCAGTCGAGGTTATTTGTTTTCATGTTTTCTTCGAGAAGTAGATGAAATGTTCAACCTTTCTGATGAAGAATTTGAATAAACGACTTTGATTTACTTGAAGAATTGGCGATGTGGAGTCTTCGCGTTGAGAATTTGACGTCACTTCGTTACGCTGGTCAAGAACATGAACGATTAATGGCGGATATAACAACTCCAGATTCAGAGTCAGAAAAATAATACTTGCCATCGTCTAATCGCAAAACGGTTTCGACCGAGTAATATTTAGCAGCTCTGCTTTATAAATACGTAAAAATATCGATAGGTACAAATTTGATCGTAGTGGCACTTTAAAAATAAAAGTTACACGTTTTATGCCGGGCTTTAATATTGTTTGTTATATAGGTATTTACTGTAAATAGTTTTCCTTCGCAATGGCGACACATTTGGACAACGATTTGCTTGAATCTGAATCACAAATGTCACGATACGCTCATTTGGTTTCGGTATTGGACTAGTTTTGTGCCGGTCCATAGGTATTTACTGTGGAAAAGTTTTGCGTTCCTTCGCTAAAAATGTGTTGCTTTAGGCCCAGAACTAAACACTCGCAGCTTGACTTCCACTCGCAGCTGCATGTTAAAAGGAATGACCAGATTCAGCTCTGTGTACTCGTGTGAATATCGCTTATTTACAAATATTGAGACAAATATTTATACAAAAGCATATATATTTGTATATGTCAATTTGTGCCACTGCTAATGCATTGTTGATTGTGCTGTTGGTCCAGTTTTGCACTTTTCTGCTTCCATGGTACTGTAACTTTTGTGTATACGAAATATTTAATTAAGCTACAATCCTTGTCAAAAGTGCTTGGGACACCCTACAATTTCCCGGCTTATAGGGATACGCTATGACCATTATGCGGCATATAAGTTCAAATTGTTTCTTTTAATACTTCCCCCCCCTGATCAATGTTGGGGGCAGGGGGTGCTGCATGTGAACAACAAATTCCTGCAAAAAAACAGGTGTCCCAAGACTTTTGACCAGGATTGTACCTGTCAGGTGACAGGTTCAGCTCTATTTATGCTGAATATCACTTGCACCATTGGCATTGTGCATTTGTGCTGGATAAGAGTCTCCCTCAGTCCCCCACTCGGCAGGCCTGACTAGTACTGGAGGTGTTTACACAAGTCTGGTCTAACTTCAGACTGGCCTGCATTTGCTAATTTCGACTCCTATTTCCATGAGGCCAGTCTGGCTCACAATCAGCCTTGCTTAGTTGATATACTGTCGTTAATTAGGGATTCAGGTTAATATTCTTAAAACGTTTTACATGGTGTGTTGTTTGAACCTGAATGCAGGAATAATGCCACCAGAAGTGATCAGGTCGGTCTAGCAGCTGTCCTGGCATTAACTAACTTTCAGGCCTGACACATGAAAAGAACAGATAGGAAAACACTACAGTACTGACCTAAACCTACATGTACACATGTAAAAATCTCCCAGCTTGCAAGGCTGTTGACAAGGTTGTAACAATGCTGTTCATTCAAAAAGCTGCTACGACCTTCTTAACATCAACCTGTTAACAACTTGTCAAATGCAGAACAGTAACATATTGTTGGAACAACTTGTATAATAATTGTGTTTACATATGACCGTTACATATACTGTATTTACATCGTTTCATGTGGAAGCCAAGCAAGCAGACACATGTACGCATTGCGCACCTATTTTTAAAGTCTGCCATCTAAACTATTTAGGTGTGCTTAAATTGGATAGTATCTCTTTGATGTAAAAATATTCGAAGGAATTGATTTCTAACCGATTATTTTAGAAATCAGACAAAAATATCACTTTTTTGCAATAAGGTTTACCGGTATAGAACTATATCATATAGGGTGGCTGAAAGTTGGTACCAGGCTACATAAAAAAATTGAGAGAAAGAGAAAAAATTGTTTTACACTATTGTTTTCGACGGTTTGAATGATGTGTTGCGGTCCTATAATGGCCTGAAAACCAAGCTGGATTAAACTGGATTAAATATAAAATTTCCCCCATAGACTATAGACTATATAAATTGTCTATAAATAATCATA
The DNA here is from genome assembly GCA_035772405.1 of Chrysogorgia sp. JL179-B06. NCBI lineage: Eukaryota > Metazoa > Cnidaria > Anthozoa > Scleralcyonacea > Chrysogorgiidae > Chrysogorgia > Chrysogorgia sp. JL179-B06. Next base: position 699,628 of record JAYKKM010000156.1, on the reverse strand, counting down.
CAACAGTGTTAGTGATAAGCATTTTATGAACATGATTTATAAACGAGAAATATTAAATCCATTTATAGTAACTAGAACGTTTATACCAATAGAAATTATGCCTTTAATCTTACTTTGTCTCTCTAGCAATAAAGCTACTGGAGTTGATAAGATTTCTTGTAAAATTATTAAAATAGCTGCACCTACCATTTCAGATTCATTGACATACATATTCAACCAGGCTATTACTGTATCCCTTTTCCCTGATGAATGGAAAACAGCTAGAGTAATACCTCTTTATAAAAATGGCCAACGAAACGTGCCTGGAAATTACAGACCAATTTCAGTTCTGCCAGCCATTAGCAAAATTATGGAACGAATTCTATATGATCAACTATATAATTATTTAACTAAATTTGGACATCTAAGCGATTGTCAATTTGGTTTTCGAAAATTTCACTCTACAGTCACAGCATTACTGGACTGTACAAATGAGTGGTATATGAATTTAGACCGGAAAAAGTTCAACCTAGTAGTCTTAATTGACTTAAAGAAAGCATTTGATACTGTTGATCATCAAATTCTATTGAGAAAACTGGAGTTGTATGGAGTAAAAGGGCAAGCTATATCTTTTCTCAAATCTTATCTCTCGAATAGAAGGCAGAAATGCCAAATACAAGGCTCTGTTTCATCAGAGAAATTGATCAAATGTGGTGTACCACAAGGCTCTATTTTAGGGCCACTATTTTTCCTATTATATATTAATGATTTGCCTCAATGTCTATATAAAACAAAACCTCGGATGTTTGCTGACGACACTAACCTGACCGCTTCTGGAGACTCTATTACTGACCTTAAAGCTGCAGTGAATTCTGATTTAGAAAATCTTAGAAAATGGTTAATCGCCAATAAACTTAGCCTAAATGTAGCTAAGACAGAGTTTATGTTAATTGGTTCTAAACAAATGTTTAGAAGTATTTCAAATTTGAAACTAAATGTTCAAATTGAGAACGTATCAGTCAAACAAGTTTATGAATCCAAACTTCTTGGAGTGACAATTGACCAGCATTTATCTTGGAGTAGTAACACTGAGAATGTTTGCAAGAAAATAACATCCGGTATATCGGCTCTTAGACGACTGAAAGAATTTGCTGATAAGCAAACCATTCTTTCTGTGTATAATGCTATTGTTCGGCCATACTTCGATTACTGCTGTGAAGTGTGGGATGTGTTTGGCGAAACACAATCAAAAAGACTCCAAAAACTCCAAAATAGAGCTGCTCGAATTATTATGAATATGAACAATGACACAGATCATTCTGTTGCTCTGCAAGCATTGGGCTGGAAGCCACTTAAAACAGAAAGAAAGAAAGGGAAAGCAAAAATAATGTACAAATTATTAAATAAAATGGGTCCTAAGTCACTCACTAATCTTTTCACATATAAAGGTGAGAAAACAAAGTATCACCTTCGGGACATTTCAAGTAGCCTTTGTTCACCACAACCGCGTACTAATAATATGAAAAAAAGTTTCATGTATGACGGAGCACACCTTTGGAATTCTATTCCAAAAGAAATTAGAGAGAGCAAATCCCTTTCTGCCTTTCGAAAGAAAATCACTGCTCACATTGATTGATGTGATTGATTGATTGATAGTAAATGCAACTTTGAAGTACTGTACCTGTAAATATAGATTACTGTATACTAGTTAATAACTTAGATTTTATCTAATACAGATAATTTTGTAAATAGCTTTAAAAATTTTTTATCTGTATATTTTTGCACACGCCCCCCATGGAAATCAGCTTCGGTTGATGGGGTTAGCGTGTATAAATAAAGTTTTCTATCTATCTATCTATAATCTAAATACATAACATACGTGTCTTCCGCAATCAGCGGCCGCTTCATCGTATATTATTTTGAAAGTTATCTCGGTCAATATTTAACCATTTTCAATTCTGAAAACAGATTTAGAATTAGTGAGTCTACTAAATACATAACATTCGTGCCTATAGTGTATTATGGCAAGAAATACAGTAATATATCTGGTCAGCAAATATCAGGTATCGACTCCCTGTGGTGTCAGACGACGCAAATTGCCTAAAAGTAAAATATCAGTGATTTTAACAATAAATGCAGCCTTTTACTAGGTAAAATTGTACTTTTCTGAAATGTTCGCACGAATTTGGGTTGCTTAGGTCTTGCGCTTTTAGGTTCTTTCATTCACTAACCATAAATGCGTAAAATTTTTTCGGACGTTGGGGGTTGAAGTTGCGCGAGCTGTGCTATCTGTTACTATTAATTGTTATGTCCTGAGCCAGTGATAAGTCTTTTCAGTGGATTTTAACGATTTATCGGTTACTACTTCATGTTAGGATTACAAAATGGTTTGGACAAAATTTTGGTTAGGATTATAGTTGTGTTGGTACAGGCTTACATGAAGTAATCCCCTTTAGCCATACATGAAATACCTACCGATTTACCATGCGTAATGCATGGTTCAATTCTTGCTGTTACCATCCCCACAGGGGATTTGCGAATTTTCTATTACTTAACTGCACTTTCCCTGCCCCCGGGCAAGTAAAAAAATGCAATTCCCCACCCCGAGGACAAAATTGACAAAAACTAAAAAAACTTTTTATAAAAGACTTTTCTCTTCCAACCAGTAAGCAACAAATGCGAATGTGTGGTCGTGTGGGGGCGCGAATCACGCCCCCTTGTATCTTGCCCTATTTTGGAACATTGGTTTCGTCATATATTTTATTGTACTTTTTCACCATTCCATTAATTGGTGGGCATAAGTCAGTCACAATATCGTCCAACACTTTAACGTCTGAGAGAAACATTGACTCGTTGTAAGGAAGACCTCTAAGATACGATCTTAGTTGTGTCAGTATCTTTTTGTAGCTAGTGTGCGCGAACTTACAATGCTCCACTCTACTCGTCAGATTGGATTTAGCCAAGTAGCCTTGGATGATCACACCAGGACCACTAATACAAGCAATGATTAGAGGGTTAGCGGTTATCGATCCAGCTATAATCCCTACTGTCGTTAACCCTATGCTAGCCATGTTTAACGATAGTTTAATTTTCTTCAACCTTTTGTATTTCCACTTATAACAGGCTTCTAGTTTGTGGTAGTATGCGTACAAGCGTTTGAGCTTTAGTGTCTCTTCCTCTGACATATTCTTTGATATGTGATTGAAAACAACAACTGACTTCTTTCTCATATATCTTACTTTATATTATACTCCTCCATAATTTCCTCACCAACTATTAGCACGTCTCGGTTCGTCATATAGCCAGAGATTATCTTCATACCGTAGAACTCTATCAGACACGGGTATGCGTAAGGTGCGAGTAACGATCTTGGTCGATGTATTGCAAATATTGTTCCATAGGGATACCCTATCTCGTTATAGTTAGCTGTGAAGTCTGAGTCTGTCGACCTTACGTTGTTAACTCTAACGTGTGAGTTACCCATCTGCCAATGTATTGATATCATATGTCTTTTAGTGGTGTCGATATTATTTGGGATTGTACACGTGTACTCCTTCGCTGGGAGACCACCACCATACGATAACTTATCAGTTGTACCACCTTTGTATCCTACGAACTTATCCCACGACCCATCGTCGTTTGAGACAATCGCCTCCCAATATTTCGTAGGCACCCTCTTGGCTAACCTCGCTACCACAAAAATGGATATGTCACAGTACTGCATACGTGGACAGTTAAAGTGCATTCCAACCTCAAGTTGATGTTGGGTTATTGTAGGGGATAGGAAGCTATGACCACTGTCAGTACCAATAATAGGACCATAGGATTGAACACTTTGCACTAGTGTGTTTCCAATAGATTTCACTTTATTTGTCCCACTGTGGTAAAACTGTGCCATATCCGTGTTCGCGGTGTACTTTGTGGTGTTGAAATCGAATAGAACGTTATAGGACTGCACTTTAAAGTATCGCGATAAATACACAGACTCCAATACTTTTTTACTAATAGCATCCAAATCATCGACTGGATCTGCTATATTTTTGAGCGTCGAGAGTGCCATGTCTATGTCTCCAGACATCTTTCCACCACTTACGCTTAGTTTAGGATCGTTGTCTAGATGTCTCTTCGCTCTTCTTAATATTTTATCGCTCTCGTAGTCTCTATCCTCAAATCCATAACTTAGACTCATTATATTATAACACGTATTTGCTTATTAAATAGCCAGACACAGCCGAAACCCCTAGAACTAGCCCCAACTCTGTCGTGTGGCTATCTGGTGTCACCTCCAGACGATGTTCTTGGTGTGTCATATTTGGTGTCGCCATGCGATGTGTTACCTTTGGTGGTTTATCAAGTGTCTCCAGGTGCTCTTCTTGGTGTGTCACATTTGGTGTCGTCATGTGAGGTGTCACCTTTGGTAGTTTATCAAGTGTCTCCAGGTGCTCTCCACCTTCTTGGTGAACTTTCTTGGCCTCCGTCGTTGTCGCGTAGTTTAGCCCGCTATTTACTCCAAACTTCATACTCTGTGTAGCAGTCTTTAGCAGGTTGTTGTACCCAGCGATTTTGTTCTTGAGGATTACCACGTTACTTGGCATTAACCATGTAGACGGTGATAGTGCGAGATTTTGGACAACGTTAGTATCTCTAATCGACTTGTTCATGTTGAGAATCCACGTTGACACGTCATAGTTTATAACGCTATCCTCCACCAACTTTCGAAACTCTTGTTGAGTCTCTAGACTGCCTGCAGAACCACCAACGACTGACACACGTGTCCTCGCTTGTGCGCCAAGTGTAGAGTAAACAAAGGCCTCTATGGACTGATTTAGATATTGTCGCCCAATGTTGGTGAGACCATTCGACACCAGAGGAATGTATCGTTTATAGTCGTTCTTAACGTCGTTAATCGTGTAGACTCTCTCCTCACCTGTTGTTCCATCAGCAAGGACTTTACCCTGGTAGTAATGTTTTCTAGGAATCTTGTCTGTCTTACCATACAATTCTCCAGCGTCAAACTCTCTACTTATTGATCTCATACTCTCACCACCTTCCATCCTTCTGAGAAGCCTTCTAATGGTAAAGTATAGATGGAACCTCATTACACTTGTGATAACAGGGTGGACTTCCTGTGAGGGCGACAAGTGTTGCAACGACACTCCACAACAGAAACTTGCACAATACGTTGCAAACACGACTCTGTAGTAGCTCTCATTGTCGTCCCACTTTGACTTTGTCTTTGACGTGACGATTTGTAAGATTGGTAGCTTTGAGAGAAAGTAGCTCTTTTGACTAACGAAGACTCTAAAGTTATTCACTGGGTAGTTCAACACGTTTTCCGTTGGATAGCCATCCCAAAGTCCCCAGTGGTTCTTATGACCTTTTGATAGTGGTTGGATAGTTCCACCAGAGAGCCATATTATTGGGAACTTGTCGTTGTGACCTTTTGGAGACTTGTTGTTGTGTAGCCAAATCCACATACTCTTGTCATTTTTGAAGGTATCACTAGTTATGTTCGTGCTTATGATGTCGTTGTTTCTAAAATATATGTCAACGCCATTAACCTCACCATCTTGTGAGACAGTTGGATCGAACTCAAACTTGCTCAAAGTGATGTGAGGATACTTTTTCACTAGATTCAGCTTAGCCACGCGTACGGCGTTAGCTATCTCTTTTTGGTTAGCTATCATTGGTTTGTTTATCATTAGATACTTAGTGTACTCTGAGTTACTCTTAAACTTGTTCGAGTCTATCGAAACGTCACCACTGTTATCTTCCGTCGCGAAGAATATATGTCTATGCATGTTGTCGTCAACGTCAAGAAAAAACCTATTCTCATCAGCATAAGGATACTTTCTTCTAAACTCATCCATCATAACATACCGTACGTTATATGAGAGTGGTAGTATTGATTAGTGGTTCGACAAAAACTATAAACTTCCAAGAATCAATTTTAGCAATTAACTCAGACCCTTACTTACTAGTGAAAAAGGCGACCATCTTTTGGAACTATGTTAACGTAACCTCATGAGATGTTAACGACAAAATAAGTTACAACAGTAGTGACCACGTTTTCAGCCCTGGGTATCACACCTTTAAAATGATCGCTGACGACTTGAAAGAGTTAGGAGACGTCAAACTAGTAGCTAACAGATATGACTCAACGTGTACGATAACAACTGATCAACAAATAGAACTGTTTAAATTTGGACAACTTTTGGGATTTGATGAAAACACTACAATAGACACCACAAAAACCAGTCCCAATGTTGTGAACGTTAATAGAGGACTGAAATACATACAAGTGACATCTAATATTGCGGACAAATCTAAGAACATAGTTAATGGTAACAAAAGCGATTGTATCGCAGTACTGCCAATAACTAGCACACAGACATTAAAGGGCTCTGTACAACATTTCTTTGATATTGAGTCAAAAATCCCAATAAACAAAGGAGTCATCAACCAACTAGAGTTCAACATTACAGATCAGGACGATAACAGTGTCAACGTTGGTGAAGTATTGTTAGATTTATACATCATGTAGTGTATATGGACATAGAGCAAGAACTAAGAGGTATTTACTATAACCCATCGACTGGTTACCAATCTGCTGAGAGGCTGTACCAAAAAGCATTGGAAGATGGCCTAAACGTTAGTAGGACAATGATAAAGGACTGGCTAAAATCCCAAGACACATACACTAGGTATAAACCAGTTGTTAAGAAACATAAGTTTAGACAAACGTTTGTTGACTATCTGGGCGAGCAGATACAGATGGACTTGGTCGACATGGGCAAGTACAAGCACAAGAACAACGGATACTACTGGATACTAACAGCCACTGAGATCCTTAGTACACTGTAAAAAACGACCGGTTGAAACAACCGTTTAAATTGGTTGCAACCAATTCAAAACGGTTGAAATAACCAAACGAATTGGTTACAACCATATATAAATTGGTTATTTAAACCAATTGTTAATTGGTCAAAATAACCAAATTGTTTTATGTTACGACCGATTTAAATTGGTCGAATTTGTTAAATGGCTTCGTGGATAATATATTTAACTTCCACTCGCGCCTTCGCCACCTTGACGAATTCCGTTGAAGTTTGTTGACATAATATGGAGTCCCGCACGTTTGAAATATCACACATGCGCAGAACGGACAGGACGGATTTAATTAATGTAAAATAACACAGTGTAAGTTAGCCCAGTGTAAGTTAGTCCTAACACCATGGATAGTAAATAGACTGGATAGGAAACTGGTTGACGTCAGCGTGGAAACCTAGTTGAAATTCGTGATGTCACGAAGATGTCACGAGTACACAGATTTTGCTGAGTTTCTCTTCGACTTCTCCATATTTTCGTATTCAAGTAGCTATATTGAGATTCCAAAATGTTTCATCGTCTTACAAACCTGCCTAAGCCACGACCAAATGATCGAGGTAAATGTTGTTCGTCTTTGTTTCAGCTGTTTTCGTTTTGTGGTGAAGAAACTGGCGTCGCAAAACTACCGTTGTTTTAGTTGAAATTTGGGACGCGTTTTTCACCGTCTAAAGTTGGATCTTTTCGCCTAAAATGAGTAATGGTAGTCGGATATTCCATCGTAAAGTGGCATTGTGATATTTTTTGGTAGTTTGACTATCATTTTTAGCTGTATTATTGCTAAACGTTGCGATTTATGGTGATTTTGTGACATCACGATTTGCAACTATGTTTTCACGCGACCAACTGGTGCCTAAACCAATCAGCATGCTGGAAACGTCGCACGTGATCTTAGTTTCCTATCCAGTCTATTTACTATCCATGCTAACACTAAGAACCGAAGTGTTTTTACAAAACTGCTAGCATGGCACATTACATTTGATTTGCAGTTATTTGATTTTTGTTAAAATAGCATTTTTATATTTTCATAAAATTTGGGTTTAATAATTAATACAATATAACCAAATAAAAACTTTAATGCGAACATAAAGCGAACAAAGCGGCAAGCAACCGGGAGCGGAGATAAGACCCTGGGTACGAGGTCCGCCCGGCCCCCACGATGCTCCGATGAATAGGATATATTTTATTTTATGGTTATGACAAGAGTTTTTATTTGGATTATGGTTAGGGTTTTTGTTCTTGTAAAGCTTCTGAATCTCGAGAAAATAACCTTGATGTGTCTATGACGTGGTCTGTGTCCACTTTGTATACACAAAGATGCCAATTAAAATTGATTTGCAGTCACTTGGTTTTTGTTAAACTAGCATTTTTCCTAAAATTTGTATTTAATAATTAATGCAATATAACAAAATAAAAACTTGAAATCTAACATAAAACGAACAACGCGAAAAGCGTGGCTGAATGGCACACGCAAAACCTCGTACCCAGGGTCTTAGCTCCGCTCCCCACGATGCTTGTCACGAGACCTCAAAGAATCATGGGATACAATCACTGATCTCAAAATAAGGACTGGATAGAGCATCTAGTGTTAATGATTTGAAGCCGGAAATAGCTAGCGGCGGCCATCTTGGAGTGACCACTTTCTGTGACTACGCTCCTGATTGCATTCCACAATTTCTTCCCGCCAAATATTCCCGCCAGTAAATACATAATCTCAAAAAACCCGCCAAGAAGCAAAAAACATAGTACATACACCAAACACATTTACACTAAATAGGACATTTTTTATTATATATTAATAATAATATATACATTGAACTCTGAAGTTTGGCATGGGTCGTTCCGACTTCCGGTGTTGGAAAGCCCTATGCCCCTATATTACAGTAGTGTATAGTATGATTATGTACAAAGTCAAACTACAAAACACTAATGTGAATCGAGATGTGAATATCAAAAAATGTAACCCAAGGTTGGGGGGCTTGAGGGTACTATTACTTGCCCAAGGTAAACCCTCGGACTAGTGGAGGGAAGGAGTCATCTTACTTCTCCATTCTAGACTGGCTCCAAGCAAAGTCTAGCCACTGCCCATTACAAATTTACATAAAGATAACAAATTAATACAATTTGTCACAAAATATTCGCTATAAAAGATATGGAAACTTTGTCCCGGAATTTCCAATTCTGTCAAGGACTTTGCTCCTATTGTACACTTTGTAGTGGCACTTATCCCCAATAACCGGTACTGCATGTGGCTTCAGTCCCCTTTTCTTGTCTCCATCTAGATAAATGGTTGAAACTTCTTTGACCATTCTATCACACTGTAAAACATTCGGTAAGCACCAATCAAGCTTGGTCCTTAAAGACAGTGTCTGGTTATTCTGAGGTCCACTCTTCTGATGGCATTTCATCACAGAGTAGTAGGACTCGACCACAGACTCTGGACCACCCTTCGCAAGGGCAATATCGATTACCAAGCAAAGTTCCTTCCCTAGCTCGGAATACACTTGCTCATCTTTGTAAATTGAGGCATATACAGTTTCTTCATCCAGCTGCACTTGATAGACCTTGGCATTCCCATTAAATTTTGCATTGAATTTGGTAACCAGGCTGTTGGGCTGATTTGGTAAGATAGACAATGATTCAAGCTTAACATTACCATTCACCTCGGAAGACAATGGCAATAATTTCTTCTTTGATGTTACCTGGAACCACTCAATCATTATTTCTTTCCTCTCCCAAATTATATTCTTCAGTACTTGTTTCAGTTTCCGGTGTAACACGTGGCTCAATCTTGGGTCTAGATCCAGTTCCCCATCCCTAATTGCTGATTTGATGTGCTCTTGCTGGCATATATAAACCAGGAATGCCTTGAATCCTACTGCACCAAATTCTTCAAGCTCTCCTTCGTCAATGAGTGGTTTTCCATTGCACCGTTCTCCACAAAGCAGCTGCACGAGAGATTCAAGATCTAGACATTTGAGATGATTACACATTTCTGGTACGCAGTTACTGAAGCGGCTGTCAAGGGATTGAATCACATCTGTTACAAACTCGCGAAAGTCCTTTTCACAATCATCTATTTCTCTTGCAACCCAGTGATTGGTTTCATCATCGTGATCGTATGACACTAACATCCATCCACATACCAAGCTTTGCTCTTTGAATTTTTCTTCTTGGACTATGGAATTGATGTTCTTGTGAATAGTAGACATACACTCTGGTGGTTTCATGATCTCCATCTTTTTCAGCTTCTCGAGACACGCCTTGACACGTGGCCACCATATGCAGATCTTCCAGCATGGATAACTTAGGCCTTGGGCTTGAACCATCATGTCAACCACAATCTTCATGGAATCAAGTACACAGCATAAATCGACTATGAAATCGATTCCCAATATTTCGAATTCTTTGACTTCATTGTAACCATAATTTCTGAATGCCAAGACGTAGGCTTCGTAGCTTTCAACTATCGTCTGGAATTCGTGGTATTGCGATGTCCAAAACCTTGTTGCACAATTTCCTCTGGTCATCTTGAGCTTCAGATGTTTTGACTGTGCCAAAGCTATTACAGTGCTTAGCATCTTGCCTCTGTTGAACATAGCGTGAACATTCTTTGATCGTGAAACCAGTCGCTTCAGAAATTTTCCAGAAGAACCCACTTTGTCATCTTTGACATCAAGAATTCCCAGATTGATCCAGTGAGACGGATCCCAAATAATAACTGAAAAGACTGGGTCAACTGGGACGTCAAGCTCTTTGTGTAAAGTATTCTGGAATCCAGTTGCTTGATATTGGCCGTCACAGCATGTTCCCTGCCATGCGGCATTCAAATTAAAATTTTCAGCCTCTCCATAAGCATCCTGTATCGTCTGAATTACTTGTTGAGCAAGCTGATCAGCACAACCACCAGCGATCTCGCCTGCTTCACCTCTGGTATTGGGTGAATAGACTTCAGGGAGTTTACAGGAATAGCTACTCTTTTTCCATTGACAACTGGACAAATCATTATGGCATGGTTTGAGATTCTCTTTGGAGTACTTTTATCAGCAGTTATGTAAAAATGTGGAGGGAAAGATGTTGATGGCAGGGGCTTGGATAAGTGTGCAGCAGTTTGTTGGTCGACCCACACATTCATTGCAGCCATCATTTCATTAAAATGATTTCTGCTGTGTCCCATCTCACCGAGATCACTCCCAGTAGCAACATGAGCAGCTATCTCACTTTCGAAGTGTTGACCAGCAGATTTGGACTTTATAACTGAAAGAGCAATGCGCAACAGATTCTGGCTAACTTGTTTCCCCCTAGCAATTCTTTTCCCAACAATGGCTTCGTGTTGCAAGGCATCAAAATGAATCTGTGAATGTTCCCCATCACATACCATGTGGCGCTTTATGGCATTCTTTATACCATACCAATAGCTGTTTCCACCAGTGAGAACATATTCTGATTTTGCTGAATCAAGGAGAAGACCTGATGACAAAGATCCAGAATATTTGCCAATGCCCTTCAATGCAATCTTTCTTGGATCAGCTCCTTCCCGTATCCCAGAAAATCTATGTGACAACAGTTTAAAACATGTTTCACAGCGGATAACTGATGGTGAATTCCCTTGCTGATTGCCTGCATAGAAGCGAAATGATGGAATTGCTCTTGTCAATTCAACAATGTTATTTATAGTCTTCCAATCTAAAGAATCTGAGACGGTGGGTTGAATCCCAGCAGCCTGTAGGGTGGTATTGTTAGATTTTGGAATAACTTTCATTTCTTGTATTGCTTTTGTTATTTCATCTATTTTGGAATTTAAAACAGCTATGTCCTGCTTAATAGATGAAACGGGTTGAACAGATATGTCACTGGAACCTGGCTCAGCTAGCGAGACTTTAATATTTTTAGAATGAACTTGATCTTGAACATCTAAACATGTTGAATGCTCAGACTCACTCAATAAGCTATCACTTCCTGTAGATGAACTCTCCAAAACTCCTGTTGCTATTGAGGATTGTGGTAAATGACTCTCTTCGTTAGCAGACTGGGAAAATTTAAGCTGTGATTGGGTCATCTGGCTGTGTACCTTGACAACGTTGATGTTTTCGACGCCAGTGGACACAGTGGCAGTGGTGTTACTGCTGTAATATTTTCTCCGTGCCTCTGATATTTGTTTTCCTTTGCTGTCGAAATTTTGTATATCAATTTGAGATAAGGTGTTCCCTATATGCCGTCTAGCTACATGGCGTTCTTTAGTGGAAGTGTCTCTTCTTGACATAACATATACCTTGGGGTCATAGTTGTTTTCATAGCAAGTAAGACAAATACAATAAGTGTCCCACTCAGATTGGCTGCTTTGAGATTTAGCTTTTGGTGTTTTATGCTTTAAAGCATGGCTATCAGATTCAGAAGGGTATCTAATGCACCAAGATGTTGTCTTCTTTATCGCCGGTTCATGATCTGAGCTAGAACAGTTGTTACAGAGAACAACTGATCCAAATCCTTCTTCATCGGATTTCCCACATATTGCATGTACTGGTTTGCCACATGTACCACAATAGTGTGCTCCAGTTGTCTCCTTTTCGCAAACACAGCAAACTGGAGAAGACATGTTTTACTGGGACTGCATGTGGGGAAAAAAATTTAGTTAGCAAAGCTCAGCATGCATGTCTGGATATGATTTTAGTTAATAATACACAAAGCACAAAACCAACAATCACATTATTTTTTGTTAAAAAAAGAAAACCCTATGAACTTGTCTGTTGTCAATATATTTTTATATAGCCTACCACTACCAGGAACAAAAATTTAAAAAGTAATAGAATAAAACGTAAAAAAGCAATGTAAAATTCAGTTTAGCATCAAACTATGTTTCAGTTTGTTCATTCAAATAATTTTATAATATACAGGTACTGTATCCCTTGACCCCTGTCTCCCTGAGAGACCAAAATAGCGTACAAAGGGAGGAGGGGGTGAAAAATTGCCGAAATATTGCATACGTACTAAATAGATCGATGCCCCCCTGGCCCTGCAAGGCTGCAACTAACAATCTTAATAGAATGTAAAATCCTACCTTAATAGATAGTCAGCCAGATACTCAGATTATGATAAGATCCAGGAATGTCCATAAATCCATTGAGCATTGTGGAATTGTCGAACTACATAACATTCGAGTTCGATTTCATATATTAAAAAGACTAGTCAGTGACGCCAACTTTGGCATTAATTTTGTTATTTCAAAGCGTTACGCATATATTTGGTCAGCGGCTTCATTTAACCGAAAAAATACTCGTGAAAAAAAATGCTGGTAAAAATGGCGGTGGTCTGTCTGGCGGGACAGACGGAGCGCCGCAGCGCCGGAATAGCGTAAACTTGAAACTTCATGCAAAGACTTAATATTCTAGAAATAAGTTACATCCTCTTTTTTCGAAATAGTAAGCAGTAACCGTCCCAAGTGCCCGCCAATATTCTTTTTCCTTGAAAATTTCACGCCAAAATCCGTTGGCGGCACTTCCGGCAAGTTGAGCTGCCCGCCAAAGATATTTGGCGGGAGGGACTCGGAATGCAATCAGGACTACGCTATATAGTTTTACTTAGGCGAAGCCGAGTTTTCGCGTATTTAAACAATTATCTGTTCACAAATCGAACTCATCCGAAATATCCTAAGAAGTAGAAAGTATTCAAAGGTATTTGGACTCAAAATATTGTAAGTTTAGGCGGAAAATGTCTGGAAAATGATTCCCACAGCTCCATGTTTTGAAGTCCTGCAAGTCCTGCGAAGTGCAAACCGCTAAGTATTAGAAGCTTGGTCGTTGAATTGTCAGTGGTTTGGATGACTAAGGATTTATTTACTGTATCTGGACAAAGGTTTTAAGGACTCACTGTGGTAAGCACTTTCGTTGTTTCTCTTAATTTTTGTGGTTACTCAACTTATTTATCCAAATATACTATTAATATATTTAGTGCACAGGTTGTCGAATGGTACTGTATATAATTATCTAAATACTAAATAAGGTTCGGTCTGGTTGTACATTATTGTTGCCTTTGATTGCTTAGCTTCCAGTAAGATGTTGTTTTCACTTATTTATTTAAAGTCACTATTTTTATTCATCTTTTTGTTATCAACAATAATTAAGGCCATTTGCCATAAAAGATTAAATGAATTTAATTTGGAGGTTTACCACCTTTTTGTGAAACAAGTGTGCTCACCTAGTTAATTTAGAACATTCTTTTCTTCAAAATTTTCCTCAAAAATACAGTTAATTATACTGTACTGTCTGTACAGTATAATTGAGAACATGTCAAGCTTCCATTCATATAGTGGATTTGGAAAATCTTTACCCCAGGTTGATAATAGTTTCCTTCATACTGTTGCTAGAAAAGTACTGGTTCAGATAAACCAGCCATTTCTCCCAAGCTAAATGCTGCTGTTTTTATTAAATTTCTAGACCTTCTAAACATGATGAGTACCTGAGAAAAACAAGACAAGACCAATACTAGCTTAAATCAGATAAAGTTTATGTGAACTCATGCACATAAATGTTAATGACTTGTGTATAATAAAGTTCTTAGTGTCACTATCAATACATTGTCACAAGGGATTGGGACACCATGAACTTTAATTGTTGGCCAAGTCTATTTGTAGCTGTATGGTCTATAAATTCACCATCATTTACAAACTAGAAATGGTGCCATTTTTAATATTACCAATAAACCTGTTTGATAAGACACGTGTTAGGTAATGAACACCAAAGCGACAGAATTATCCCCTGGGTTTAGACAAGCACAAATGGGAACCATAAAAGGAACACGAATGCAGCATGTCATCACATTGAATCCTAATAAAATTAGTCCTGGTGAGGAACTGTACATTGACGTACTGAAACTTAAAAGTAGTAGCTGTTTGGTGCCTGGTTCATTGGGTTTGTTTTCCTCCTTTTTCTTGAGGTTGCCTTTTTCATAACATAATTGTCAGTATATTGCCAAAATAAATTTACCTGGCAATTGCAAATATATGTATGATCATGACATGCTATCTGTGATAAATCCACAGCCATCATTGCACTGGTAAATTCTCTGAAAAAATATGCTGCTTATAGGATTAAGCCAGGGCCACTTCAGGAACCATTAATGACAATGTTTGACCATAAAACACATACTGTAAACTTCCAATAATAAGACCTCCCAAAGGTAAGTCCTCTGCATTCTATACAAAAATCCTTCTCAAAATAAGCTCCCCCAAATATTAACTGTGCCCAAACATAAGCCACAGAATTATGTATCATATATGATATATATTGACTCAATAAATAAGTGAAAACAACAATGTACCTCTTGCTGAAAGCTAAGCAATCAAAGGCAACAATATTAATTAATAAAGCAATAATGTACAACCACACAGAAACTTATTTAGTATTTAGATAATTACAGTACCATTCGACAACCTGTACTATATATATATATATATATATATATATATATATATATATATATATATATATATATATATAATTATATATATATATATTAGATACAGTATATACTATATAATATAAATATATAATAGTATATTTGGATAAATAAGTTGAGTAACCACAAAAATTAAGAGAAAGAACGAAAGCGCTACCACAATGAGTCCTTAAAACCTTTGTCCAGATACAGTAAATAAATCCTGAGTGATCCAAACCACTGACAATTCAACGACCAAGCTTCTTACTTGGCGGTTTGCACTTTGCAGGACTTCAAAACATGGAGCTGTGGGAATCATTTTCCAGACGTTTTCCGCCTAAACTTACAATATTTTGAGTCCAAATACCTTTGAATACTTTCTACTTCTTAGGATATTTCGGATGAGTTCGATTTGTGAACAGATAATTGCTTAAATACGCGAAAACTCGGCTTCGCCTAAGTAAAACTATATAGCGTAGTCACAGAAAGGGGTTTGACTACATCACGGGCGTTCGTTGCGGGTGACATCGATATGTTTGGTCAGCGGTCAACTTCGTTTTCTTTCGTAATTCGTTCGTTCGTCTTAGCAAAGTTTGCAACGAGTGCGTGAATTGTTTTAAATACGACTATTTGTAAAAACATTTAGAAGTGGATTGAAAAACAGGTGGGGTTAGGGTTAGGAAGACACTTAAGGCGGGTTATTTAGAAAATGTGCTCTTTTTCTGAAATAAAAATGCCCTTTTTATAAATGTGGCATGTGGCGGTTAAGGTTTACTTCGGCATATTGCCTATGCTGGGATGAATTAATGTTCCCTTTTCGTAGAAGTATGACATTGCTGTAGAAATGTATACAGGTACTAACTGTTACAACCGTACAACGTTTTAAATTATACAATTATTTTGAAAATAACCAAGGTGTCTCTTTTCGGTAGTGCCTACTTTTTAGGTGCTTCCGTGGCCTCTAATTCATGAGAATGATAAATCCTTATGCCATTTAAGATTTCATGATCTTAAATGGCATAAGGATGAAATTAATGAATCACCTTGAGAGAATGTGCTGGTTACGAATCGGCTACGAACAGATTACGAAGAAACGAAGTTGTCCGCTGACCAAATATATCGATGTCACCCGCAACGAACGCCCGTGATGTAGTCAAACCCCACAGAAAGTGGTCACTCCAAGATGGCCGCCGCTAGCTATTTCCGGCTTCAATTTTCGTGACTCCGAAACAATAGGTTGCTCTATCCAGTCCTTATTTTGAGATCAGTGGATACAATACACCACGCGGCCATTTCGAAATGTTCGAACGCGAACTTGAAGTTTCTTGGTCTTTGATCGTTATATTTCGATATTTAATTTGAATTTCTTGGCTGTATTTTGTGATGGTTTTCAAAAGGACTCGTTGCTTTCCGAATCATGGGCTGTAGACGAAAATTGTCGTCAGAATTTTGAAGGTACTGTACGTCCGTATAAAGTCACATTCAGTTTAATCATTTTATATTTGTATATCATTTGAGTGCGAGTCAGCAACTAGCTATTAGATAAGCTGTTTAATATGCGCATTTATTTATTACCTGTTCTTATTCAATTATTTGTTTTCATACGTATTGTAATCAAAGGATTGGATGGTTATTTCAGAGGTTAATAATCGAGTTGTGTTTGCCTTTATGTTCGGCTGACAATTTGGTTTGAATCACACTTAAAGTTTGAGATAAATACTCATATTTTGACGTAGATAGTTGTTATATTTTTCCAGATTCGATTTTAGCGAAGGCTTTACTATCAGCTTAACATACTTTGAAATTATTTATATCAAAGTTCGCAATATTGGCATTGCCAATTCAATTGGTAAGTTTGTTTTTCTCATGCAAGCCATACTGCTTCTAGTTTCTACTGGTACATACAAGTCTGTTGTAGGTGACATCAAGAAAATATTATTGGCATACTGCACAGTTTGTAGTTACTTCATACATCATGTGTGTTCATATACAGGTACTATAATACCTTTACTGTATCATCAGCATCTCACTCTAGCATGAGTGTTGAGCAAAGTTGTAAAGGTTTTGCTGTGCAAGCTGTGTTAAGTTGTCAATACTCAGAAAAACTCTGAGCAGCGGACAGGATTCGAACCAGTAACCTTCTGAACGCTAGACAGATGCTCTAACCATTGAGCCACTGGAACTCAGATGGCAGAGCAAGGTTAATTACGGTATTTAAACCCTGGAACGAGTCTTGCCGTTATCACAAATACTTGTTGGACTACAAGTCGTTGTTGTGACAGTTAATTTCCAGTTAAAGTTAGGTAGTTGCAGCTTGATGTTTGTAAAGTTGTAAAGGTTTTGCTGTGCAAGCTGTGTTAAGTTGTCAATACTCAGAAAAACTCTGAGCAGCGGACAGGATTCGAACCAGTAACCTTCTGAACGCTAGACAGACGCTCTAACCATTGAGCCACTGGAACTCAGAGTCAGATGGCAGAGCATTAGGTTAATTACGGTATTTAAATCCTGGGACGAGTCTTGCCGTTATCACAAATAACACAGCTTGCACAGCAAAACCTTTACAACTTTACAAACATCACGCTGCAACTATACCTAACTTTACTAACAACATTTAACTGGAAATTGACTGTCACAACAACGACTTGTAGTCCAACAAGTATTTGTGATAACGGCAAGACTCGTCCCAGGGTTTACATACCGTAATTAACCTTGCTCTGCCGTCTGAGTTCCAATGGCTCAATGGTTAGAGCATCTGTCTAGCGTTCGGAAGGTTACAGGTTTGAGTTCTGTCTGGTGCTCAGAGTATTGACAACTTAACACAGCTTGCACAGCAAAACCTTTAAAACTTTACAAACATCAAGCTGCAACTACTGTACCTAACTTTACTAACAAAATATGAGCAGTTAAATGTATGTGATATGCCAGGTGTAAGTATAATCACAATTTGAGTTATATAAATTGCATATTACAATGGGGCAAGAACCGAACGCCACTCAGTTCCTGTATATAGTGAATTATGGATTCTACTGTATGTCTGATTGTTTTAGTTCCTGCCTAATCTCCATAAACAACTTTTTATTGTTTATCTTTTCTGGCAAATGTGAACATTTATTAACCTCGACAAATTATATTCCTCGAAGCTTAATAGGGCAGCAGCTTATACATAATTTTTATTTTTAATATTTTTAGGACTTTAATATATTTTTATAATAGTTATCTATCAATTGTAAATTTAAGAGTGTAATTTTAAGATTTATCTACTTACTGTAGGTTACTACCATATTGTAAAGTGCTAATGGGTTATAGGGAATTAGCAATATAGAAATTCTCATTATTATTGTAGTTGTCTCAAGGGCACTTTAAGAACAATGCTCACATAAATTTCATACAATGGTACCCATGCATGCACAATGCTTGAGTTACCGTCCATGATTAAACTTACTCAACATAATACAATTCTTAACATTTTTAAAATTGACATTTAAAGCATTTATTTGCTAACATATAATATTGATTTCAGGATTTTCTTGACTTAATTCAACAGTCCCCATATGAGATAGCCAAACAAGTATGTGCCTTATTTGGGAACTTCCTGTGATTATCATACATGACAGAAAAAAGAAAATAAAGACATTCTGCTTTATACCGTGTGAAAGTCCTCTTTATAATTGGTTAGTATCTAATGTATTGTGAAATTTGAATTTCTGTATTACATTTTTGCATATTGTGTACATGACAGTCATGTCCTAATTAGCTCTGGAAGATGCCATTTAGTAGAAGGGTTAAAGTGCCTATTCAGCCTGTGCGGGTTTTACATATTCGTAATCTTTGGGTTCTACCAAAAAGAAATGTAGTATATCTTGTTGTTCAAAAATTGCATCTTCATGCATTTCCCCCTGCTAAAGTTCACAGGAAGTGACGTCAACACAACTGTGTATTCAACAGTGAATGTTATTGAGTGAATTTTGTCTAAACAGGCTGTTTAAAGTTCAAAGCCAAACTTTCGCTGTACAGTATTTCATTGCTGAATCACTTCGCAAAATATTGCGTGTCCCTGTGTTGACGTCACTTCCTGTGAACTTTAGCAGGGGAAAAGGGCATGAAGATGAAATACATGTATGCAAATGACAAGATATTTTATAATTTTTCTCATGAGAATCCAAAGATCCTAAATATGTTAAATCCCCACAGGCTGGATAGGCACTTTAACAGCTCTGTGACATCTCATACCGTACATCCACAATATATCCTAAATTATCTTTTGTGGCAAATGACTGTCTAGTCAAATGACTATACCCTACCTAAAGGATAAAATGCCTTTACTAATAAGTAGCTAGCTGCCTTAAGACACTGAAAATTTGCCCTCGCCACCACTAGGCCTGTAGGGTCATCAGAGACTTCAAAAAGTTTATTTTTCTCATGCAAGCCATACTGTTTCTACTGACCTGTACAAGTCTGTTGTGTATGTTTTACAATATGAATGAGTTGACATTAATCAAGAAATTTTCAATATATTATTAGTTACCGGTAATACAAGGGTTGACAACTCTGTGACAACTCATAACTCCATAAAAATACAAGTTGGTATGGGCTAACTAAGTAGCCACAATAGATTCTGAATTATCTTTAATTAGCATTGTTATTAAAATTGCAATAATTTGAACCTGTGGCAAATGACTACGAAGTTATAGCTGATATTAAACATGTGAAAAGGAAATTTGAAATGGCCCTGACATTGTCTGATCTATTCTGGTCATTGTAATATGTTAATTTATTATGTGCCAAACTGCACGATTAGGATGTTAAATTAAATAGCATTAAACATTTGGTCACTTGTAGAAACTAAGAGAGTATGTCTCTACAGGAAGGATATTGGCTAAAATCCTGCTCTCCCTTGAAATATTTGATTTTTATATTACATTAACCAGTAAAGCAATCATGCATCAAAATTCTGCCATGCAGTTGGTGTTAAGAACTTTTTACATATTTAACATCAGCAAATGACCCCTGGGGGTTAGGCTAACTAGGTTTGCCACAGGTTCAAATGCAATTTTAGTGACCATGCTAATTAAAGTGCCTATAACATCTGTTGGGATTTAACATATTTGTAATCTGTGGATTCTCCTGAGATAAATTGTAATAATAATAATAATAATAATAGATGGTTTATTGAATATAAAATCGCACTAATACAGTGAATTGCTTTATATTTACAACTGTTTAAAAAGGTCTTAAAAAAGGTCATATTGAAAAAGTTTACAAACAAATAATAGAATACCGGGGGACTGGAACCGGTTTACAATTAGAAACAAAATTTACTAAAGTTTAACATAGAACTTAGTCAAGATGTAATTAAGTCATTTATGCATCTCGTCATGGCGGGAAAAAAGCTGCGGTTATAACGGTCAGTATTGCATTGGTAAAGAGAAAGTCGATCAACACTACCACGTAATTTTCGGCGATGTGCTTCATATGTCGTCGGTGGAATCAAAGTAACCAAAGGAGAAGATGGTGTCGATTGTATTTTTTTAAAAGTTTTGAGGCACAGCTTTTGTCTGTTATCAGAAAGACGTGGTAATATATCTTGTCAGCTGAAAATTTCATCTTCATAGACCGTTTTGCTGTTAAAGTTGACGGAAATGACGTCATATCGGGAATCTGTCTACATGAAAACAGCTTTACATATGCCCGATTTGACGTCATTTCCGTCAACTTTAACAGCAAAAAAGTCTATGAAGCTGACAAGATATATTACAATTTATTTCACGAGAATCCATAGATTACAAATATGTTAAATCCCCACAGACGTTATAGGCACTTTAAAGATAATTTAGGATCTATTAAAATGTTTAATGCTATTAATTTTACATCCCAATTGTGCAGTAAATGGTTACAATTTGGCACAAAACTAGCTACTGTGACAAATCATAAAACCAGAAATATATCAGTTGGTATGCGCATACCAACTGATATATTTCTGGTTTTATGATTTGTCACAGTAATGTAATATGCAAGTTACAGTAGCTAGTTTTGTGCCAAATTTTAACCATTTACTGCACAATTGGGATGTAAAATTAATAGCATTAAACATTTGGTAACCTGTAGACAGTGTTTTCTACAGGAAGGATATTGGCTAAAATCCTGCTCTCCCTGGAAGATTTGATTTTCTATATCTATGCAATGATAATTTAAAAACCAAAGCAATCATTATAAGCATTGATGTGTACTTATATAGGATGTAAAGGATACATTCTATTGGCTTTTCTGTCAGAAAAATATTTATTGATTATTCCTATTGTAACACTGCAAAGTTATTTCTTAGTATAAATGTAGGTTTTCTACTTGTAAATAACTCTGCTTCAGTTGAGGAAACAGATAATATTCCTACTGGATGGTGATAAGCTGTGTCCTGCTAATTGCATTTTAGTAATAGCAATTAGCAATTACATGTATATATATATTTTTACATTATATTTTACTTGCAGAGTTTCCACCTCTGCAAACTCTCTGAAAATGCTATTACTGTAAAAGTACAATATAAGGTGCTTACAGCTAAACTTAATCTTAATTGGCTTTTTTACTCTTGTGTTGTAGAATGATACCGACATTGACATTTTGAGTAAAGTGAAGGATTGTTCATCTCCAAAACTCAACTGGAGATATAGAAGACACTATATCCACGTCACTCATTGCAGAAGGATGGTGGTCATCAAATTTAAGAATCAAAACATTTTAAATAGTAGAGTGCTGTGTATGCAGAATTTTGGATATATAGCAAAGTGAAAAGGTAGTAAACTGTAAACAAAATACTAACATTTCGAGTGTAGCCTTTCATCAGTCTTACTTATAGTAATATCCGAGTAATGATATCATATATAAGAGTCTTGCTCTGGCGAAGGACTCCGCTCGAAACGTCAGTATTTCGTTACTAAAACCCTTGGCAGTTTACCACCTTTTCGCTTTGCAAAACATTTTAAATGCTGTTTTATGTTTATTGTCGGTATTTTACGCCTTTGATGCAGAATACCCCAAAGGAACTACCTGCAGTCATAGCAAAATCATATGGGTATAGAAAACGTGTTATCCAATTTGTGAACTATATTAGCTATTATATTTTATGACTTTACTATTATAAGACGATTACATTATTTTAAGATTGCTAAATAAATTATTTGTTGTTATTTGTGTGGTGCAAAATAAAGTTAGTATAAGCAACTTCAGTCAAGATTAAAATTGGTTAAGGTTAAATTGATAGATTCAACCAATTTACGAATTGGTTGAATCTACCAATTTATTTCCAACCGATTTAAATCGGTTAAATATCGGATTTTTAACCGATTTTAATCGGTTATCTCAGATTCATGCGTGTGACCAATAATTATTGGTTGCAACAACCAGTATTTATTAGGTCGAAACAACCAATATTTATTAGGTTGTAACAACCGATATTATTAGGTTAAAACAACCTAAACTATTTCGGTTGAAACAACCTAATTTTAACTGGTTCTCTCAGATTCACCCAGGTAACTGGTTTTTTTTGGTTGTTTCAACCGGTCATTTTTTACAGTGTAGGTATGCGTTTGCCATACCTGTCTACAGGAAAGACACAGAAAACATGACTAAGGCTGTCGCAAAGTTATTGGAGAAGGCTAAGGTTAGATTTGGTGAGTATCCAAAGCTGGTTCAGTTTGACGATGGTAAGGAATTCTACAACGTTGGTGTGAAAGATCTATTGGAGAAACATGATGTGAAGTACTTCAGCACGAACTCCGATAAAAAGGCAGCAGTCGTGGAACGGTTTAACAGAACACTCAAGACGTCTATGTGGAAGTACTTCTACAGTAAAGGAACGTACAAGTGGATTGACATTTTAGACCAACTCGTTGAAAATTACAATAATACCAAACACAGTACTATTCTAATGAAACCTAAAGACGTTAATAAGAAAAACGAAAACAAAGTATGGACGACATTGTTTCGACACCATTTCGGTGGGTGCCCACTACCAAAGTTCAAAGTAGGCGAGACTGTCAGGATATCAAAGTACAAAAGTATTTTCACAAAAGGGTATGAAGCTAACTTCACTGAAGAACTGTTTAAAGTGTCGAAAGTTATACGTGGCGACCCTAACACGTACGAGATAGAGGACCATGAAGAGGAACCCATCATCGGTAAGTTTTATGAGGAAGAGCTATCAGCTGTCGATAAAAAAGACGACGTTTATAAGGTTGAGAAGATATTGAAGAGGAAAAAGGTTAAGGGTAAAAAGATGGCTTTAGTTAAGTGGCTTGGTTATGATAGTAGACATAACTCATGGATCCTAGAGAGTGACATTCAAAACATTGAGTAGTATATAATGGCTGAAGGAGGGTTCGATGACATCGAAATGAAAAAACGTGGCGAGTATACAATAGAATATGAAAATATGGATAACGACGCCTTGGAAAACGAGTATAAGACACTCACCAATGAGATATCTAATCCTCTACTTAATATCAGCCCCAATAGATTGGAAATTGTGAGGATTAAGATAGATTATATTGATCGTTTACGTATTGAAAGAAAAGAAAAGAGTGAGAGACAAGACGGAGACCAAGAAACCACCTTCAACAATGACGATGGGGTTGTGGATATTATCCCTAGCACATCGAACACTAACGTCAACAGAGTTAGTACCACACACGACGGTGTCCCAGACCCAAAATACGATGGAAGTACAATCAATGCGTCAATAACAAGAGATCGAAAACAGTTTATATTGGACCGTCTTGGTGTTAAAATTAACGTTAAGGACGGGAAAGCCTCGAAGAGTATACTAAGAAAATCAAAAGTAATAATTGGCGCTAGAGGTTCTTCTATCGGGTTAGAATTCGAAGGTAATAGAGTTCTGGTGACAAAAGGGAGTTTTATAGTGTACAGTAACGCTAAAAAGTCACAAACAGCTGTTGAGAACTTTAAGAGTCTGTTAAGTAGAGCTAGTGAGGAGCACAGAGTCACTCTACCTGCGATGGTTGAGGAAATTAACGGCGACAACGCAATCCCAGATAATGTGTCAGAAGACATAGTATCTAACACAAGCGAACAGCTACAAGACAGAGTCGAACAAAGAGTGGAGCAACTCGTAGAAACGTCGCAAGGTATCTTCGTTAGTGAACAAGAGATTAGGGAGTTCGCTGGCTCTCTCAACCCAAAAGGCTCAACTGATGTTAAGATAGAGTCGCTAGATGCACTAGGCGACCAATATAGACTCATGTCTATCGTCGAGTTAGACCCTCTAAAAGAACAATTCTATAAGAGTGTTAGTGAGACAGCTTACTTAAAGGCAGATAGCATCCGTATTGAAAACAACATGAGACCAGAACACAACGAGGCAATAGGTGTATTAAAAGATGAGGTTGAGGGTAACGATCTAAATAGACTCGAGAGGTTCAAAAAATGGGCAAAAGAAAACTTAGTTGGAATAAGCGCTATATCAATCTCTATAGCTGGGATAATAACTACCATAGTAATAGGCGCTAGAAGTGCTATCGTCATGGGTGGTCAAGCACTTGGAAAATTAGGAAAAGCCATAGCTAACCTAGCCACAAAGGCTGGCCCTCTACTGGCTGGGCTACTAAATATGGTGGCAACTGTACTAAAGTGGGGAGCTAAAGGTATATCTTGGTTAGCGTCTAATCTATGGATCCTAGCAATAGCACTAGCTTGGTTCGTCTACGATCAGTACAAACAGAGGAAATAAAACATACGTTACAATATATAGCATGAACACGAACGAGAATGAATTGCTTCCTGGGTATAGACGTCGTGTAATATCTACTATAAAAGGCATGAGAACCCGTCACGTCATAACGCTGAACCCCAACAAAGCCAATCCAGGGGAAGAGTTGTACATCGACATCCCGAAAACAAATGGTAACACTTGTTTGGTACCCTCTAGTCTCCATCTTCTATTCGACTTTAAAAGTTCGAACGCGAAATCGTGGTTTCTTAACAACCTTTCGAGACTACTACTCGAGAGACTGGTGATAAAATTAGCAGGTGAATCCGTGTACGACAACAGTGGCGAAAGCGTCATCGCTACGTACAAAGATCTGTGGAAATCCAACAGTGAACGAGTTCAGATGGTCGAATACGGCCTAGCAAACGAGAACCTTCGAAAGTTAATCTCAAAGGACGACAGTGGCGCTGCCAGTGGAAATACACAAAAAGTTAGCGATGGTCTGATGTTCTCTATTCATGGCATCAAACAAAAGGTTCAACTCGACAAGATTCTAGAAGATCACGGTCTGTACGCACCATACAACATGAACAATAATTTCGAGTACATAATCACACTCCCCAAAGCGTCTGATATTATGGTGGCCCAATCTGGATCAGCTGTGGCTGGCTACACGTTGGAGAATCTTGAGTTAGAGTACGAAACTATCGAGAGTCAAGAGATCGCTAACGAAGTATCGTCTCTGTACGCATCCGGTAGATCTCTATCGTATGAACACGTCACACTAATGAAGACTGTGGAGTGGAACAAAGGAATCACACTCGTAAACGAGAATATTAACCTGCCGAGAAAATCTGTCCTGTTTGAAAAGTTTATATCACACGTATCCCCCTACCTCCCTTGTTTAGGGTTGTTATCAGGTGGACTGACAACTAGTAAACACGTATTTAGCCATATGGCTAGAGGGGAAATCCTCGAGGGGAAATCCCCAAATGAAGAAGGAGACAGTGCTATCTAATTACAATATGAGTGGAAGCGAGCCGAAGATGATATCGCACTACCATGTTCTTTTTATTGACGTCGGCACTTTTTAGGGGATTCCCCACTATTGCTCGTCAAGGTATCAGATGGAATGCATGATTCTAGGATTGCGTAACAAACGACACAGCTGTGTCACTTTTTTCCGCGTGGTGTGTTGTCTTAGATTATGTAACAAACGACACAGCTGTGTCACTCGCGCGGACAAGTGTGATGGACTGGGAAAGGAAGTCTAATGCATGATTCGAACGCCCTTAGTGAGTGTGCCGCAGCACAATGCTTAACCCCGCGAGCTACCATGCCCATAGCAAGTTATATACTCATTTTATAGTATTTAAGTGAATCAAATTTTGGTTGACGAATGTGAGTCACCTCACAACGAAACGACACGTAGGTCCCACGAGGCTGAACAAACCCATTGGGTACCTAATTTACAAAACTTAATGGACGAGCAACGTCTAATGAGCGCTAGAGCCCTGGAGAGTAGTGTAGAACGTGGGGAATCAGTGGAGGAAAAGATAATGAGACTCAACAAAGAGTTGTCGTTTATCTACCAGATTAGAGAGCTCAAACGACAACTCTTCGCTAAGAGTAGTGTAGAACGTGAGGAACTAGACGAGAGGTTTAAACATACCGTATTGGGGAAAAGGATTATCAGTCACAACAGAGAGTTATGGTTTCTCAATCATCTTAAATAGCTTAAACGATCGACACATAACGAAACCATCACCAGGACCCCCACCCAGACCCACCAAACGAAGCATAACACCGATGAGAACCCACCAAGTCTTACTACACATCGTCACCACTGCATAGTAGGATTGCTACGTACTAATATTTGAAAAACTATTTTGGGAAACATACAGAACGATTTTTAAGTATAATTTATTTTGTTTCACTTAACGAATTTTATTTTGTCTTGTTTTAGAGAATTTTTTATTTTATTTTATTTAATGAATTTTATTTAACGAAATTTATTTTGTCTCGTTTTAACGAAATTTATTTTGTCTCGTTTTAACGAGATTTATTTAACGAAATTTATTTTGTCTCGTTTTAGTAGTCTTGAAACTGGGGAGTGACAGCGCAGTTTTTTAATTTTGGGTGCGAAGCACGAAAAATTGAAAACTGCGCTGGTACCCCCAGTTTCTATACTACTTGTTTGGCCCCGTCTGCATGGTCCTCTATGCAGCAAGCCCACTCCATAACTTTCTTAGTACTTCTCCCCATATTGAAAGCCTCGAGTACACTCTCCGAAAATGCCAGACAGTTGGGAAACTTTTCTAAATTTGCCCGTGCATATGTAATAAGGTATACCCTTCGGTTCTCACGCTCACCAAGTGGCGTGGTAAAGTCGAGATCAACCAACTCTTCGCCGCTCTCCATGATATTATATTTATTATAGAACCCTGGCATGCATAAATTAAACAACCAATTAGGAGGGCAACTTCAACGTTGCGACATTCAACCGATTGAATAATTTATGCAGATTATTTTGTTTTTTCCTCCAAATTGGCCGTTTAATTTATGCGTGTATAGTCGAATGTCAGATGTAAACAAATGTTCGAAGGTCGGAGAAGTACGTTGCAACAATCCCACGTAGTAGCGGAAATTCACACTTTCTTGTTCCAATTAGCCATTTGTTTCGCTACTTATTTGAAATAGCCAATCACATCTGTAGTTTTAAATAACAGCAAATAAATTTCCAAAATTACAAACTAATGTTCCAAAAAAATCAAAAGCAAGCTCGAAGCGAGAGTAATATAAAGAGAAACTCTGTTAATTTTTTCCCTCCAAATTCATACAATCCTGGACATAAATTATTGGCAAAACGGTAAAAAATTCATAAATTCCATTGACATTCCCCCCTCTCCCCATTATCAATGTTGTTTGATGGATTCAGGGCCAGATCACTTATGAAAACATTGATATTGGGGGGAGGGGGGCCGGGAAGTTGGATTTTGAAGATATAAACTAGTTTTTGCCACTATTTTTGTCCAGGATTGTAGGTCTAATGGTGTCAGATTTAACTGTTATGGAAGGTTGCAATGACATCTGTCGGAATTTAGAGTGAAGAACAAGGAGTTCTGTCTTGCTAGTATTGAGTTTTAACTTATTTGCAGACATCCAGTTTGTAATATCAGAAAGACAACTTTCAATCCGACAAGTCGCCGACGATAGTTCAACATCATTATTGAAACTAAAGGTAGTATATATTTGATTGTCGTCTGCATATAAATGAAACGATATGTCGTGTATATCATTTATAGGCATGGCTGCCGAGATGCCACTTGGGGCCTGGGGCAGAAACAAAACTTGGGGCCTGATGACGTCACACGGATGACGTCATACTACAATGACGTCACATTATTAGCGTAAAATTTCCCGCCATTTCCATGTCGTTGGGGGCCCAAATGCCTTAGGATTTTATGGCTATCTGCAGCCTAACATTGTTGAGCCTTCACTCATTATGTCCAGCCCAATATAACCTAACCCCTAAGGAATTCCAGGCCTCGCAATCATTACCCCTGAAGAATTCCAGCTTTATTGTGGGGTACCCTTAAGAATTCCACCTTCATTACGGGGGTGTTCCCCTGAGGAATTCCACCTTTATTACGCAGATACCTCTGGAGAATTCCAGCATCATGCGGGGTACCCCTGAGGAATTCCAGTTTGTCACTATTTTCGCTCAAATGCTACTGGGTAAGTAAATAAAAAGCTCCCTGTTTCACGTAAGAAAACTCTGAACGGAGTCTAATGCAGTCTAATGCAGGGTAATGCAGTCTAATACAGGGTAATGCAGTCTAATGCAGGGTAATGCAGTCTAATGCAGTCTAACGCATGGTAATGCAGGGTAATGCAGTCTAATGCAGGGTAATGCAGTCTAATGTAGGGTAATGCAGGGTAATGCAGTCTAATGCATGGTAATGCAGGGTAATGCAGTCTAATGCATGGTAATGCAGGGTAATGCAGTCTAATGCAGGGTAATGCAGTCTAATGCAGTCTAATGCATGGTAATGCAGGGTAATGCAGTCTAATGCAGGGTAATGCAGTCTAATGTAGGGTAATGCAGGGTAATGCAGTCTAATGCATGGTAATGCAGGGTAATGCAGTCTAATGCATGGTAATGCAGGGTAATGCAGTCTAATGCAGGGTAATGCAGTCTAATGCAAGGTAATGCAGTCTAACTCTAATGCAGGGTAATGCAGTCTAATGCAAGGTAATGCAGTCTAATGCAGGGTAATGCAGTCTAACGCATGGTAATGCAGTCTAATGCAGGGTAATGCAGTCTAATGCAGTCTAACGCATGGTAATACAGGGTAATGCAGTCCAATGCAAGGTAATGCAGTCTGTTTAGAACAGATATGTTCCGTCTCGAATTTTGGAGTGTTTGCATTGCCAATTAATTAAAGACAATATGCAAATGTTATTCCACATTCAGTATCAAAAGTACCAAATTTTATTCACATTCATACAATGTTAAGAAATAAGCAAGAAAACAAAACTTTTTTCAAGGCTTCCTTCACTGGCGAGCTTAAGATACGCCAAATCTACGACGCGGACGTGAAATAAAAACAGTCGCTATTCCCACAGTTTCACTAATCACTACACGCCAGATAAAAATTATGGACTCGTATTGGTAAACAAAGTCAGAGGCATG
Organism: Chrysogorgia sp. JL179-B06; assembly: GCA_035772405.1. Taxonomy (NCBI): domain Eukaryota; kingdom Metazoa; phylum Cnidaria; class Anthozoa; order Scleralcyonacea; family Chrysogorgiidae; genus Chrysogorgia; species Chrysogorgia sp. JL179-B06. The sequence goes on along the minus strand of JAYKKM010000156.1, from coordinate 669,917 downwards.
AGTGAAACGAATTAAAACTGGATCCCAAGCATTACAGACTGTTTTTAATTTCACGTCCGCGTCGTAGATTTGGCGTATCTTAAGCTCGCTAGGGGTGTGTACTTTTTATTGGCCACACTGTACTTGTTTTGAACATGCTCAGAAAAGATGCGCAAACGGCGACACTGCCCCCCTTTTAAGGACAAGGAGGCATTTTATTAACATACAAGTTACGGATCAGGGATCAACTTTCGCGTGTGGAAAACAATGGATTTAAAACACCGGATTTAGCCCCTAATACAAGAAACAATAAAATCCAAGAAGCTTTTATTTCAAATATCAATTCAATTACTTAATTCACATATTTTTCACAATCAATTACTTAATTGAACTATTTAACACTTATAAAACTCATCATGTGTGGGACCTTGCGTTTGGTGAAAAAGTACTCTCTTCATAATACAATCAATAACTTATTTTCGCTCAAATGCTACAGGGTAAGTAAGTAAAAAGCTATCTGGTTCACGTAAGATAACTCTGACTCTGAACGGATTAATGTCGGTATCTTTAAAAACTGCACTGTTTGCGGACTCATAACAATGCAACTTTTCCACAAAGGGGAACCCATTCTTACGTTCGTTGGCAACTTCTAAATACCCGCTTTTGCCAACTGGTTGCCAACAGCCTTCACACTCCCACAAAACAACCATGATTAAGAATCACCCAAAAAAACACAATAGAGATTGGAGTCCAAATAAGAGGTTCCAGGATCAATAACAGGTCATTTTGACAGTCATAAAAAACAGCATACCACACTGATCCGCTGACCCAAATTGCAGGGACAATTGGAGTGAGTTTTGGATGTCTTTGCTTCTGCAAAAAGGAGAATGTAACAGCCGCAGCAACGGTCTGGTAGAGATCTTTCTCGGATTGATTTGCCCTTTTCCCCTGTTTAACTGTCCCTCTGGCTTGTCAAGTACATATTTTGGTTGTTACTTCGCAAGTTATATCTATCATTAATTACTTTACCCAGTGCCAGAGGTTCTCTCGCCGCTTTCGGTTTTTAGGGGCGGCGGGGGGCGTAGAACCTCTGGGACCAGGGTAAGTTTTTGTTGGCGTGAATTGGGATTTTGTGTGTGAACGTAATACGTTTCCAATTGCATTTTTGTCCCCATTCACACCTCATACTTTTGGTCTTTTGAAAAATTTTGGGGGGGGGCACGGGCCCTCTGTGCCACCCTGGTTCCTCTTGCGCCCCTGAGGACCCCGGATAAATTGAGTCATTGTCGGCAGCGTTCCAGTTTTCTTGTCTATGTCCAAGGTCTATGTCCTCAACAGCCGGAGTGATACCAATTCGAAACAAAGGATTGTTGCTGTTCGTCGTATCACGAACCGTAAGTACAGTATATTAAGCAGTAAGAGTGAGCGACAGTTTATATGTTTATATTCGTTTGACCTGCTTTAAACGGCGTCCATTGAATATTATATTGATCAACTGAATTGTTTATCACTGGAACTGGAGTGTAAAGATTTACAGACAGTTTGCTTGTGTTTTAAAAACGAAGTGGCTATTCGTACTGGAGCAGTCACGATGTTATTGCGGAGAAAATGGATTTTATATTCGATAAAATGTCATCATACGGTGCAGTCGATTTGTCCGTTCAATTGCAACAGCTTCACGTGTATATGTTGGTGCCATATTATTTCACACAATATAACATTGATTTAGCGTTTTTATTTATTTATTAACTTTACAACCAAGCAAGAAAGCAAAATAATTAATACAACGGTTAAAAATAAAAAAAATAGACAAAAACAGAGCAGTCTTGAACATGGTTGAAGGTATAGTCAACAGGACATGTGTCCCATGTGAAGACCAACCTGACAAAAAATTACAGAATAGACATAAATTAAAGACAAGGACTAATACACTAATAACATATGATAGGACAGATTAAGAACAGCAGCTTAAGTTATATGAACGGCACTTAGAGCAGTACGTTTTCCAAGTGCGCATTCTGTTTACATCGAAAGAAGAGTCTAATTGAGAAGAGTAGTATATATAAAGTTGGTGTTTAAAAGAGAAAACAGACGTACTATTACGGATGATCGGAGATAGATTGTTCCAGAGAAAGACAATTCGATTAAAAAAGGAGTTCCTAAAAAGAGAGGTCCTGCAAGGATTGACTTGAAGCACATTGTCCTTGCTAGAACGGGTGTGAGACGAGAGGTGAGAAGAAAAGGTAACAAAAGAGGAGATGTCTAGATCGTAAAGGCCTTCTTTACATTTGAAAAAAAAGATGAGATCCTTTATTTCAAGCCAGTACGATATAGGTAGTAATTTCAGCGTTCTCTGTCCAAACAAAATAGAATGCTCTGATATGGACAGAATGCAAATACAAGTCTCGCGGTCTATGCATACACTGTAATAATGTAATATACAGTAACATGATGAAATACTGCCCCGGTCACATATACCATTTTCCGGAAAACATCTGATCTGAACTGAATGGAACAGAATCTGAACAGAATGCTGATGTTCACTGTACTTTGTCGTGGCCTATGCACAGACTGTTATAATATCTCAATATCTCATGACATGATAAAAAGTTGACTACCTGGTGATCTATGCCGGAAAATAGTGTTGCATATTGATGAATGACAGACCACTGATAAAATTTCATTTATTTTCATACATACGTTCTTGCCACAAAAATGCTGAGACAGTCATGATATCTCAATGTGATAGAAATACTTCCCCGGTGATACCGGTAGAAATCCTGAACAGGATCCTGTACAGGATCCTGAACAAGATCCTGTAAGATCCTAAATAGGATCCTAAATTTTTCCTAAACAGGATCCTACAGGATCCTACATGATCCTGTCAGGATCCTACAAGATCCTGTTAGGATCCTACAGGATCCTATCAGGATCCTGCAGGATCCTGTACAAGATCCTACAGAATCCTGAAGTATTCTGTAGGGTCTTGTACAGGATCCTAAAATATCCTACATGATCTTGTACAGGATCCTGAAGTATCCTGTAGGATCTTGTACAGGATCCTATTGGGATCTTGTACAGGATCCTATTAGGATCTTGTACAGGATCCTGAAATATGCCTTAGGATCTTATACAGGATCCTGAAATATCCTACAGGATCTTCTGAGATATCTAATCCTACAGGATCTTGTACAGGATACTGAAATATCCTACAGGATCTTATACAGGATCCTGAAATATCCTGCAGGATTCATACTTAGACTTATCTTCATCCAACGCCAGTTGGTGCCATGATATAATTCTTCTCCAGCTCACTATCCAACATAATTGCACGCAGTTCATCACCTTCAAGTCCAGTGTCTTCTTCAAAGACTAATTCTTCAGTGTGGTGTTACAGTAGGTCGCCCAACTCTGAGATGTGTACATCCAGTTTCCATAATAACACTCTTCCTGCTGGTTTGTTGTGTCTTTCTGCATGATCAGCTAGTGCGAGCCCCATTATGATGACCCATACAGTGTCTTGTTAAAAACCCATTCATTTGGAGAGTGATTTTGTTAATGTCCAAGAATCAGAACCATAAAGGAGGATGGACTCAACATGCCTTGAATAATTTCTTCTTTGTTGTTCTTTTGATCTGAGATACACACACTTTAGAAAGGGATTTAGAGCACCCCAACTTTGCCAACACGAGGGTTAATATTGTGAAGTGTGTTTGTGTAGCTTCTAGTTTGGATCTGAGATTAATAAAGTGGATGACTTTCTCTACTTAGGAAGCTCCACTTCACGCTTTATTGATCTTAGATCCGTTAAGTGACCGAGCACCCAAAGTAGAAAGCATCTTTCCTTTCGGGTGTTCTAGCAAATTGCTTGAATTGGAAGCCAGTGTAGTTCAAAGCAGGTGAAATATGAGAATACTTTCCAATGTCCATTATTAATCTAGCTGAAGCATTTTGGACTCGCTGTAGTTTGGATATTTCGTATATTGCAATTGCTGGTGATAAAAGCATAACAAGAATCAGTAGGCAGTCTCTTGATAAGTACTTTTTAATTCGCCGGATATTATGAAGATGGAAAAACCACAGCGATTCAAACTATATAATAAACAAACCGAACTGTTTGAAACAATGATAATTTTATTTAACCAGGAAAAAACACCATAAAGTCCAAGGAAGGGCGGAGAAAAGTCCGTTTATACGAAGTTGTTCAAGTCAATCTTCACGCAAGGTCAAGCGGGAATGGAGGAGCACGGAAGCAGATTTGATTATTTTGATACCTTGCAAATGTGGCAGTATATAACCTGGCTTTGGATTGCGGAGGAAATTAATTCTAAACTAGAAATACGTATCCGCAGTAATCCCCTCGCTCGCCTTTTCCACCAATACTCGTCCCCAACCCCTATAGTTTCTTTTCCCCATCCATGGTCTGGAGACCGCGTATTTGTGTTTGTAATTTTGCAGTCTCGAGTTCTGTTTGTCTCTGTGGATAACAAATCGCAAAAGAAAAGGCCGGTTCGTATTTTAGATTTTTGAACGTTATCTCGGCCAATATTTACTCGATTTCAATTCTGAAAACAAATTTGGAATTACCGAGTCTAAACAGATAATATACGTGTCTATTATATTACGAAAACATGCATACTTCGTAAAAACGGTTTATGTACTTAGAAATTAGTGAAAATCAGTCAGCCAAAAGCCGCTGTATTGCAGAATATATACACAACATATATACCAATCAACTGTGTATATTGTGTACACATATACTTAACTATATAAACTTACTATATACATTATACAGGTCTATTCTCAAAGCTGTTCATACTGTACATGTAATAGATAAAATACGAACGGCAGATCTGTATGGGCACAATGGCGAGTGCGTAGCACGAGCCATTGTAAATCCCATACAGATCTGACGCGTCCTCTTGCACCTCGTCCTCTTGCACCTCGTCTCCTCTTGCAGCTCTTCCTTGTCCTCTTGCTCTACCTCTCCCTCGAGTACGACTTCTAGCTCAGGCACGTCATCTCCCCCTGACTTGTTCCACTTCATCCTGGCTTTCATTTCATCCTGGCTTTCATTTCCTTGCATGGAGAAATCAGAATCCTAAAACGGCAAAGAGAGAAAGTAAACAAGATGCCAAATATTCTTACAGTGCAAATGCAATAAAAATGACACTTTTAAATTGTCACACCAATACTAACCCCTTTGGTAAGGGTTGATATGAATGAATAGCGAAGCGCACTTGTGTTTATCTGAATCTATATTTTATTCTTGCATTCCCAACAATAGAAAATGGCTATTTAGGAATCCCTTGAGATTCAAATTTGGTTTCTTTGTTTGAGTTTTGGTCTATAAAAACTGTGCGCTTCTCTATTAATACTTCAATTTCCAAACAAATTTAGGTTTGGAAACCTAGACTTGAATATGATTAATGTCGATTTTTGCGCAGGTATTTGTCAACTGTTGCTGGATCACCGTTGACCTTCCGATTAGAAGTTTTAAACGAAGTTAAACAACAACAATTACTCTGACAATAAATGGATAACTCAATTAGTTTTTGCGCAAACAAAATACAGAAAAGAACGACGGCATGAAACAAATACAATTGTTGCGCAGTGTCGTTTACACTTTATGTCGAACTATGAGAAATTATTAGCGTCGCGCACTACAAAGATTGCAGTCCATAGTTTAGAAATAAGTTGTATATAGTACTTGGATTCAAAACAGACTTAAATACAATAGAAAATCAATGAACTTACCGTCTTATCACTGTCGCTTTCTTGAACTCTCCTGTTGTTCATGCAGCTGCATCCGGTGAAGTCTTCTCCATTGGCACGCGCTTGAACAAAAAACATTGAGGCTTCTGCACGGGCAGAAATTTCGTCCTTTTTCTCGAAGACAATGGCCGCGACATGTACATGTAGTAATATTATCTACGTTAGGCAATGCCGCGACCTCCTCTATCTGACTTCTTTCAAACTCGTCAAGCGTGAAGCTTTTCGTCCGCCATGACGACAACAATGAATTGGGTACTTCATGTTATATAATTAATGCATATCAAAACAAAGATGTAAACAAACCCCGCACATGCGCAGAACGGACTGTAACCCCCTTTAAATTTGAAATGTCAAATATTGAATTTATATGCATCCACGTTCATTAGAATTACCATTTTTTTAGTGAAACATCATTGTTCCATGTCGGTCACTTAACATTAAAACAATAAATATATTGTAATATTCAACCCCAATCACTCACAAGACAAAAGGTGAATTTTAGAAGTCATTTACAAACCTCGTCATCGGGTTTTTTCATTGTCTAAAGACGCTCGCCTACGGCTCGCGTCTTTAAACAATGATAAAGCCCTGTGACTCGGTTTGTAAATATATTACATATACTCCTCCACATTCATTCAATCTCTTACCATATACTATACCAATAGTTTTTACTTGGGGTATACACAATATATCCAGCATATCACTAGTTACACAATAAAGTTTTCAAAAACAGCGTGTATAAAGTGTATATTCTGCAAATTACCGGTCCTCACTCCCGCCTGCCCGCTTCGTCTTATACTTTGAACGTTATCTCGATCAATATTTAACCGTTTTCAATTCTGAAAACAGATTTTGAATTAGGGAGTCTTAATACATAACACACGTACCTGTTATATTGCGCAAAAGTGTATACTCTTCGTAAAAAACTCTTGATGTAGTTCGTCAAATCACCATTCGCGAATGGCCGCCGAGTCAGTTGTCTTCAAATTTCGTCCGATTCAAACGGATCACCCAAAACGACAATTTACTTCCTTATAAGGAGTGGTCCTACCATGTACGGCTTATATATATATATATATCCACCATATATACAGAACTCGTGACTAGGCTCTTGGCAACGGCTTCCGTAGCTCAGTGGTCAGAGCACTGCACTAGCAATCGCAGGGTCGCGGGTTCAATTCCTACCGGAAGGCCGCTAAGTTGCATTTTTCGCAACTGGTCCCGGTTTGGTCTTAAAATGTATGTATTCCAACACTCGAAATTTTCCTTCGCCATAAATCCTTTCAACATGTAGTTTGATCGAGTGAAATGCCAAATATTACCTATAATATACCCAGAATCTAATCCGGGCATTACCACTAGAGGTGTGCAAATCCGATCCGAATCCGATCCGATCCTAATCCGATCCGATCGGATTCGGAGCGATAAATATAAATTTCGGATCGGATCGGATTAGAAAAGTTGTTTGGTAATCGGATCGAATCGGATTGGAAAGGTTGTATGGCAGTCAGATCTGATTACGATTCACGAACATGAAACAATAAATATTTATACTGTTGAGAAATTAATCCTATTTGTTAACATAATTACCTGCTTCATGCAGTTGTGCTGCTGTGTTTATGGTTCATATTTCATAATAATTACCGGCCTTTACATATTTTTATGAGTGATGACATATATTACTGTAACAAGATACACAAGTTGTCTCAAATACGTCAATAGTCGTGAACACACGTCACACTTCACAGTTCACAGTCTAGTCGTGTTGATTGTTGAACATGGCTGCTGAACATAACAGCAATAGCTTTCCCAAACTTTCGCAAGAAAAAGTAGAAAAGCTCTTACAAGAAGCATCTAATCGCGCATCGATTGAATCTGTTGGCGGCAAGAAAAGATCGCAATGTTGGAAGCAATTTGGGTTTCCAAAGGTTGACGAAACCGTTTATGAAAATTTCGTTGATTGTTACGATTGTAAAATGGTTTACATGTACAGTTCTGCCAAGGGAAATGCTCAACTAAACAAGCATATTTGTTCCACGTCAAAGCTATCCAAAGGGCAAACAACACTGACATTCTCCTCAACAGCTGAAGAGAAGCCGCCAGTGAAGATAACGGAAGCCGAGAAAGCATCGTTACAAATCGACGCCATTGACGCAGCAGCCTTGGACTTCAGTCCACTGTCAAGCTTTAAAAAAGACGGCATCAAACAGTTGCTCAAAACAGCAGCAAGACTTGGCGCAAAGTATGGTGCAAACCTTGACTTGACTGAACATATTGTGGACAGAACCATCCTTACTCGGAATTATCTTCCCAAACGCCATGAAGAAATTCGAAATAAAATGTTAGGTGTTTTAAAAGGTGACCCGTTCTGCACTACTACTGATCTTTGGAAAGAAAAGTACACTGGGATAAGCTATATGTCAGTCACACTGCACCACATTTCTCCTGACTGGACACTGCGCAACTTCATTTGGTCAACGTCAGAGTACAATCTCGAGGATCACACCGCAGTAAATATTGGTAAGTTTTACCTGGAGAATGTACCGGACGCACCGTTTCGACTTGTTGCAACGGATAACACGAATACGATGCCAGCTGCCTTTCGTCATCTCCCAAATGATGATCAAATTGGTTGTATTGCCCATATCAGCTCGCTAATAGCGAAAGCGTGTGTGACGTCCGAAGACGCCTCAGAGGTGAAAAGCAACATTGGCGCTGCAAAAAAGCTTGTTGAGCATGTGAGGCGAACTGACCTACAGTCATGTTTGACAAAAACTCTCAAACAAACAGTTTCCACTCGTTTCTATACGTACAGAGAAATGATAGGAAGTGTTGTTGAAGGCTGGGATGAACTCGCAACCCTCTTGGATGCCCGGAATGAACTAAACTATTTGGAGGATATCAATAAAATATTGCTTATCCAAACATCCCGTGTTTTGAAGGTCCTTCACAGCTGTGGCCTTGAATTAGAACAAGACAAAAAGCCTACACTCCACAGAGTCTCGTTTTGGGAAGCGAAGCTAAAGTCGGCGTTCCGTGAAAATGACCAAGATATGGCTGCAATCAAGAAAATGAAGGCGGTGGGGAGAAAGGCGATTGACACCAAATTAAGCAAGAGGGTTGGTATTTACCACGCTGTTGCAGCAACCATGGATCCACGAGTTAGAGAAATCGAGGACGAAGAGCAAAGAAACGCGGTTTCCCAGAAAATCAACTACCTTTATGGGCGCATAAGTGGGGATCAAACAGAAGGTCTATCCTCTGATAATGATGACGATGATGGAAATGAGGTAAATACTGAATTGTATAAAATAAATGACTGTAATTATATTCTAATCTATTCGAGCTTTGAAGACTTATAATTCCATATTCTAATTTTAGAGTGAATCTATTCAATCTGATGAGCGCGAACCCGTGCTACCAAAACGGAAGAGGAACACGTGCGACGAAATCGACGATGTGTTCAGATTGATTTCTACAAGAAAAAAAGGAAGGTTTCGTCTGTAATTGACGAAGTTCAAATGTTTTGTAGAAGTGACTTCGATGTTGGTAAATATACATCTGCTCATTCTGCTGGTGGCGAAGAGTTTCACATTCTCGCATTTTGGAAGGACCACGCGGAAAGGCTTTATCCGAAAATGGCAGTTGTTGCACGTTTTATTTTATCCTGCCCTGCAAGCAGTGCGTCAGCAGAAAGATCGTTCTCGCAAGCTGGATGGACTATCAATGTTCGACGTACACGACTCGCCCCGAAGAATGTCGACGCGCTCTTTGCATACGGAGCTTTCTTAAGCAAAAAGCGTGGGATACACTAGAAATGGATGATGCCGTAGATTTTCTAGAATTGTAGATCACAGAGACACAGATGTTCTTTCGGCTGACGTTAAATTTCTCGATTATAACGAGTAGCGACCTTATTTTTTGTAATTATCTAATTTCTGCACAAATTTCATTTGATTAAACGTTTTACAGTTGATCGTATCATTTATTAATGTTTATGTTTGGTTTTAAAACCTAAAAATAGGAATTAGGGAACATTTGACTTGATTGAAAAGGATATAAATTCAGTTCGGATTTTTTCGGATCGGATCGGATCGACATGTTTTATTGACATCGGATCGGATTCGGATATATTTTTTTCGGATCGGATCGGACTCGGATTTAGTTTTTAATCAATTATCGGATTCTAACTGTCCAATCCGATCCGATGCACACCTCTAATTACCACCATATATACAGAACTCGTGACTAGGCTCTTGGCAACGGCTTCCGATAGCTCAGTGGTCAGAGCGCTGCACTAGCAATCGCAGGGTCGCGGGTTCAATTCCTACCGGAAGGCCGCTAAGTTGCATTTTTCGCAACTGGTCCCGGTTTGGTCTTAAAATGTATGTATTCCAACACTCGAAATTTTCCTTTGCCATAAATCCTTTCAACATGTAGTTTGATCGAGTGAAATGCCAAATATTACCTATAATATACCAGAATCTTATCCCGGCATTACCACCATATATACAGAACTCGTGACTAGGCTCTTGGCAACGGCTTCCGTAGCTCAGTGGTCAGAGCGCTGCACTAGCAATCGCAGGGTCGCGGGTTCAATTCCTACCGGAAGGCCGCTAAGTTGCATTTTTCGCAACTGGTCCCGGTTTGGTCTTAAAATGTATGCATTCCAACACTCGAAATTTTCCTTTACCATAAATCCTTTCAACATGTAGTTTGATCGAGTGAAATGCCAAATATTACCTATAATATACCCAGAATCTTATCCCGGCATTACCACCATATATACAGAACTCGTGACTAGGCTCTTGGCAACGGCTTCCGTAGCTCAGTGGTCAGAGCGCTGCACTAGCAATCGCAGGGTCGCGGGTTCAATTCCTACCGGAAGGCCGCTAAGTTGCATTTTTCGCAACTGGTCCCGGTTTGGTCTTAAAATGTATGTATTCCAACACTCGAAATTTTCCTTTACCATAAATCCTTTCAACATGTAGTTTGATCGAGTGAAATGCCAAATATTACCTATATATATATATATATATATATATATATATATATATATATATATATATATATATATATATATATATATATATATATATATATATATATATATATATATATATATATATATATATATATATATATATATATATATATATATATATATATATATATATGAGAAGGGCTCCGCTCGAAACGTCAGTATCTCGTCACTAAATTCTTGGCAGTTTACCACCTTTTCACTTTGCTATATATTCAAAACACTGTCTACGCAGCACTCTACTATATATATATATATATATATATATATATATATATATATATATATATATATATATATATATATATATATATATATATATATATATATATATATATATATATATATATATATACGTGTAGGTTTTGGTCTACGAAATGCAAAGAGTGCTCAACAACATATAGTTAGAGCAAATAATAGATTTTCGCTTACCTCAAAACTGGTCTGCTACAACTTGTTTCATTACAGATGAAACAAGTTGTAGCAGACCAGTTTTGAGGTAAGCGAAAATATATATATATATATATATATATATATAGCTTGTATAGGGTAATGTGGACAGCAAAGACAGCAAACTTCTTATAGTCCTTTATTTAAAAAAACGTTTCGGCCGTTCGGCCTTCTTCAGTTTAAAAATTACAAAAAATGTCAAAAAATGTGTGACTATAAAGGCTAAATACAGGTTATTTATGCTAGAAACTCGTTAGTAAATATACATAAATTATAATTAAAAAATATTTTAAAAATTTTTTCACGCCCAACTATTTAAATGAAGTATGTCAGAACAAAAGGCAAGAATTCAACTGCAAAACAAAATTAATATCACAAATAATGAATTCTGTTTTTCGACTTGAATTCACGCCTTTTGTTAAGGCCGTCAGGTTGCATAGTACGCAGTTGCGCTGTCCAATAAGCCTCCCGTGTAAGCAATTTACGATCTATCATGTTGTTGTCATTGATTTTTTCAATACAGATGAAACTGAAATCCGACAACGAATGTGGACTATTATTATAATGAATGGCCACTTCACAAGTCTTCTTATTAGTATTCATGGAAGACTTGTGATTACGGAATCGAACCTTAAACTGTGTAGAGGTAGATCCTACATATTGCACATTGCACTTCTGACAAGAAGCAACATAAATAACTCCAGCAGAAGTACAATTCAAGGTCTCTTTAATCTTGTAGGACCTACCTGTGGAAAAACTAGTGAAACTATCCGCCTGATGGAAATAATGACTACATAAATCGCACTTCTTTGTGCATTTAAAACAACCCGGCTGTGTGGCCTGCAATCGCGGCCGTTCTTTAAATCGCGAAGGTGCCAAAATGTCCTTAAGGTTTTTAGTTCTACGATATGCTGGTAATAAAGACCTAGTAGGAAATATTTCTTTAAGTATAGGATTTGACAAAAGATGCACATGCGATTTTAAAATTCTAGAGATATTGGGAAGTTTCGGATTGTAATCTAGAACTAATGGAATCACTTTCCTCTTGGATTTAACTTTAGGTTTAAGTAGGACCGACCTCTGAATTCTAGAGGCCTTAAGAAATTGCTCATCAACAAGTTTGGAGCTATAGCCTTGAGATTTCAGATATTGTTTGTACTCATGACACCTACGCTCCAAATCTTCGCTAGATGAACAATTTCTATGGATTCTTAAAGCAACTCCATAAGGGATAGCATTCTTACATTGTCTAGGGTGACAGCTGTCAAATGGTAGATATAGATGACTGTCAGTAGGTTTAGCATAGATATCCGTATAGAAATAAGCCCTTCCTTCAGATGTAGTGTAATGTCAAGAACGTTCAGGCTCAACTCCGAATACACTAGTGTGAATTTAATAGTAGGATATAGAGAATTGATATACTCAGTAAACTCAAGAAGTTTAGGTAATCCAAATGTCCAAACATCAATAATATCATCTCTATATCTCCACCATAGGTTAGGCCTGATTGCTCCGCCAGTCTTGGCTAAAAGGTCCAATTCCCCCATGGCCAAATCTGCATAACTGCATGCGTTTTTAGGACCCATAGCAGTACCATGGGCTTGGACAAAGTGCGTGTTGTTGAATTCGCTGTTATTTGAGCAAAGGCAGAGTTCAACTGCTTCAACAATACACTCAGTAGAGGGAATCTTAACTTCACGAGAATCTAAAGCTTTTCTAACTGCAGAAATTCCTAACTGATTATCAATATTAGGGAACATAGCTACTACGTCCCACGACACTAAAATGGTATGGTCAGGGAGAGGTCCATTTATATTAAGCTCTTCAATTTTGTTAATTAGATCTGTTGTATCCTTAATATTAGACGGAAGTTTTTGAGTGTATTCGGAGTTGAGCCTGAATGTTCTTGACATTACACTACATCTGAAGGAAGGGCTTATTTCTACGGATATCTATGCTAAACCTACTGACAGTCATCTATATCTACCATTTGACAGCTGTCACCCTAGACAATGTAAGAATGCTATCCCTTATGGAGTTGCTTTAAGAATCCATAGAAATTGTTCATCTAGCGAAGATTTGGAGCGTAGGTGTCATGAGTACAAACAATATCTGAAATCTCAAGGCTATAGCTCCAAACTTGTTGATGAGCAATTTCTTAAGGCCTCTAGAATTCAGAGGTCGGTCCTACTTAAACCTAAAGTTAAATCCAAGAGGAAAGTGATTCCATTAGTTCTAGATTACAATCCGAAACTTCCCAATATCTCTAGAATTTTAAAATCGCATGTGCATCTTTTGTCAAATCCTATACTTAAAGAAATATTTCCTACTAGGTCTTTATTACCAGCATATCGTAGAACTAAAAACCTTAAGGACATTTTGGCACCTTCGCGATTTAAAGAACGGCCGCGATTGCGGGCCACACAGCCGGGTTGTTTTAAATGCACAAAGAAGTGCGATTTATGTAGTCATTATTTCCATCAGGCGGATAGTTTCACTAGTTTTTCCACAGGTAGGTCCTACAAGATTAAAGAGACCTTGAATTGTACTTCTGCTGGAGTTATTTATGTTGCTTCTTGTCAGAAGTGCAATGTGCAATATGTAGGATCTACCTCTACACAGTTTAAGGTTCGATTCCGTAATCACAAGTCTTCCATGAATACTAATAAGAAGACTTGTGAAGTGGCCATTCATTATAATAATAGTCCACATTCGTTGTCGGATTTCAGTTTCATCTGTATTGAAAAAATCAATGACAACAACATGATAGATCGTAAATTGCTTACACGGGAGGCTTATTGGACAGCGCAACTGCGTACTATGCAACCTGACGGCCTTAACAAAAGGCGTGAATTCAAGTCGAAAAACAGAATTCATTATTTGTGATATTAATTTTGTTTTGCAGTTGAATTCTTGCCTTTTGTTCTGACATACTTCATTTAAATAGTTGGGCGTGAAAAAATTTTTAAAATATTTTTTAATTATAATTTATGTATATTTACTAACGCGTTTCTAGCATAAATAACCTGTATTTAGCCTTTATAGTCACACATTTTTTGACATTTTTTGTAATTTTTAAACTGAAGAAGGCCGAACGGCCGAAACTTTTTTTTTAAATAAAGGACTATAAGAAGTTTGCTGTCTTTGCTGTCCACATTACCCTATACAAGCTACAAATATCGAAGCAGCGCTAGTATCGTTTTGGATCCTTCTATGGGGAGTTCATCGTTGGAAATTATAACCATTCTCTATTCATACTATATATATATATATATATATATATATATATATATATATTTATATATATATATATATATATATATATATATATATATATATATATATATATATATATATATATATATATATATATATATATATATATATATATATATATATATATATATATATATATATATATATATATATATATATATATATATATATATATATATATATATATATATATATATATATATATATATATATATATATATATATATATATATATATATATGTATATGTATATGTATATGTATATGTATATGTATATGTATATATATATATATGTATATATATATATATGTATACTGTAAACTGCCGAGAATTTAGTGACGAGATATACTGACGTTTCGAGCGGAGCCCTTCATCAGAGTAAGAAAAATTCTTGGCAGTTTACCACCTTTTCACTTTGCTATATATATATATATATATATATATATATATATATATATATATATATATATATATATAATATAGGTAATATTTGGCATTTCACTCGATTGAACTACATGTTCTCAGGATTTATGGTGAAGGAAAATTTCGAGTGTTGAAATATATACATTTTAAGACCAAACCGGGACCAGTTGCGAAAAATGCAACTTAGCGGCCTTCCGGCTGGAATTGAACCTGCGACCCTGTGAATGCTAGTACAGTGCTCTGACCACTGAGCTACGGAAGCCGTTGCCGAGAGTCTAGTCACGAGTTGTGGTGGTAATGCCGGGATAAGATTCTGGGTATGTACATGTAGTTCAATCGAGTGAAATGCCAAATATTACCTATAATATACCCAGAATCTTATCCCGGCATTACCACCACCATATATATACAGAACTCGTGACTAGGCTCTCGGCAACGGCTTTCGTAGCTCAGTGGTCAGAGCACTGTACTAGCATTCACAGGGTCGCAGGTTCAATTCCAGCCGGAAGGCCGCTAAGTTGCATTTTTCGCAACTGGTCCCGGTTTGGTCTTAAAATGTATATATTTCAACACTCGAAATTTTCCTTCACCATATATATATATATATAACTACAGACGGCACCGTTTCGGCCTTTTGGGCCTCATCAGTGTAGTGCTGATGAGCAGGATGAAGATGACTGCCATTTACAGTCACCCTTGATGCACACAAAATGTGGGACATCAAGAACCATGCCAGAGAGCTCAAACTGCAAGCAGTGAGCGTGCGCACAATGCGTAAGCGACAATGGTTCATCCTGTAGAGCGCTCAATATGACCTTAGGTCATAGAGCGTATCTAACTACAGACGGTACCGTTTCGGCCTTTTGGGCCTCATCAGTGTAGTGCTGATGAGCAGGATGAAGATGACTGCCATTTACAGTCACCCTTGATGCACACAAAATGTGGGACATCAAGAACCATGCCAGAGCGCTCAAACTGCAAGCAGTGAGCGTGCGCACAATGCGTAAGCGACAATGGTTCATCCTGTAGAGCGCTCAATATGACCTTATATATATATATATATATATATATATATATACACAAATATATGTATATATATATATGTGTATATATATATATATATATACACAAACTATTCGTAAGAAATCGATCCCTGCCCCGTCGAGATTATCACCCTCGCTTCGCTCGGTCGCTTCGAGGGGATTATAAAGCAGCAATCTGTTTAACGGCTTTTTATTGGCATTTTATTCTTCATTACACGTGAGTTGGACTCTCGATCTCGGTGATATCGAGGTGTAAATCGCCGCGTTTCCTTTCTGTCATCTAAATTGTGTCGGCAAAATTTCATTACCGGCATGTTCTGGAAGATTTTTTACGAAAATAGATATACAGGTACTATAACTCTAAGTCAAATGTAATAAGGCCGTAAACCAAACGTTGTTTACTCGCTAGAATTCCTCAAGCGTAAAAGACACACAGTTAACGCACAGTAACGTTAGCGCCAATTAAAACTTTAAACAGAAACGCAAAGATGTCTTCTTATCGCGGAAGAAGCGCATATTACTGAAGTGGAATCGGTTTTCACGACGTCAATAACTGGTGGTGGGATGATATGACACACAAAATATTTCATGTAAGAAGCATGTGACATGAAATCCACAGTTTTTTTCAGATGACAGAACGTGAAATTACATGTGCGTTTTACCCCCTCACTTGCATTTTCTGTGTTCTCAGCAATCATCCACCCCGCTTTTTAAACTAGTAATTGCTCAAACAAATTAAAATGAACACGACAAGCGTATTTATCTAACCTTGGAATGAGAAATGCGCGCAGTTTCTCTCGGTTGCTGACAACATTGTATGGCAGCTAGAAAACAGTTCCCAAACGTCAGATGTTTTCTCCACTCTCTTCAATCAGTGTCGCGGCCTGAGTAATTTTGAATAACTGTAGTTTCTCCAATTCGAACTTTTCACCAACGACTCGAACTATATTATCACTGGCCAATATTATCACCAGCCTAGTTTCTATGGCGGGTGATGTGTGTCAAAATTACATAACACATTTGGCAACGATCGTGTAACATTTGGCAACGATCGTGTAACATTTGGCAACGATCGTGCAACATTTGGCTATCGGTTCTAACTATTTCATGTACCTAACAAGATTTTGAAAATGACGAATTGCTCTTACAACTCGTTTACAAATGTTACTGACTAAGGTACAACAGCAGTGAAGTTGTGTTCGATAAAGTATTGTAGCTGATCTCTTGAGATTTCAAATTTTGGTCTACCAGGCATTGACCTTGGGATAATTCCCAATGTTTCCGGCACGTAATCTTCACCATTTAAAATATGGCGTTGTACGTAAGACATCTGCAAGAAGTCTGGATTGATGCAACAATTCACTGTATTCTGGATTTCGTGCTGACAGGTTTGCTAGGCTTCGATAAAGACCTTCGGAACAATCGTGAACATGATCAACAACATTGGCATCGGGCTGCGTTGCAATACATTCCGTTACCATTCCATTCCGTTACCATTCCGTTACCAGTCAGTACATTTATAAATGAGTTGTGTAAGAGCAATTCGTACCTTCATTTTCATTTTCAAAATCTTGTTTCGCCATCTTGTGTATAAAACGTGAGATCTTGCGTGGGACTAGCGCGTGGGAATAAATTTGCAATGCATCACGGGATTGTTGTTGCCAAATGATGTTCTTGCCAAATAACGATATGTTGTTGCCGAATAACGATATGTTGTTGCTGAATTGTTGTGTGTTCTGATAGCGCAACTTAGCGCAAAATATTGTTGCCAAACGATATTTTTGTCATTGAATGTTCTGTCATTGCCATGAAATGGTTAGAACTGATAGCCAAATGTACGTTGCCAAATGTCACGCGATCGTTGCCAAATGTTACACGATGGTTGCCAAATGTTACGCGATCGTTGCCAAATGTTACACGATCGTTGCCAAATGTGTTATGCAATTTTGACACACATCACCCGCCATAAGTTTCTAGGCGGGTTCGCCTGCCAAAAGCGTACAAACATCATTAGCATGATTGACATTGTTTACTTTGCACTGATTAAGCTTCAGTAAAAATAATAAACATTGCATTGCAAATAGGAGAGGTGTTTTGTTGCGCCATAAGTAATAACATAATTTCGAAAACATTGTGAGATCTCAACAGCGAACGACCTATAAGTGACGCTGCTCCAGTAGTGTGACGCTGCTCCAGACACTGCTCCAGTAGGGACTATCGACTGCCTAGTCTCTCAAGCGGACAAATGACAAGATAACCAGACGAAGTTGGTCTATCGTTATTCTTGAAGGGATAATCACAAACACTAATCCTGTTCAGGATCTTGAATATTAATGACAGGATATTAGATTATCCTTGATAGGATCCTGTTCAGGATCTTGAATATTAATGACAGGATCTTAGATTATCCTTGATAGGATCCTGTTCAGGATCTTGAATATTAATGACAGGATATTAGATTATCCTTGATAGGATCCTGTTCAGGATCTTGAATGTTAATGATAGGATCTTAGATTATCCTTGATAGGATCCTGTTCAGGATCTTGAATGTTAATGACAGGATCTTAGATTATCCTTGATAGGATCCTGTTCAGGATCTTGAATATTAATGACAGGATCTTAGATTATCCTTGATAGGATCCTGTTCAGGATCTTGAATATTAATGACAGGATATTAGATTATCCTTGATAGGATCCTGTTCAGGATCTTGAATGTTAATGACAGGATCTTAGATTATCCTTGATAGGATCCTGTTCAGGATCTTGAATATTAATGACAGGATCTTAGATTATCCTTGATAGGATCCTGTTCAGGATCTTGAATGTTAGTAATGTGTGCAGTAGTGTGACTGTTTATATTTCCTTGCCATGTTGTATGAATGTGCATTATATTGACAAAAGGTTTTCAACTCGTTGGACGCAGCGACTGTCTTCAAAGGACATACATTCCACCTCTTTGGAAGACAAAAACATCGAGTTATCGAAGTAAATTAACCGTCTGGCGTCAGACAGAGTAAAATCGTCTGGCGCTCTCGCCCAATCAGATGCAAGAAAACATGAAATTTGACACTTGGTATATAGTAATAATAATAATATTTATTTTTTTCCGGTCCGTATCCTACCAAATCCTGCTTTCTGATTGGCTAACGAGCGGTCCGTATGAGCCCATACGGACCGCTCGACATAATTTCAGTTTTAAATGCGTTTTATAAGCCGTAAAATATTCTAAAAACATTTGAAAATGAACTCAAACGAGATTGAACATATTGAAAGACAAATAAGTGATATTTTTATCCGGATAGAGAACTCTCAATTTCCTTTGACGAAGAAAAAGCACAGACTTTTCTTTTTTGTCCACTGACTAGAAATACTGATGACAACCAAAAAAATAAGCAAGGATATCAAGGAAAAAATAAATAAATTATTTACCGTTTTGGTCGCTCCGTATTGAGAAATATTTCCCTTGGTCTCAAAAACGTCCCTCGGCCTACGGCCTCGGGTCGTTTTTGAGACCTCGGGAAATATCTCTCCATACGGACCTCCAAACCGGTAAATAACATATATATTTTTTCGTCGCCACAATTCATAAAGGCCTATTGTCCATAGGCATCGATGATCGAAGACAGTGCTGGCTTTGGCGCAGAAACATGTACTGTACGCATAGCGGACCTTTTTTTCTCCAGTATGAATTCTTGTATGTTTTAGTGAGTAACTTGACCAAGAGAATATTTTGTCACAGACAACACACTTGTACGGTTTTTCTCCTGTATGAGTTCTTTTATGGCATTTCAAGCGATATAAACGGACAAATAATTTCTCAGATATCACACTTGCTGGTCTTTATGGTCTTTATCCAGTATGAGTTATTTTGTGTTTAAGTGACTTGAATGAGAGAATGCTTTGTCACAGACATCACACTTGTGGGGTTTTTCGCCGGTATGAGTTCTCTTGTGGGATAGTAAGTGACCTGACCAGGCAAATATTTTGTTCTTTGATGTGAGTTTTTTTATGGCGTAATGCGTAATATGACCGGAAAAATACTCTGCCACAAACATCACACTGGATTTGTTTTTTTGTATGATTTCTTTTATGATATAATAAGATACCAATCTTGGCAAATCTTTTGTCACAGACATCACACTTGTGGGGTTTAGTATGAGTTATCTTGTGGGATTGTAAGTCCCTTGAGCGAGAGAATCCTGTGTTACACACATCACACTTGTGGGTATTTTCTCTAGTATGAGTTCTCTTATGGGATAATAAGTAACCTGTCCGGGTAAATGCTTTGTCACAGACATCACACTTGTAGGGTTTTCCTCCATGCAGTATGAGTTCTCTTATGGTATTGTAAGTGATGTGTCCGGGCAAATGCTTTGTCACAAACATCACACTTGTAGGGTTTTTCTCCAGTATGAGTTCTTTTATGGCATTTCAAGCCATATAAATGGAGAAATGCTTTGTCACTGCAAAAAGTTCAGATGAAGACCTGTAGCGCATCAAAAGATTGGGCAGATTGAAATGTCGCTGTTTTCACCAACAAATTCGCATCTTTTTTTCGTGCCTGAACTGCCCATTGTTAACCTGGGAAGCGTAACCAATTCGAAATGGTGCGAATAAAAAAGCACCCAGTCTTACAAATTACAGAACACAGAAACCTTTTTTTCCAAACGCTACAAAACACTACAGAATACAGAAACCTTTTTTCCAAACGCTACAAAACACTACAGAATGCAGAAACCTTTTTTCAAACGCTACAAAACACTACAGAATACAGAAACCTTTTTAGTGCAAAGTTTGCAAAACGTTGCAGTATTGTGATGAATGGGGGATAATTTACATCAGTCAGTCATACAGTAATAGTGTAGCTAGTTTCACTGCGAATCATCGTATCAAGCAAAATTAATACATATGCCCAGATCCCTGTATCGCGCTAGACTTAGGAATGATTACGTCATTCAGCTGTGTGATGTATCTCTTGACTGGTTCAGCAGATTTTAATCAGATTTTTCTCATGCTTACAGGTTTCAAAAACGGTTTTTATGGGGAACCAGATATGCTTATTTACCCACCAGCAGTAGTACAAGAAGGTTCAGGTATGAACAGTCTGTATTTCTAATGGCCCACCTTTTTTCCTTAATGGTATTGTAGCATATAACAATTTATTGAAAATTATGAGGTAAAATAATACAAAGTTGTAAGAAAACAGTTCAACAACTCGAAATCAACAACAACTCCAATCTCACGAAAACGTATCCGTTAAAAGCTTGCGAAAACGCTGCGTGGTTAAAAACTTCGAAACAAAGTTGCCAATTTGTAAAGACTCGAAGTTAAGAGTATCTGATTAAAAATTATTTAAATACTTACTGGAATACCCTCCTGATCGCTCGTGACTAAGTTACCATTCATAACGCTGCTGAAGGGTACCGTTTTTAACAAGAAGTTATCCAGTTGCACCAAACTCACGGATAAGGTATCTCGCGATAACTGTGCAAAGAGCCTTGTGTTCTCTGGTTTGAAAAAGTACATAATGCAGTATAAATTGCATTAAACAAACTGGGGCGGTGATGTCTTGCCAAAACAAATTAAAAGTATACAATACTTAATCACAACAAGCCTTTTGATAGCGTTAATTAGAGAGACAGTTGTATATTATATTTCCAACAAGTGCACAATGGATAGCAAGACAACTTCTCTGGAAAAAACAAACAGCATTTAAGGTAATTCCTCAGTAATTCTTTCCGAAATAAAAATTTGCTGAAACTTCCCAGTCTTAAAGTTATTGACATGCTTATATTAAAACCAAAAAAAAAGTTGGGGTCACGGACCTTGTTTAGAAGATATGGCACATCTCAGATCACCTCTTACTCAGTATGGTGACGTCATTGTACACCGTTGATATGACACAGTGTGTATCAACGGTGTATCTACCTTGATACACCGTGTATCAACGGTGTGTTGGTACACAGTGTACACAGTGTAAGGTAGATACACCGTTGTACACCGTTGATACACCATGTATAATATCAACGGTGTATCAACGGTGTATCTACCTTGATACAGCGTTGATACACCGTTGATACACCGTCGTTACACCGTGCGTAACCATGTATATGTATAAACGTAACGTATTGAAAGAGACAAAGGCCATTTTGATATTACTCCTTTATTTATTTGACTTCGTCTTAAAATGTGAACTGTGAACAAGTATAACCCGCAAACGTCAACCGATTAAATTGTAATAAATTTAACTGAGGATGGTAGTGAGTTCCAGAGATTTACAATTCTATCTATGCATGTGTCTCACCGGTGAGACATGGTTGACAACCACAACCACACCAGTGGGATGCATGTGTCTCACCGGTGAGACATGGTACCATGCATGTGTCTCACCGGTGAGACAATGTCTCCACAACCACAGAACCGGTGTACTCACCGGTGTACCATGACGATGTACCATACGGGTATGTGCCATGTTGAGACACACCGGTGAGACATGGTGCGGTTGAGGTTGTCTCCCCGCTGCGTTGTATGTGAGTTGGTACTACTGTCTCACACCCTTGTCTCACCGGTGCGACAATGTCTCCACACCACACAACGATGTCTCACCGACGTACCATGACGATGTACCATACTCACCGGTGAGACACATGCATCGTACCATGTCTCACCGGTGAGACACATGCATCGTACCATGTCTCACCGGTGAAACACATGCTGTCTCCTGTCGGCTCCGGACACAACCATGTCTCACCGGTGTACCATGACGATGTACCATACGAGTATGTGCCATGTTGAGACACACCGGTGAGACATGGTTTGGTTGAGGTTGTCATAAGTACCATACCGGTGCGACAATGTCTCCACAACCACACAACGATGTCTCGTGCTATGTCTCAACGGTGAGACACATGCATCATCATGGTACACCGGTGAGACATGGTGTGGTTGAGGTTTTGTCCTGTCTCACACCCTTGTCTCACCGGTGAGACACATGTATCCCACTAGTGTGGTTGTTTTCAGAACACAGAACAAGTACCATGCCGGTGAGACAATGTCTCCACAACCACACAACGATGTCTCACCGACGTACCATGACGATGTACCATACAACCACATAATGCGTATCATGTCTCACCGGTGAGACACATTGCATCATCATGGTACACCGGTGACACATGGTGTGGTTGAGGTCCTGTCTCCTGTCGGCGCCGGTGGTAACCACAACCACACAACCATGTCTCACCGGTGTACCATGACGATGTACCACCACCATACGAGTATGTGCCATGTTGAGACACACCGGTGAGACATGGTGCGGTTGAGGTTGTCTCCCCTTGTCTCACCGGTGAGACATGTATCCCACTGGTGTGGTTGTTTTCAGAACACAGAACAAGTACCATGCCTGTGAGACAATGTCTCCACAACCACACAAAGGTGTCTCACCGATGTACCAACCATACGATGCCTGTGTCTCACCGGTGAGACACGTGTGGATCACTGGTGTTCACCAACTACAGTCTGTCCCACCGGTGTCTCCCCGCCATGTCTCACAATTTCTCACCGGAAACACAAGCAACCACATAATGCGTGCCATTGTCTCACCGGCATGGTGTTCTGTATTCTGAAAACAACCACACCAGTAAGTAAGTAAGTAAGTAAATTCTTTATTCAGACGGCCTGTTCACCAAGACGATGATTTTCAACAGGGCTCTGCAAAGTAATAACTAATTACAATTGTAGATTGAGTCTAACAAGACTAAAATGTATAGTAAATACAAGATAAAGAAGACAAAACAATAGATAATTAATACAGAAAAGTTAAAAATATTTAAAATGATTAAAAATGGCTTTCTTAAAATATTCTTCAGATGATAATGTCCTAATATCTTGTGACAATAAATTCCAATCATTTATAGAGTGGTTATAAGATCTAAGTTGACCTTTTCTTCTGTTAGATTTTGTTGATCTTAAATCAAGTTTAAGACGAGTATCATGAGTATGTATATCAACACCTCTAATTGATATATCATTATCTGTTAAATTAAAAATATAAATACATCGTTGGATTTTGAAGCTTTACGAAGGTCCAGGTAAACGGTACCCATGACTTGGCCTTTATCCATACCTTCCAATACCATATCAGTAAAACTGATTAGAGCCATTGTAGTTGATCTTTTACGACGGAAACCAAATTGGTAGTTAGATAGTAGACCATTACTTTCTAAATATTCACAAAGCTGAGAATGAGCAGTCCTTTCGATTATTTTACTGACCGTTGGGAGTATGGAAATTGGTCGATAATTATTCTTAAGTGTTTTGTCTCCATCTTTAAATAAAGCTGTTACCTTCGCTATTTTCCAGTTACCTGGAAATACTCCATCTTGAAATGATTTATTAATCAATTTAGTCAAAACTGGGGAAATGACTTCATTTGCATCTTTCAATAATCGAGCACTTACTTTGTCCAATCCTATTGCTTTGTTTGTTTTATCCCCAGTGGGATACATGTGTCTCACCGGTGAGACAAGGGTGTGAGACAGGAGTACACATACAACGCCATGTCTCACCAGTGTACCATGACGATGTACCATACGATGCATGTGTCTCACCGGTGAGACATGGTTGACAACCACAACCAGTGGGATACATGTGTCTCACCGGTGAGACAAGGGTGTGAGACAGGAGTACCAACTCACATTTGGACAATTTTCAGATAGAAATCCTGGCAAATAGGTTGTTGTGTTTCCACATCCTGTCATTTTCAATTTCCATGGAGAAAATAGTTTTGAATCAGGCACCTAAACTGACATAGAAATATTTGGTCTTTCCGTCTCTAATTTTGGACAATTTTTAAATGAAGCGCTTGGTCTGTTCTCAAAGCTTGTCAAAATTACGAGGGGGAAGGTCGGAAAATTTTACATAGGTTGACACCTACCCACCTCCCCCACACCATGAGAAAATAACATCACAGGTATAACCTTCGGTCTGTTCTGAAAGTCTTAAAATTCAAACTTGTGAAAATTACGAGGACACCATGCGAAAATACTGTAGCATCACAGGTAATATTCAACACGGATGTGTTTTCGGTATATGATCGGTTGGGATGTATCCTTAAACTCCGACTTATGAACAAGGTACATAGGATTTTCGTGCAATTGCTTTTTCGCCCTGGCGGAATAGCCATGCATTTGTATTCATCACCCTTCGTCCGTCGTTTGAAAGCAAATAATTTATGATTTAAAACAAGCCACAGAAAAAAATAGACGCTGCTGACCAATCATAACAATCATCAAACAATCAAATTCAGTATCGTAAATTACGATCTCAAAGCCATCAGGATGAATCCGCAGCGTGGGAAAGATGTGCAATGCCGGGTGGCGTGTGCTTTGAACCAATGCAAATGATATTGCTGTTGCGAAGGTTTGGGCTAGCTCTTTGGAATGTGAATCTTGTTTTGCTTTTCTTTTCCCCTCGATTGCGGTCTTGCCAGGAGAGTCTGCAAAAAAACCAATACAATAGTTAATCTTTTTACACTTGGTACGATAAAACTCCGCTGGAAGACAAGTGTATTTTGCTGCAACTTTCGTTGGTCAAGACGCGCTCGTATACTTTTAAAGCCGAATTGTCGTCACCTTCGTATTCAGCACAAACAAAATAAGCGCATACATTCTTTCAAAATATCTCAAGCCGGGATCTGTGAGTTAATTCCAATTTCTTTAAGTGTCTATGAAGTGGAAAATCGATTTGACTTTTTTGGGATAAATAGAAATAAGACATTTGTGGTTAGAATTGTGTTGTGCTTCATGAGAACGCAATTCTGCGATTGTTTTAGGAACCGCAATGTATGTGGAGCTAACGCGTTTAAAATGCCTATGCAACAAAATTTTTCAACACATCAATTGTAACTTTTCGCATTGGGAATACGAATTTGATTTTCAGTCGAACTTGTGTCTGTTTAAACGAACAGCACTTGTGTCTGTTTAGTCGAACTTGTGTCTGTTTAAACGAACAGCACTTGTGTCTGTTTAGTCGAACTTGTGTCTGTTTAAACGAACAGCACTTGTGTCTGTTTAGTCGAACTTGTGTCTGTTTAAACGAACAGCACTTGTGTCTGTTTAGTCGAACTTGTGTCTGTTTAAACGAACAGCACTTGTGTCTGTTTAGTCGAACTTGTGTCTGTTTAAACGAACAGCACTTGTGTCTGTTTAGTCGAACTTGTGTCTGTTTAAACGAACAGCACTTGTGTCTGTTTAGTCGAACTTGTGTCTGTTTAAACGAACAGCACTTGTGTCTGTTTAGTCGAACTTGTGTCTGTTTAAGCGAACAGAACTTGTGTCTGTTTAGTCGAACTTGTGTCTGTTTAAACGAACAGAACTTGTGTCTGTTTAGTCGAACAGAACTTGTGTCTGTTTAGTCGAACTTGTGTCTGTTTAATCCAAAATAAACGTAAGCCGAAAGCTTTCACTGTCATATCAGATTATTTCATCAGTGCTAAGGTTTGTACCTTTCTGCTCATCCTTCCTCTGCTTCTTTCTGTCAGGCAAGTTTTCCTCATCATCATCATCATTATTACCATTATCATCATTATCATCATCCGACTGAACGGGACTCACTGTAACAACGGCAACTAGAAAGAAGAGAAACAACATTAACAAAATATCCACAACCATCAAGTATGATGGGACGGACGCAACGAATTTGACTAGGCATTTTATTTAGTTTCGTAGCTCGCATAGGCGAGATCCTGGGCTTGTTAGTTTTCCCTAGTATTTTACGTCTTGCGTTTCCATGGATTAAAAATTTCTCATGTAAACGCAATTACCCGGACTGGCTCGCTTAGCCGGACTGGAAATAATTTGCTCATTTACACAAATATATAATGCTCCAAACAGCCATTTTTCGTTGGTGCGGAGAAGCGAGCGGTTGGACAGACGGCGAACGGCTCCGAAAAGTTCCAGCGTTCCTTAGGGGACGTGCTTCAACCTACTTCTACGCATTAAGCCGACTACGCGTCATTGAAGGAAAGCCTGCAAGCGTCTCTTTCTCCTCAAGCTGAACGCGAGAAAAACTATCGACTATTCGAGTCACATTGCCTTCGTCCCGGCGAAGATCCTGCTGTATTCTGTTGGGAGCTCGAAGAGATTTTGAGGGTGGCCGAACCAACACTAACTACCGCACAGATCGAGGCCCTGATAGCCCGACAATTCATGAGAGGTCTCCCTCAGGGGCTTCAAATCAAACTTTTAGAAAACGACCCGGTGCCGACACTGGAAAAGATGGTCTCTTTCACCAAGAACATGCGAGCCATCGAAAGAAACGTGGACGCCTCCCAACGTCGCAGCTGTGTCCCAGCAAGAAGACCCGCAGGTTGCCAAGCTCACAGCATTGGTAGAACAACTCGCCAGTGACCAGCGAGAGCTACGAGCTGAACTGGAACGCGCGCACAGCAACGCAACACCAGCCGCAACACCAGCCAAGACACGAGGTCATGCTACACTTGTGGTAGAAGAAGCCACTTCGCGAGGGACTGCCGAAGCCAAAACCCTAGACCACGAGCAACTTCAAAGTGTTTCAACTGCAACCACCAGCATGAGGAGCTGCACGGTCGAAAGAATGCACTTTTGGTGGATTCAATCCACGTTTCTCCGGAAACCAATCTGCCTAATTCCATTACGAATTAACGCCAAATGCTGTCATCATTTCATGAATTTAATTACTTTTACCTGCTGCGCACACTGTAAATTTTAGGGAGTAAAAGTTACTCTTGTGCGGGTTAAAAATTACTCCCGCAAAAGGGGTAACCTGAAACGGAGCAAAAATTACTCCCGTTCGGGGGTAAAAGTTAGGGGGATAAAGTGATAAACGGGGATAAAAAATAAAATGGAGTAATAATTACCCCCTTTGGAGTGTATCTGGAGGATAAAAGCTAGTGGGGTAAAAATTACTCCTCTTCTCACTGTTGTATTAAGATATTAAGATGGCATTCGTCGGATCAAGTTTTGATTCAGACATTGTCAACTCCATCGATATCGTGGTGACGGTTCGTGTGTTTGCGCCAAGAGTAATATCTTCTAAACGTTGCATGTCGGCAACCGTCCGATGTCAGTGTTAGACATAGCAGTGTTAATTCGGGTCATTACGATGGCATCTTCCGATGTGCAGATTGAGAACTGTTGCTGAAAGGTCTTAGCCGAAAATATTCCGCAGATACCACAACACCAAGGCATCTATATGAGCGCTCTACCGCAACATACTTAATTTTTGCGTGAATCAATTCGTATCAGTGGAACATCTGTTTGCCATATGTTTCTATTTAAGGGTAGATCTAATTTTGTTGGATCCAACTACCATTAATTCCTGCGATTAGAATGAATGTTTAATATGCAGCGCTATTGATGCGCATTTATATGGCATTTAGTTTTCGTATGTACAGTACATCCTCTCTTGCACTGCGAGTTTAATATTAGCGTTTCATTTTTGTCGTGATGTTGAGACCGCGTTGAGACAGACAACATCCTTACGCTAATTATTTATCTGATTTGGTGTATCCGCCATCAGTCACACCATGCACATATTTTTTACTAAAAACCTATTATAGTTATGAATTTATGGTGTCAAATAATATTACAATATCCTTCTGTCCTAACCATGTATCCAATCATTTCTTCATAAATATCTTGGCGCGCAATTGTTAAACCATTTAGTCATGAAGTCCAACCCTCTTCTGTTGTATGAACCAATCGGAATGCATGAAAAGATTTGGCGCTCGATTATGAGATAACAATATGTTAGAGGACGATAATCTGATCATTGTCTTTGTCTTTGTCACTGGAAGCCTACTAGTTGAGAAAAAGGTAAGCGCAAGTATTATGTTATTACTTCGTATATATTCTTATGTGTTCGATATGTATATATATTATTGTGTGTGAGATTGCATGTCAGTAAATAACCTCAAAGTTGTTCAAAAGCCGATTTTCTAACTCATGCGCGCGCGTCTCCCTTATAGTTATACAATGCCGCCCATGAACGTTAGCTAGCTATAACATTGCTTCTTATACTAAGTGATAAAGGCGAAAGACTATATAATGATAAGCAGCGGATAAGTCATAGCGAGTGAACAGTTATCCTATTGAGTCAGTTATATCCTTTTGTCCATGTTTGAACAAAATCAGTTTCATTCCCATACTGAAAAAGTCAAATATATGGAAGGCTTTCCCCCTATGTCTATGGATTCATTTTCAAAAAGCCGATTTAACCGCGTTAATTAGCATATTTACACGTATAAAGTAAAACTTGAAAATGATCGTTGACGTGCAGATTTCGTTTGTTACTGTTGAGACTGACATATAGCAGTGTACATGTTTTACGAACTAACACACATTTATTAGCGCCATTTATACGTATGTTTATACCGAGAGACATAAGACGCGAGTTATATTATACCACGATCACATAAGGCGCGTCTTAATTAGGTAAGATACGAAACGCGCATATATAAAATATACAAAAATATGTTCATGTGATACACAAGCAGTGTCAAACAGAAGGCATACTGCTATAAGCCCATATACTCGTAATGTAGGCAACTTCGCGTCTTCATAATTCCGTCTTATTTCAATTCACACGTATGTGCCATGTGGCTCTGGTATATAATGATTAGAGCGTCTTATCACGGTAATCAGAAGGTTACTGGTTCGATTCCCGTCAGGGATTTTATATGAACTTGAAAGGTTGTTAAAAATATATGATGTTATAGAAATAAAGACTAATATTTAAGCTGAGCTGCTGTGTATTAAAGTCAGTGGCGGCGTGAAATGAAAATTGAGTAGGTGTTTTAATTTTAAAGAATTTCCCGTGGGCGATTAATTAAATCGTCGTCAATGACATAAGACAAGCATCTAGCAAACTGCCAAAAAGCATGCGAATGAATCCAGTAATTTCGCTTACCTTTTGCTCTTAGGTTACTTAATATTATACTGTTACAGTATTTTTAAACAAAATGGTATGACATTTTTCTCATTTATATTTAATTATTATATATATTTTATAAAAAATATAGATTTGCCTGTGAAATCGAACTTACAGTAGACAATTTTCTTAAAGAAGAAAAGGCAGTTACTAGCTAGTGAATGGAGTCACTATATAGTGAAACTATTGCTGCACTCGAGGATCATTATTATTGAGGTAATGTACATACGTAAGAAAAATATTTATAAAAGCTCTAATATCATTGATGCACGATTATATCTTTTTATCTTCGTAAAATATTCCTCAACGTATAGGCAGATTAAAACAGATCACCTGCAGAAAGGCGCACTCGGATATCATGGGTACGAGATTTGGTCCTACCATTTTATGATGTCAAAACTCACTATATTATTAATAATTATTAGGATATATTGATATTAAGTCTAAGAAATGGAATTGAAATCACTGTCCACGTGCTGGAGTTTTGAGTTGGCACGACTTGAAACAGAACGTTGAGGCGGCACGCCTTGCGAGTGGAGAAATTTCAATTTCATGATGAAGTTTGTTGCTGTGCTGGAGTTTTGAGTTGGCACGACTTGAAACAGAACGTTGAGGTGGCACGCCTTGCGAAAGTGACAAACTTCATTACATCTCCTTAGGGCTTTTTAGAAAATATATCATGTTATATAATATTTAAAACCATGAGTAACACGTGCATGTGGTCATGTAGGCAATTAGTTTCTAACACTGATATATATATATATATATATATATATATATATATATAGTAAAAAAGTAGAGTGCTGCGTAGACAGTGTTTTGAATATATAACAAAGTGAAAAGGTGGTAAACTGTCAAGAATTTAGTGACGAGATACTGACGTTTCGAGCGGAGCCCTTCATAAGAGTAATACTTACTTACTCTGATGAAGGGCTCCGCTCGAAACGTCAGTATCTCGTCACTCAATTCTTGACAATTTACCACCTTTTCACTTTGCTATATATATATATATATATACTTTTACATTCTTGATGGTTTATAATTTATGCAGTGTGGTATATCCCACATCAAGTCTTTGACTGTGATGATGTGTATATATATATATATATATATATATATATTATATATACCAAAGGAATGTTTACAAGTTAAATCAAACAGCGAAACAAGCGACGGAAAACATGGCAACTTCATGCTCAGCTCAGACTGGTAAATTGAAATCGAGACCTAACTAAAAAATTGAAAAGTCATTGCAGAAAAAGCTAGACGACTGCAGCAACGTTTCAGAGAAGTTTGTGTATGTCCCGCATGCTTATGTCTCAATACGTATGGCTCTAGACATTGTCCGAACTCTCTCGAACCCCTGTATTATACGGACTCCTTGCATCGATATATACAAGTTTTTACATAAAATCTGTATGTTTCCTTATGTTTTATATAGCACATGAAACGACGTGTGCAGTACAAGTGAACAAGTCATGTGGAGGGAGAAAAGTTATGTGACGTCTCAAAGTGCGCGTTGGACTCAGCCCTGTTTATTGTTTACGTTACACTCTGCGTACTATCGGTGTTTAATATTAGCTATCCAACAAAACGGAAGGACACGTTTATTTTTATAGATTCGGTTTATTCAGAAAGGCAGCTGTAAAAAGGATTTGGCATGAGAGATGTAATTGGCCATTTTTCCCTCATTTTTATGAAAGCCAAAAATATATGAAGCCATTGACATATCTGTAAAATAATTCGTCATTGCACAGCTCTAGTATTCCATGTACGACATATAAAATTTCAGACCTTTAAAATTGGCAATGCGTACAGTTAAAACGTGCCTTTAAAAATGTTGTGTTCGCGGAAAATGGTGTGACTGCTTTTAACAATTAAATATATGGATCCATTTCTTTTTCTTTGTAAATGCTATTGAAACATGTTAACTACTTATGTAAAAATATTACTATATAAAATTTGTAATATGATAAATCGTGCTTTCAAAATGACTCCATTTTGACTATCCAACAACCTTCATTTGGTACAGCTATATTTAAAATAATATACTAAACTTTATTCATAAATGAAGGTGAATGTGTATTTAAATTAGCCTTTATTACCTATTTCAGAAGACAAATTATTTTGAATTTTGTTATTGAATATATCATTATCTTTTTGAGCACTCATTTCCGGGTATTTTATATATAAAAACCTGGGACATTATGCGGGCAAACATTTGTCCCTATTTTGGGTGTATATTTTACCCTCGTTCATAGGAGTAATTTTTACCCCCCTCTAAATTCTATATCACAAAACTGGGACATTCTGTGGACTAACATTTACTCCTATTTTCGGGGTAATTTTTACCCCGTTTTGCAGGAGTAATTTTTACCCCCCTCCAAATTTTACCCCTCAAAACCGGGGCATTCTGTGGACAAATATTTACCCCTATTTTCGGGGTAATTTTTACCCCTTTTTTTCAGGGGTAATTTTTACCCCCCTCCAAATTTTACCCCTATTTTCGGGGCATTCTGTGGACAAATTTTTACCCCTATTTTCGGGGTAATTTTTACTCCCTAAAAATTACAGTGCAGCAGGATCTATGAACGGAACAAACAGCGTTACGAACAGAACAAACAGCATTACGAACAGAACAAAGAGCGTTACGAACAGAACAAACAGCGTTACGAACAGAACAAAGAGCATTACGAACAGAACAAAGAGCATTACGAACAGAACAAAGAGCATTACGAACAGAACAAAGAGCGTTACGAACGGAACAAAGAGCGTTACGAACAGAACAAAGAGCGTTACGAACAGAACAAAGAGCATTACGAACAGAACAAAGAGCGTTACGAACAGAACAAACAGCGTTACGAACAGAACAAAGAGCATTACGAACAGAACAAAGAGCATTACGAACAGAACAAAGAGCATTACGAACAGAACAAAGAGCGTTACGAACGGAACAAAGAGCGTTACGAACAGAACAAAGAGCGTTACGAACAGAACAAAGAGCATTACGAACAGAACAAAGAGCGTTACGAACAGAACAAAGAGCATTACGAACAGAACAAAGAGCGTTACGAACAGAACAAAGAGCGTTACGAACAGAACAAAGAGCATTACGAACAGAACAAAGAGCGTTACGAACAGAACAAACAGCGTTACGAACAGAACAAACAGCATTACGAACAGAACAAACAGCGTTACGAACAGAACAAACAGCATTACGAACAGAACAAAGAGCGTTACGAACAGAACAAAGAGCATTACAAACAGAACAAAGAGCATTACGAACAGAACAAACAGCATTACGAACAGAACAAAGAGCGTTACGAACAGAACAAACAGCGTTACAAACAGAACAAAGAGCATTACGAACAGAACAAAGAGCATTACGAACAGAACAAACAGCGTTACGAACAGAACAAACAGCGTTACGAACAGAACAAACAGCGTTACAAACAGAACAAACAGCGTTACAAACAGAACAAAGAGCATTACGAACAGAACAAAGAGCATTACGAACAGAACAAACAGCGTTACGAACAGAACAAAGAGCATTACGAACAGAACAAAGAGCATTACGAACAGAACAAACAGCGTTACGAACAGAACAAAGAGCGTTACGAACAGAACAAAGAGCATTACGAACAGAACAAAGAGCATTACGAACAGAACAAACAGCATTACGAACAGAACAAAGAGCGTTACGAACAGAACAAACAGCATTACGAACAGAACAAAGAGCATTACGAACAGAACAAACAGCGTTACGAACAGAACAAACAGCATTACGAACAGAACAAACAGCATTACGAACAGAACAAAGAGCGTTACGAACAGAACAAACAGCATTACGAACAGAACAAAGAGCATTACGAACAGAACAAACAGCATTACGAACAGAACAAACAGCGTTACGAACAGAACAAACAGCGTTACGAACAGAACAAAGAGCATTACGAACAGAACAAACAGCATTACGAACAGAACAAACAGCATTACGAACAGAACAAAGAGCGTTACGAACAGAACAAACAGCATTACGAACAGAACAAAGAGCATTACGAACAGAACAAACAGCGTTACGAACAGAACAAAGAGCGTTACGAACAGAACAAATAGCGTTACGAACAGAACAAACAGCGTTACGAACAGAACAAACAGCGTTACGAACAGAACAAACAGCGTTACGAACAGAACAAAGAGCATTACGAACAGAACAAAGAGCATTACAAACAGAACAAAGAGCATTACGAACAGAACAAAGAGCATTGCGAACAGAACAAACAGCGTTACGAACAGAACAAAGAGCATTACGAACAGAACAAACAGCATTACGAACAGAACAAAGAGCATTACGAACAGAACAAACAGCGTTACGAACAGAACAAAGAGCATTACGAACAGAACAAACAGCGTTACAAACAGAACAAACAGCATTACGAACAGAACAAAGAGCATTACGAACAGAACAAACAGCGTTACGAACAGAACAAAGAGCATTACGAACAGAACAAACAGCGTTACAAACAGAACAAA
Source organism: Chrysogorgia sp. JL179-B06 (assembly GCA_035772405.1). NCBI lineage: Eukaryota > Metazoa > Cnidaria > Anthozoa > Scleralcyonacea > Chrysogorgiidae > Chrysogorgia > Chrysogorgia sp. JL179-B06. The sequence continues at coordinate 635,429 of JAYKKM010000156.1, read as the reverse complement.
CAGCATTACGAACAGAACAAAGAGCATTACGAACAGAACAAACAGCGTTACGAACAGAACAAAGAGCGTTACGAACAGAACAAAGAGCATTACGAACAGAACAAACAGCATTACGAACAGAACAAACAGCATTACAAACAGAACAAACAGCATTACGAACAGAACAAACAGCGTTACAAACAGAACAAACAGCATTACGAACAGAACAAACAGCATTACGAACAGAACAAACAGCATTACAAACAGAACAAACAGCATTACGAACAGAACAAACAGCGTTACAAACAGAACAAACAGCATTACGAACAGAACAAACAGCGTTACAAACAGAACAAACAGCATTACGAACAGAACAAACAGCGTTACAAACAGAACAAACAGCATTACGAACAGAACAAACAGCGTTACGAACAGAACAAACAGCATTACGAACAGAACAAACAGCGTTACGAACAGAACAAAGAGCGTTACGAACAGAACAAAGAGTGTTACGAACAGAACAAACAGCATTACGAACAGAACAAACAGCGTTACGAACAGAACAAAGAGCATTACAAACAGAACAAACAGCATTACGAACAGAACAAACAGCGTTACAAACAGAACAAACAGCATTACGAACAGAACAAACAGCGTTACGAACAGAACAAACAGCATTACGAACAGAACAAACAGCGTTACGAACAGAACAAAGAGCATTACGAACAGAACAAAGAGCATTACGAACAGAACAAACAGCATTACGAACAGAACAAAGAGCATTACAAACAGAACAAACAGCATTACGAACAGAACAAAGAGCATTACGAACAGAACAAACAGCGTTACGAACAGAACAAAGAGCGTTACGAACAGAACAAAGAGCATTACGAACAGAACAAAGAGCATTACGAACAGAACAAAGAGCATTACGAACAGAACAAAGAGCATTACGAACAGAACAAACAGCATTACGAACAGAACAAAGAGCATTACGAACAGAACAAAGAGCGTTACGAACAGAACAAAGAGCGTTACGAACGGAACAAAGAGCATTACAAACAGCATTACAAACAGCATTACAAACAGAACAAACAGCATTACGAACAGAACAAAGAGCATTACAAACAGAACAAACAGCATTACGAACAGAACAAAGAGCATTACGAACAGAACAAACAGCGTTACAAACAGAACAAAGAGCATTACGAACAGAACAAAGAGCATTACGAACAGAACAAACAGCATTACGAACAGAACAAACAGCATTACAAACAGAACAAACAGCATTACGAACAGAACAAACAGCATTACGAACAGAACAAACAGCATTACGAACAGAACAAAGAGCATTACGAACAGAACAAACAGCATTACAAACAGAACAAAGAGCATTACAAACAGAACAAACAGCATTACGAACAGAACAAACAGCATTACGAACAGAACAAAGAGCATTACAAACAGAACAAACAGCATTACGAACAGAACAAACAGCATTACAAACAGAACAAACAGCATTACGAACAGAACAAAGAGCGTTACGAACAGAACAAACAGCATTACGAACAGAACAAAGAGCATTACAAACAGAACAAACAGCATTACGAACAGAACAAAGAGCATTACGAACAGAACAAACAGCGTTACGAACAGAACAAACAGCATTACGAACAGAACAAAGAGCATTACAAACAGAACAAACAGCATTACGAACAGAACAAAGAGCATTACGAACAGAACAAACAGCATTACGAACAGAACAAACAGCATTACGAACAGAACAAAGAGCATTACAAACAGAACAAACAGCATTACGAACAGAACAAAGAGCATTACGAACAGAACAAACAGCATTACGAACAGAACAAAGAGCATTACAAACAGAACAAACAGCATTACAAACAGAACAAACAGCATTACAAACAGAACAAACAGCATTACGAACAGAACAAAGAGCATTACGAACAGAACAAACAGCGTTACGAACAGAACAAAGAGCGTTATACGAACAGAACAAAGAGCATTACGAACAGAACAAAGAGCATTACGAACAGAACAAAGAGCATTACGAACAGAACAAACAGCATTACGAACAGAACAAAGAGCATTACGAACAGAACAAAGAGCATTACGAACAGAACAAAGAGCATTACGAACAGAACAAAGAGCGTTACGAACGGAACAAAGAGCGTTACGAACAGAACAAAGAGCGTTACGAACAGAACAAAGAGCATTACGAACAGAACAAAGAGCGTTACGAACAGAACAAACAGCGTTACGAACAGAACAAAGAGCATTACGAACAGAACAAAGAGCATTACGAACAGAACAAAGAGCATTACGAACAGAACAAAGAGCGTTACGAACGGAACAAAGAGCGTTACGAACAGAACAAAGAGCGTTACGAACAGAACAAAGAGCATTACGAACAGAACAAAGAGCGTTACGAACAGAACAAAGAGCATTACGAACAGAACAAAGAGCGTTACGAACAGAACAAAGAGCGTTACGAACAGAACAAAGAGCATTACGAACAGAACAAAGAGCGTTACGAACAGAACAAACAGCGTTACGAACAGAACAAACAGCATTACGAACAGAACAAACAGCGTTACGAACAGAACAAACAGCATTACGAACAGAACAAAGAGCATTACAAACAGAACAAAGAGCATTACGAACAGAACAAAGAGCATTACGAACAGAACAAACAGCGTTACGAACAGAACAAAGAGCATTACGAACAGAACAAACAGCATTACGAACAGAACAAAGAGCATTACGAACAGAACAAACAGCGTTACGAACAGAACAAAGAGCATTACGAACAGAACAAACAGCGTTACGAACAGAACAAACAGCGTTACAAACAGAACAAACAGCATTACGAACAGAACAAAGAGCATTATACGAACAGAACAAACAGCGTTACGAACAGAACAAAGAGCGTTACGAACAGAACAAAGAGCATTACGAACAGAACAAACAGCATTACGAACAGAACAAACAGCATTACAAACAGAACAAACAGCATTACGAACAGAACAAACAGCATTACGAACAGAACAAAGAGCATTACGAACAGAACAAACAGCGTTACAAACAGAACAAAGAGCATTACAAACAGAACAAACAGCATTACGAACAGAACAAACAGCGTTACAAACAGAACAAACAGCATTACGAACAGAACAAACAGCGTTACGAACAGAACAAAGAGCATTACGAACAGAACAAACAGCATTACGAACAGAACAAAGAGCGTTACGAACAGAACAAACAGCATTACGAACAGAACAAACAGCATTACAAACAGAACAAACAGCATTACGAACAGAACAAACAGCGTTACAAACAGAACAAACAGCATTACGAACAGAACAAACAGCGTTACAAACAGAACAAACAGCATTACGAACAGAACAAACAGCGTTACAAACAGAACAAACAGCATTACGAACAGAACAAACAGCGTTACGAACAGAACAAACAGCATTACGAACAGAACAAACAGCGTTACGAACAGAACAAAGAGCATTACGAACAGAACAAACAGCATTACGAACAGAACAAAGAGCATTACAAACAGAACAAACAGCATTACGAACAGAACAAAGAGCATTACGAACAGAACAAACAGCGTTACGAACAGAACAAAGAGCGTTACGAACAGAACAAAGAGCATTACGAACAGAACAAAGAGCATTACGAACAGAACAAAGAGCATTACGAACAGAACAAACAGCATTACGAACAGAACAAACAGCATTACGAACAGAACAAAGAGCATTACGAACAGAACAAAGAGCGTTACGAACAGAACAAAGAGCGTTACGAACGGAACAAAGAGCATTACAAACAGAACAAACAGCATTACAAACAGAACAAACAGCATTACGAACAGAACAAAGAGCATTACAAACAGAACAAACAGCATTACGAACAGAACAAAGAGCATTACGAACAGAACAAAGAGCATTACGAACAGAACAAAGAGCGTTACGAACAGAACAAAGAGCGTTACGAACAGAACAAAGAGCGTTACGAACAGAACAAAGAGCGTTACGAACAGAACAAAGAGCGTTACGAACAGAACAAAGAGCGTTACGAACAGAACAAAGAGCATTACGAACAGAACAAAGAGCGTTACGAACAGAACAAAGAGCATTACGAACAGAACAAAGAGCATTACGAACAGAACAAAGAGCATTACGAACAGAACAAAGAGCGTTACGAACAGAACAAAGAGCGTTACGAACGGAACAAAGAGCATTACAAACAGAACAAACAGCATTACAAACAGAACAAACAGCATTACGAACAGAACAAAGAGCATTACAAACAGAACAAACAGCATTACGAACAGAACAAAGAGCATTACGAACAGAACAAAGAGCATTACGAACAGAACAAACAGCATTACGAACAGAACAAAGAGCGTTACGAACAGAACAAACAGCGTTACAAACAGAACAAAGAGCATTACGAACAGAACAAACAGCATTACGAACAGAACAAACAGCATTACGAACAGAACAAAGAGCGTTACGAACAGAACAAACAGCGTTACAAACAGAACAAAGAGCATTACGAACAGAACAAAGAGTGTTACGAACAGAACAAAGAGCGTTACGAACAGAACAAAGAGCGTTACGAACAGAACAAACAGCATTACGAACAGAACAAAGAGCATTACAAACAGAACAAACAGCATTACAAACAGAACAAACAGCATTACGAACAGAACAAAGAGCATTACAAACAGAACAAACAGCATTACGAACAGAACAAAGAGCATTACGAACAGAACAAAGAGCATTACGAACAGAACAAAGAGCGTTACGAACAGAACAAAGAGCGTTACGAACAGAACAAAGAGCGTTACGAACAGAACAAAGAGCGTTACGAACAGAACAAAGAGCGTTACGAACAGAACAAAGAGCGTTACGAACAGAACAAAGAGCATTACGAACAGAACAAAGAGCGTTACGAACAGAACAAAGAGCATTACGAACAGAACAAAGAGCATTACGAACAGAACAAAGAGCATTACGAACAGAACAAAGAGCGTTACGAACAGAACAAAGAGCGTTACGAACGGAACAAAGAGCATTACAAACAGAACAAACAGCATTACAAACAGAACAAACAGCATTACGAACAGAACAAAGAGCATTACAAACAGAACAAACAGCATTACGAACAGAACAAAGAGCATTACGAACAGAACAAAGAGCATTACGAACAGAACAAACAGCATTACGAACAGAACAAAGAGCGTTACGAACAGAACAAACAGCGTTACAAACAGAACAAAGAGCATTACGAACAGAACAAACAGCATTACGAACAGAACAAACAGCATTACGAACAGAACAAAGAGCGTTACGAACAGAACAAACAGCGTTACAAACAGAACAAAGAGCATTACGAACAGAACAAAGAGTGTTACGAACAGAACAAAGAGCGTTACGAACAGAACAAAGAGCGTTACGAACAGAACAAACAGCATTACGAACAGAACAAAGAGCATTACGAACAGAACAAAGAGCATTACGAACAGAACAAACAGCATTACGAACAGAACAAAGAGCGTTACGAACAGAACAAAGAGCATTACAAACAGAACAAAGAGCGTTACGAACAGAACAAACAGCATTACGAACAGAACAAACAGCATTACGAACAGAACAAAGAGCATTACAAACAGAACAAACAGCATTACGAACAGAACAAAGAGCATTACGAACAGAACAAAGAGCGTTACGAACAGAACAAACAGCATTACGAACAGAACAAACAGCATTACAAACAGAACAAACAGCATTACGAACAGAACAAAGAGCGTTACGAACAGAACAAAGAGCATTACGAACAGAACAAAGAGCGTTACGAACAGAACAAACAGCATTACGAACAGAACAAAGAGCATTACAAACAGAACAAACAGCATTACGAACAGAACAAAGAGCGTTACGAACAGAACAAAGAGCATTACGAACAGAACAAACAGCATTACGAACAGAACAAAGAGCATTACGAACAGAACAAACAGCGTTACAAACAGAACAAAGAGCGTTACGAACAGAACAAACAGCATTACGAACAGAACAAACAGCATTACGAACAGAACAAACAGCATTACAAACAGAACAAACAGCATTACGAACAGAACAAAGAGCATTACAAACAGAACAAACAGCATTACGAACAGAACAAACAGCATTACGAACAGAACAAAGAGCATTACAAACAGAACAAACAGCATTACGAACAGAACAAACAGCATTACAAACAGAACAAACAGCATTACAAACAGAACAAACAGCATTACGAACAGAACAAAGAGCATTACGAACAGAACAAACAGCGTTACGAACAGAACAAAGAGCGTTATACGAACAGAACAAAGAGCATTACGAACAGAACAAAGAGCATTACGAACAGAACAAAGAGCATTACGAACAGAACAAACAGCATTACGAACAGAACAAAGAGCATTACGAACAGAACAAACAGCGTTACGAACAGAACAAAGAGTGTTACGAACGGAACAAAGAGCATTACAAACAGAACAAACAGCATTACGAACAGAACAAAGAGCATTACAAACAGAACAAACAGGATTACGAACAGAACAAAGAGCATTACGAACAGAACAAACAGCGTTACGAACAGAACAAAGAGCGTTACGAACAGAACAAAGAGCATTACGAACAGAACAAAGAGCATTACGAACAGAACAAACAGCGTTACAAACAGAACAAACAGCGTTACGAACAGAACAAAGAGCATTACGAACAGAACAAACAGCATTACGAACAGAACAAACAGCATTACGAACAGAACAAACAGCATTACAAACAGAACAAACAGCATTACGAACAGAACAAAGAGCATTACAAACAGAACAAACAGCATTACGAACAGAACAAACAGCATTACGAACAGAACAAAGAGCATTACAAACAGAACAAACAGCATTACGAACAGAACAAACAGCATTACAAACAGAACAAACAGCATTACGAACAGAACAAAGAGCGTTACGAACAGAACAAACAGCATTACGAACAGAACAAAGAGCATTACGAACAGAACAAACAGCATTACGAACAGAACAAACAGCGTTACGAACAGAACAAAGAGCATTACGAACAGAATAAAGAGCATTACGAACAGAACAAAGAGCATTACGAACAGAACAAACAGCATTACGAACAGAACAAACAGCATTACGAACAGAACAAAGAGCGTTACGAACAGAACAAACAGCGTTACGAACAGAACAAAGAGTGTTACGAACAGAACAAACAGCATTACGAACAGAACAAAGAGCGTTACGAACAGAACAAACAGCGTTACAAAAAGAACAAAGAGCATTACGAACAGAACAAAGAGCATTACAAACAGAACAAACAGCATTACGAACAGAACAAAGAGCATTACGAACAGAACAAACAGCATTACGAACAGAACAAAGAGCATTACAAACAGAACAAACAGCATTACAAACAGAACAAACAGCATTACAAACAGAACAAACAGCATTACGAACAGAACAAAGAGCATTACGAACAGAACAAACAGCGTTACGAACAGAACAAAGAGCGTTATACGAACAGAACAAAGAGCATTACGAACAGAACAAAGAGCATTACGAACAGAACAAAGAGCATTACGAACAGAACAAACAGCATTACGAACAGAACAAAGAGCATTACGAACAGAACAAACAGCGTTACGAACAGAACAAAGAGTGTTACGAACGGAACAAAGAGCATTACAAACAGAACAAACAGCATTACGAACAGAACAAAGAGCATTACAAACAGAACAAACAGCATTACGAACAGAACAAAGAGCATTACGAACAGAACAAACAGCGTTACGAACAGAACAAAGAGCGTTACGAACAGAACAAAGAGCATTACGAACAGAACAAAGAGCATTACGAACAGAACAAACAGCGTTACAAACAGAACAAACAGCGTTACGAACAGAACAAACAGCGTTACGAACAGAACAAAGAGCATTACGAACAGAACAAAGAGCATTACGAACAGAACAAACAGCGTTACAAACAGAACAAACAGCGTTACGAACAGAACAAAGAGCATTACGAACAGAACAAAGAGCATTACGAACAGAACAAACAGCGTTACGAACAGAACAAAGAGCATTACGAACAGAACAAACAGCGTTACAAACAGAACAAAGAGCGTTACGAACAGAACAAAGAGCGTTACAAACGGAACAAAGAGCATTACGAACGGAACAAAGAGCATTACGAACAGAACAAAGAGCGTTACGAACAGAACAAACAGCATTACGAACAGAACAAAGAGCGTTACGAACGGAACAAAGCGCGATGATGCCATGAAAACCGTACACCTCGGTAAGCAAAAAGCCTCGAACGTGATTCGCCAAGTCCTGGGATTCAACTATCTACACCTGCAAGCTGTTTCCACACTACGATCAGAGAAGTTCAGCTTTATCATCGATGAAGCTACGGACTTAAGTACCTCCAAGCAGCTTGCTATATTGGCGACCTATTTTGACATGGATGCATTTGAAACCAAGCATTATTTAGTGGATATGGTCGAAGTCGAAGAAGGTACAGCGCAAGGGATCTATTCCTCGGTGAAGAGCACATTTTCTGAGCTTCGTATACCGATGGAGAACATAATCGGGTATTCATCAGATACTACAAACGTGATGTTTGGAGAGAGAAACTCGGTTTCCCAGCTGTTGAAATCGGAGAATAGGAATATACAGACGGTGAAATGTTCATGCCACCTTATTCACTTAGTGTCGTCCTATGCTGCTAAAATGTTGCCAAAGGGGTTAGAAGATCTGTGTAGGGACATCTACGCACATTTCCACCGTTCATCAAAGAGACAAGATGTCTACAAAGAATTCCAACAGTTCTTTGAAGCTGAACCCGTTAAGCTACTGTCCCCTGCACAAACACGCTGGCTTTCGCTACAAGCATGCGTTAATCGCATTTTGGAACAGTATGAAGCATTGAGGCATTATTTTGTCATTGTTGTCAACGAAGATCCGACACATTCCAACGATCGGATACACAGATCACTCGAGAACAAGTTCACCTTGGCTTACCTTGAGTTTCTCAGTTACCAGCTTGAGCGGCTCAATGATTTCAACATTCTTTTCCAAAGTGAAAGACCACTCCTTCATTGTCTTAAGCCAGAAGTAGAGGGTCTCATAAAATCAATTGCAAGTGACTTCATGGCTATGGATTATGTGAAAGCTACAACGCCGAAACAAATTGCACCAACTAGTGAACGACATCACGTACCCCTGGAAAATATCTATGTTGGCATGGCAGCAACAGCAACCTTACGAGAAATAAAAGCTGGGGCTAGTAGAGAAGATGTGTCTCGGTTTCGTACCGACTGCAAGAATTTCCTCGTAGAATCGATTGCTCAGATCCAGAAACGGTTTGATCTTGATGCGGACATCCACGATATCGTTCAGTGTACATTGCCCCAAAACGCTGCTTCTATGATCCCACCTTCTCTTGAGGGCATATGTCAGAAGTTGCCTTATTTAAAAGAGAAGGAATTTGATGCAAATACTGACCCTATTTTTAAGTAACGCTGACATTTGAGATGCGATCATCCTTGTTTCAGACAAAATTCTCGTATAATTCCTAGATCCAGTTCTATCCCTCCTCTTATTATTACTGTCAATTAGTTAGTTTTTTTATCAAGATGATTGTTGATGTCTTAGGAGCATTTCAATTTCAACTCACATGTGATAAACATTTTGCACATAATGGGAATTGTACTGTTATCTTCAAAAAAATGACAAATAGATTATAAGAATTTTTAAAAAGTATAGCCGGGGTATCGAATTTTTAAGTTGAATAAACACAATAAAATATTGATAACTTCATTTTTATTTACTTTATCCACAAATCCATACGTACGTTTTTGTAGGAAGTAATTTAGGTTTACATGACACTCACGAAATTTTTGTAGGAAGTAATTTAGGTTTACATGACACTCACGAAGTATATTGGGCACTAAATGAACTCTCCTTAGAAACCAGTTGTATAGCAACAGTTGGTCTTCAGGTTGGTCTTCACATGGGACACATGTCCTGTTGACCACACCTTCAACCATGTTCAAGACTGTTTTTTTGTTTTTTTATTTTTAACTTTATTAAATTACTTTTCTTCATATTTTTATTCTTATCCTTCTAATCTTAAAGTGCCCCTGCGACGAAATATCACATTAGATTTCCTGGCATTTTTTGTTACAGAACATCATTTTAGGTTAATAAATGTTCGCATTTGCTAAAACAACAAACATTCTAACAAGCAATTTAACCTCCAAAGTCGTCCAAGTTTTGTCCGCCATTGCTCAAAACTTGTTCCAGACCGTCTGGGGTTTATATTAGTCACCCCATATAATTGATGCTGGTCTCTTTACTCTTGACTGCCATTGTCAACTCGTATGAATGGTGCGCCTGTTCGGAAACTAGTTGAATTTTAATGTAATGAACAGTATGAGCAAAGGATTAAGTTATTTCTACATTCTTCCATTTCAGTAATTTCTCGTTTTGAATCTTCTTGTTGTATCATAAAACCCATATATTGCATTGGGCCCCAGTGTTAGTGTATGATTTAACTAATTAGTGGTTGGCTTATCAGTTGTAAAGTTAATAAATAAATAAACAATAAACGAAATACATCCAAACACCTTCAACAGAAATGTGCAAAGTTTTTTTAAAAACCAAACTTACGTTGTCTTTGTAAAATCCAGTTGCAATCTAACTGCATTGTGGCTTGAAGAAAGTATCTTCCGTCCGTCCATAGCGCACTTTCATTCAAGGTCACAACAGCTGTACCTAAATAAAAAAACAACAATCACAGTTTTTCTTACAACATATAGGGCTTGGTAGATGATTTTAATTGATTTTAATTGTTGTAGTCTCGAGAAGAACTGTTGTCTATGACCGCAGCGATTATTTTCAAAGTCAAGAGAAGAGTGTTGGTTTGTTCGCCTGTATATATCCGCTGACGCCGTCAACAACAACCTGGACGATCAACTTATACGTTCTATTGATACTTCTAAGCAGGCATCTTCAGACTGTCAATTGAAGAGTCTGGTTTGTTACGTCATAGTTTGTTTGCGTCATATATGGTGTTTGGGTCATTTGTAGGTGCATCACGTGGGTCTATATTGTTCATTGATGCGTCGTGTGAATAAGTCTTTGAATTAAAGTTAGGACAAACGACGCGACAAATCGCGAGGGCATACGACGGGATTTGTCCCTGCAACATGTCCCCGCGACACGTCCCGGTAATTGTTGTGATTTTGCATGAATTAGGATCCGATTAAAGAGGATCGAGTTGCAACTTTCACTGTCAAAGTCACACGTACTCTCAGGAGAGTAAAAATGAATCATCTCATTTGAGAGTCGAAAAACTCTCATACAAACCCTTGTCACTCTCATCGACTTTCAACTTCGTTTGATGAAGGCCTTAATTAGATTGAGCAAGACGTGAGTTTCTCTCAACCTACCAGAGGAACCACTGAAACCGCTTATAAATCCCCGTCTTTTGTCTCGGTTTCTTACATATTCACTCTAATTACAAGAAAAAAGAAATACGTTTGTGAGATAATTAAAAGTAAATTAGATTAGAGATCAACAAGAATGAAGACAAAGGATGAGGTAGAACTGATGATCTTGTTGATGATTGCGTTCACGCTCAACGCCGGTTGACGAGCAATGGAAGAGAAAAGTGTGACATATTTCACACCTACCCCATGGGTATCTGTGGATGGTACTATGTACGCCGATATATTTTGCATCTTCATCTGGTCGCGTAATTTACTAATGAAAGAAAAAAAGACGAGTTAGTCGGAAATACACTGCCGGCACAGCCATTAACCAAGTTACGAAGCAAAAAATAGAAAGGTGTTTGCATCAATATTTGGCATTTCGATGTTCGTGATAGCATTGGTGGCACGGCGGCCATGTATAACATCTTTTCAGATTATTTTGTTAAATGACCTCTAACATAGCCTCCGTGACGTCACGTGCAGCAACACATGGTTAATGTTTGATGAAAATTTTCGAGTACTGTCATATTTTTAAGACTCAACCGGGACCAGTTGCGAAATTGCAACATCAAGGCTTTCCAGCTGCATGGAATTCGAAAAAGTTGTTTTATATTTTGGTAGCTTGATGTTATATATTTTATAAATGTTTTAAAGTATTTTACAGAGGGGTCCCCAGATAATAAATTAGAATTGAAAAGTAACTGGATCTATATATGTGGATTACAGATCAAGAATTAAAACTAATTAATAGTACAAACAATCAATCATGAATTAATACGTACTAAACAAAAGTTATTTACACTAATGAAGCAAGAATTATAAATCAAATATCATCAGCAACTAGGCATGAACTGTAAAGAAAATTTAAAAACTAGCGTTTGAGAGACCACGTTTGAGAGACCACGTCAAGTGCCCATGACCCCAATATAGATTCTACATGAAGTGAAAAGTTGAATACCAAAATATTTTATGATTTGCATTGATGTGCTAAAAAGGTTTGTTTCAACTCATTTACGGCATTTGGATTTCTTTTCTGCTTTCCGTATGATAGACTGGTTGAGGATTTGAGTGAAAAAGTTGATAAAATCTTTACTATAGTGGTCAAGTACATCATCAACGAATTAGCATTTCGGACAATTAAACCTTTATAAAACATCAATGCAAAGCTCAAATCATAAAATATTTTGGTATTCAACTATATTTACTTCATGTAGAATCTATATTACTAATATCGTATTTGGGGTCATGGGCACTTTAAGAAATGTAAGGGGTGCTGATTTTCGCAAGGAAAAATACTTTGAATGAAGAAACTAATTAAACTTTAAAAGATTGGTATGCTTTGGTGTAAAGCCGAATTAGTTGAGAGGTCTGGAAACTAATCAGTTAACCTATGCATCCATGTGAAATGTTTCAAGTAATTGCATTGGATAACTTTGAAAATGTACACCACTTTTAGATTTCACACAATGTTGTTTGCCTACTTTGATGTCAGGAGTAACATGCGAGCCTTAGGTAATACACGTTTGGACCAGAACTAGATGAATTGCAAACTTGGGATACTGTGGTAGATACCTGTGGGTCATCCCGTGAGGCTTTGCGAATATGCTTATAATTCTTTCTTCGCTCTTCCCCGATCGTTTCACCAAGCTGTTCGACGTCAAGTGTTCTTTCTTGGACGAGTTCTGTATATATAGTGGTGGTAATGCCGGGATAAGATTCTGGGTATATTACAAGTAATATTTGACATTTCTAATATTATTATTACAAGTAATATTTGCCATTTTAAAGTGGCACTACGATGAAAAAATCGTCTATCTGATTTTATCTAAAAGTATTTTCGAAATGAGACATAATGGCGTTCTCAGTTTCTCAATATTTCGTCTCGTTCCGGAGATATTCAGGTTTTTAAAATATGCAAATTAGATACGTCTGACTTCATTTACTCCACATAGACTAAATGAAATTCACAAAATGAGGGATATCTCTTCAAATAACAAGCAGAATGTTTTGAAACTTTGCACATGTATGGCAATGAGAAATGTACATACCACTATGTATAGTATGTTGTTACCATGGAGACCTCTGGAAAACAGGAGTCTTTTAACTAAAAAACTAATATCTTAATTTCTGCTTTTTTCTTAAAGAACAAAATAATTTAAACCTCAAAATACAATATGTACATGTGTATGTATCTCCCAATCTATGTACAGCAGTAAACGTTGCTTAACAGAGGAGAAATAAACCAAATTTTGTTTTACAAATGGAAGAGATCTGACACCAAGTGATCTGCATGGTAACAACATACCATGCACAGTGGTATGTACATTATTCATTGGCATACATGTGCAAAGTTTCAAAACATTCTGCTTGTTATTTGAAGATATCTCTCATTTTGTGAATTTCATTTAGTCTATGTGGAGTAAATGACGTCAGACGTATCTAATTTGCATATTTTAAAAACCTGAATATCTCCGGAACGAGACGAAATATTGAGAAACTGAGAACGCCATTATGTCTCATTTCGAAAATACTTTTAGATAAAATCAAAATCAGGTAGACGATTTTTTCATCGTAGTGCCACTTTAATAGTTGCCCGAGTTAACGCCCACTAACTGCCATACTTCCGGTGTCACAGGAAATTCGCCCCAGGAAATCCCCCCCCCCCTCCCCTTGGGCGGGGGCGAATTTCCTAGGAATTTCGTCCCCCTAGGGGCGAATTTCTTAGGATATTCGCCCCCCTCTAGGAAATTTGCCCCCTCTCAATTTCGTTTTAAAATCAAAACTTATCAAGAACATTGTTTATTAAATTTAATAAAAATAATAGGCTACCCTCCCCTCTGTTTATATTATTAGCAGAAAAGAGTTCTTAAAATAACGATTTTGTCGTGGTGACAAAATTAAATATTGCTTTGGAAAATGCATTCATGAAAGTGAATAGCAATGTTGGATAGTTCTTAAAAGAAGTGTTCAAAACTTAGCAGAGTCAGAGTTACGAAAAAACTGCAGAAAAACATTTAAATCAAAAAAGAATGATAATGCATTTCGGCGGACAATTTATCAACAAAACAGAGCGGGTATTTATACGATATAAATGTTGAATAACGTCATCCCATTAAGTGTCACTATATTTAACAACATACTAAAAACAAAACCCATGCAAATTAGGAGAAAGATATTTTACAATCGCTGAGTCACAACAGTGACTATTGGCTCGCTTCGACATTGCTGTTTTGGCTGCTGACGAGTGGAAATAGATTTATTTCGAATGACAGAAGACACGTGTTGTTACCACATATTGAGACAATCCCATTTAAGACAAAGAACTTTCATTTTAGAAACACTTGTTTTTAGGAGTGGAGTGTCGTTTTAATAAACAGTGACAAACCTTTTAGGAAGCATATCTCTTGAGGTGATTTTTTGAGCTGCTGATTTTGTTAATGATGCATAACTTGGGATTTTCTTTACATTCTCATTTCCTCCTGAAAGGAAATAATTAAAAATTAAGTAAGAGAACATCTGGTTTAATTGTAAAAGACAGCTGAAGAAAAAATCACTGGATACAACCCGAGATATAAGTAATAGATAGAACATGAGATGTCGTGCTAAGGGATTTACAAGGCGAGTCGGAAAAAAACTACGAATACATCTAAATAACATGATTTACCAACTATTTTTGGTATTCAAGGCATGAAAGGCAAAGTTTATGTACATCAGGAGGTTGTTGTATCCGACAGCTACTAATTAGGCACTCATTAAGTAATAGATAAACACCGAGCACGAGGGGTGTATGCGGCTGTATATCGCATACATCCCGATGGTTCGAGGTGTTTATCTGACTTATTATTACATTGATCAGGTTTCCAACAAAGTTTTGTCGATTTTGTCCACTCCTTGGACAACGATTTTCCTAGTTTTTTCTTCGTTTCTTATCTTATAGGGATGTATGGCGCATGGTTACTACAATCGCGTGCAAAAATAATGAGACTGTTCACATTTTGGTGATTTTTTTTTACGTGTATGCCCCCCTCCCCCACTAACAATGTTGAAAACATATTATTTGATAACCCCTTGCCTCAAAATCGTTTTAACAACATTGCACGAGGGGGAGGGGGGGGGGGCAAGAACCACTTGTTATAGGAGGGAGGGGCCCAATAAACTGCTTGTCTCAATAATTTTTGTACGTGATTGTCTACGCCCTGAAGGGTATAATAAGGGGAGCTACATTCAATAAATTATGTCAAAAACCTATCAATACCACAATATAATTATTCATCGCCATTGTACGAGTCGAACAGTTTTAATTTCGCGAAAATACCGTCTTTTGTTTACTTCAAGGTTAATTATTAACTATCAGCGGGATATTTGAATTTTTCATATCGTAATATTATCGTTGTTCAAAATGGCGGAGCCGATAGACGAAATTCATAGCAGAAAACCACGGCGTTGCTATTTAATAACATATAGCCAAGCCGATCTCCTAAAATTTCCCACCAGAGAATCGTTTGCGGACGCTGTAGTTGAAGCTTTTACTTCCCCACGAAGCATTAAATCATCGCCACAACACTGGGCATGTTGTATTGAAAGGCACCAACAACAAGGCTTTCATTATTACCTGGCATTGAAGCTTTCGGCTCCTAAGAGGATAAAAGGGTTACGGTGAGTGTTTGACTGTAAACGTTAATCGCCCACGCAATAATTACATTCTCTCGTGACGTAAAAACGACGAACACGAACATGACGAACACAGAAATGAAGCCGGATTTAAGACTTGTGCTTACCACAGCGTAGCCCAAGTAATTAGCGAAACCCTTTATTCAAGTTCATTTGCATTAGGTTCAGCACATGAGAAGTTTGACTTTAAAACGGGTCTAAATTACCCAGCCGTATTTGTTGCATCAAAAGGTCAAACGTTTAGCCCAAAGGTGCCGCCAATATGTGTATTAATAAATTCTATTTTCATGAAGTACATGTATTATGTAACAAATTAATAATTTAATAATCCAAAGGTATTTTCGGTTAGTGGGGCTGAGGGCATGCTTCCCCAGAACATTTTGGATTTTAGTCTCTGAAATACTATTTGAGGCGAATTTTATGATAATCAGAAAGCCACATAAAGCCACGTGTGTTATGTATTCCAAATCGGTTAAATATTGATCGAGATAACGTTCAAAATAATATACGACGAAGAGCACATTGCCTGATAATTTCTAAGTACATAAACCGTTTTTACGAAGGGTATGCAGTATGCACGTTCTCGTGATATAATAGACACGTATGTTATGTATTTAGACTCGGTAATTCCAAAACTGTTTTTAGAATTGAAATCGAATATCGCATATAACACGCAAGAGTACAACATTTGACGCACATTGGTGGTTGAAATCCACTTTACATTGTTTTTATTAGAAGAAATTAGAAATCTTTCCACACACTACTGAGCAAAGCGTAGCAGCATAACAACATACTAGTTAATACATTATACAAAGACGCAATCCATATTTTGTGTCCCATTTTTCCCGCCATGCAGTGGGTTTGTTGACTAAGAAAATGCGTCTTAAAAATGTGGAAATCTGTCATTCAGGAAGACTTGAAATCTTTCGGAAATTAGCAGGAATTGCGTTTTTCAAAAATTTATCGGGGGGGGGGGCATGCCCCCAAACCCCCCTAGAGGGTGTGCGCCGTACTAGATCCGCGTGACTTGTGAAATATGGCCGAACGTTCTTTTGAACAACAAAGAGAAAAACAAGATGAAGCGAGAGTGTGTTGCCCTAGTAGGACGTCGTCCGTTGAGCGACAGTAGCATACAATACGAAGAGAACGCCTTTCAAGACGACGTGATCCTTGCCGACTTTGGCGCTACGGGCAGCAGTGATAAATCTAGTTTCGTTTGCGACTGTAAGCATCAGCATGTGCCTTTGAACAGCGCCACAACAAAGAACGGAAACCGTACGCTATGTGAATCTCCAAGGAGAGACTCGTCCTTTATAAACAGGGTGAAGAAATGCGAAAAAGACGAGCCCAGATGGCCCGACAGCTCAGGAGGGACTCATTTCAAGAACAAAGGAACCGAAGCTGTTCCCTTGTTGTCGAAGAAAGACCTTAAAAAGAAAGAACGACATTACTTAATTCACGATATATTGACTGTCACAAATTGTCCTTACTACTGGGGCAAAATCAACCGGCATGAGGCGGAAGAGGTATAGTATATGGTATTGTTTATATCAATAGGCAGTCGAAATGAGTCTCAGTTTTCCAAATTTTAGGTTATAAGTTTGCTAATCAAAGGAAAAAACAATTGTGACTTCAATATAATTATTAGCTTATTTCTATTTCTACTTTATTATTTACTCTTCAACGGTTTCCCCATTATGAAGTGGATATGTGTAGTTTATTGTTTTTTTTGGACAAAACGTTACTTTAGTAAACGTTACTTTAGTTGGTGTCAATTAAGTTGACAAAATATTTTTCATCTTTTTCAGACATAGTTGTTTATGTATGTGTTTTCTAAATTTAGATTTCAGATAAACAAACAACGTAGTCCAAAAAACGTGTTGTGCTGCTTAGGCAGTGTAGAAATATCTCAAAATACTGCCGAAATAGCGTGTTAGTGAAAAATGTACTGCCGAAATAGCGTGTTAATGAAAAATTGTACTGCCGAAATAGCGTGTTAGTGGTCTAATGTTTCGAGCGAAGGCCCTTCGTCAGAGAGTGAAACATATTAAGTCTAACTATGCTAGTTTTGAACATCCGATACAAAAACAGCAAGGTTTTACAATGTTGGAAAAGTAATTTAAGAAGGTTACAAAATAATAATGTATTTACTTGAAAAATCCAACGCAAAACAGTAACGTCATTGTGTGGATGTGAAAACGTTGAAATGGCGTCGTGAAATTCATGATATCACCGCTAGTACCAGAAAAAATAGGTACGCAACGCGTACATGTGTCTGATGACATGAGACAAAACTGAACAGTACAGCTTAAAATATGAAACAAAAATAGAAGCACGATTATATTAAATAAATATATTAATAACAGCGTATTATATATTATCGAGATAACAGCGTATTATATAATATTATCGAGGCTACTAGCTACATTGCAATTACTTTACAGAATATCTGTGTTTATCCAAACACACAGGATGTTGCGAGATTTGAGAAAAGCGTAAAAACTGTCCAGATTTTGGTTGTATGTACAAATTTTGCTTGATTAGATTTTGGTTGAATATCCAGATTTTGGTTGAATACAGTATCCAGATTTTGGTCGAATATCCAGTGTGCACTTTCAGCAGATTCATTTTGATCGGCTTGCATTTCAATAAGTGTGAAGTTATCTCAGAATTTGCTAACTGAATACTGTGGCGTGGAAACAATGGGTACCCAGTAACAATTGGCATGGAAACAATGTGTGACGGTTGCTGACGACACGTAATATAATACGTATACATTATAATTTGTTTATGTGAGCCCAGGCTCTCGCGACCTTGTCTTTGTTTGGATAACGCATTTTAGACTGGATTAGTCATTAGTAGACACAAGGGATATTATTATGCTCGCCCTTTTAGCTTTTTTGTAATGGACATTCGATCGGTTCCTATGCGAATCCATAATCGTAAGTTTTAGTTATGTTATATTGCGTTACCTTTGGTTAATATGCATGATTTGTGTTAATTTATGGTACGCTTTGTAATCGCATGATTTAGGGTTTTGAATAGCTCTTAATTGTTGTTATTAATCATTACTGTAGTTTTCACCGCATTTTGAGGAGATCATTGTATACAATAAAGAAATTGACTCGATTCATTTGTGGTTGATCACATGCAAACTCCAGTCGATCGCTCTCCACGAGGGTATTTGGCTTGGAACGTGACACAATGGGTACCCAGTAACAATGGGTGTGGAAACAATGGGTACCCATTGTTTCCACACCCATTGTTACCGGGACCCGGTAACAATGGGTGTGGAATGCCATATAAATCTCTTGAGTGAGAATCAAAAATTTTAAACTTGCCTTCATTAGTTTTAAAAGTTGCAACAGTGCTGCAGTCAATTGTTAACAGACAATGTTGATAATTTGTGAATCCAAAAACAGATTATTGAGAGCATTTTGCAAAGAAAAAAAGGTTCATCCCTACTTGTCATAAACAAATCACCAGCAAACAAGTCACTTTAACCGTGACCCAACCAGTGGCCCGGCCCAACCCAGAGAAATGCCACCAGGTAGATATGCATATTACTGCAATATCATCAGTACTACCAAACATTAATTGTGCTAATAACATTATTGTGCTAATGTAACATTCTCTGCTGAATAATTTTCTGTCTGGCATTAGCTTGAGTGAATACATGAACTGCCGCCTTGCCCCAGGCTAAAATGCTAAATGTCTTTAAAGTATAAAGGTTATTTCCAGCAGACAATTAATTGTATTTAGGAATGGTGGATCCCACAAAGTAATATATATTTTTTGATTATGCATGTATTATTGCAGTCTAAGCTATTTAGTCTAAATTTTCTCATATCGCCTTGGCTAAAATCAGCACATATAGTTTTTAGATGGATCAACAACATCATGATATATGGTTGGAACAAATATTTGAGCAAACCACAACTTTTATATTGTTCTGTGAGCTGTTGTAATGTTGACAGATAAAATATACACTTAGATAAAATAACATCAACATTGTTACAATGTAAAATGAATTTTTTAAATGTATTCCAAAAGATACCTTGGTGACAAGAACTGCAGAAGTATTATTTTGGTTTTAACAAAGTTATTGTTTGCAACCAATTCTGGCTTTGTATTGCTCAATTGTGATTCCCATATTTAAGGCCAATGTTTAGTATTTAATTTAACTGCAAGACAATGAACTATCTAGATGTTTATAATTTTGAGAAGTGCAGAGGCTAGTTTCTGCAGTCTGTTCAGTAAGTTTGTCGACAGTGACTTCGTTTAGTTTGATTTTAACGAACACAATGCGGGAATTGCCCATTACCTTGGTTAAAACTTAAAGACAAATTACCTTGGCAGTACCACTATTAAACCGCATGAGCCGATCGAGTGAAAGTAGCGCCTGACCAAAATAAATGTTAGACTGTGGGTGAAGTCGGTCATAATTTGCAACGAGATTTTCAAATGGTTCCGACAAACAACAAGGTTCAATACTAGATTTCGGTATACGATAATTACCTTGGTTAAATCTTAAAGACAAATTTACCTGGCAGTACCCTATTAAACCACATGAGCCAATCGAGTGAAAGTAGCGCCTGACCAAAATAATGTTAGATATTATAAACAACAATGGCGGCCATGCAACAAATATCTCGGCAAACTTCGCTGTTTTCCGTAACGTGTTCGGTTGCACGACGTCATCAGACACAATAAAAATGACTCAGTTTCAAAGTCGTTAGCGAGGTTTCACATAGACGTGCATGTCCTCTGCTAAATCTGTCTATAAATATACGATAATGAACACAGTCGGATATTTGAATATAATACCAGATGAAATATATTGCAGTGTTTCCAATAGAAGCCAACAACCGGCAGAAAACCGCCACTGTACGACAATTCACCGCCGTCTACTTTGAGGAATTTTTCAAAGAATACTAGTTTTATATATCGACTCCTCAGTTGTTGTGGCCGAATTGGATGGAAATTATATTGGAAACCTTGGTATCGATGGCCCAATTCCAGTATAACCCTTCTTACAAATCTAATATCCTAAAAGACCAAATGAGTGTAGAAATACAAATTAAAAGCACTAAAAAGTTGGCAGACAGCTGCCAAAATAAGTACATAAGAAGTCTAAAATTTAGAGTGAAGAGTGAAACACAAAGTGAAAATAATATAATAAAATGGGTATCAAACTCCATCGTATGTTTGGAAGACATTTTTTTTGAATGGCTATTACGTTTCTGATACTTTTCAGCCTTTACTTTTTATAATGATTGAATTCAAAATTGTTTTATGTATATTTCTTAAATAATTAATATGCAGCGTAATTGTTTCCTATCTTTTAAATTTTCTCGGTTTTGAGCAAGTTTCTTTTGGGCTAGTTTAATTTCAATGGACAGTACATGGACGATCAATAAGCTGAGTCCCTTACAGGGGTGGATTGAAGTACCTGTAACTTGATTGGTGGTGAGACACTCTAACTATTGAGCTAAGATGATCTCTAAATGCTACACCTGTAAAAATGATTTTTTACATTGAAATATTCCCAAACCTGATATAAAGAAACATAGATATCCATGGAGAGGACGAACTCGGAGATACGATAACGAACCCAGAATTGACAATGAATAAACAGGATGCTCAGTCTTGAATAAAATTAATCTAAAATCAACTCAAAAGTGTACACTGCCCAGCAATCATCAGATTGTCAGCTGAAATACGAACAACCTGTTATCAACTTTACTCACAGGAAGTATGATAAAACATTTATTTAAATGATGTTGTACTATAAAAAAACATTGACAACTCTGAATTAAGGTAGAAAAAAGTCTGAATTGTATTTGACATAAACGTGACAGCTAAATCAACTTAATATATAAAATCCAAATGTGTCATAAAACGTGTTGTGCTGCGTAGGCAGTGTAGAAATACAAATCAAATATCTAAAAAGGTTGGTGAAATACTGCCGAAATAGTGTGTAAGTTAATGTCTAACGTTTCAAGACAAGGCCCTTAATTTTACTCTCGAAGTACGAAGTACAA
The DNA here is from genome assembly GCA_035772405.1 of Chrysogorgia sp. JL179-B06. NCBI lineage: Eukaryota > Metazoa > Cnidaria > Anthozoa > Scleralcyonacea > Chrysogorgiidae > Chrysogorgia > Chrysogorgia sp. JL179-B06. The sequence continues at coordinate 613,135 of JAYKKM010000156.1, read as the reverse complement.
AGGGCCTTTGTTCGAAATGTTAAACTACTTACATGCTATTTTGGCAGTACACCAACCTTTTTAGATATTTGATTTATATATAAAAGAAGTATGCAGCAAAGGCAGTTATTAAATAGAAATAAAAAACTTTAGTAGGTCTAATGTTTTGAGTAAACTAAAACATAAAGTGAAATGGAAATATTTATACATAAAATAATTGTGATAAAAATAGACAATGAGATAAGATCTACAATAAATAGTTAATGAGATATAAAAAAGTTGTTTATTATTTTTAGCATGATCAGTTAAGCAAGCTCTAGGTGACAAAGACTAACTACTCATTAGCATTCATATATGATCCACCCCCATCCCCCGACTTTCGTCACTGATCGACGGTAAAAATAACACTACCGGTATTACAGGGAAGTGCTTAGACTACTTACATGCTATTTTGGCAGTACACCAACCTTTTTTAGATATTTGATTTGTATTTCTACACTGCCTAGTATGCAGCACAACACATTTTATTGCTTATAATATAATTGAGGGGCTTCATATTGCCAAGTCTTTTTGTTGTTCGAATTACAGCATTTTAATGAATAATAATCTTTATGATGTTTGCAATTGTTAGGGAATAATTTAATAATAATAACATATTTATACTAATAAAATATCTACATATCTATCTGATACATATTAATAACATATCTACACTGCCTACGCAGCTAGCACAACACGTTTTATGCCACAGTTCCAAGTGTTGGCAGCGTTTTCCCCGACTAGTGCTCAAGAAACATACCATCATTCATTAGATTTAGACGTATCACCTAAGGCTGTAAAGGCCCTTCTACACAATACAATTCAGTGTATACAATTGTCATTTTGGCATACATTATCGTGTATGATTGTCGTACTGGCGTATGCAATTGTTTGCACACAGCATAATTCTTGTTTATGATTCGATGGTGAATGTTGACACACGTATACAATTTGATCACATACACAAAGATGACAATCGTATACGACAAATCGTACTTTCACTTGATAACATTCCCTCCACAAATTAACACCTACCTTGTTTCCATTATTTTAATAGTTACTCACTGGCAAGCCTGATGGGACCTTTTTACTGCGAGACAGTGCTCACAAAGATCACCTTTTTTCTGTGAGTTTTTGTCGTTACAACAAAACTCTTCATGCCAGAGTGGGACAGTGGGATCATAAGTACAGTTTCGATCGTGAATGCGCAACGGCGTACTATGCAATGACCATCATAGGTCTTTTGTCGCACTATGCTGTTGGTGAGTACTGTATGATTTTCGCGCCCATGCTGGTGAAGCCATTGCACAGGAAAGAACCTCAGCCGTTGATGAGCCTTTGTCGAGCAGCAATCGGAAACTGTACCAATTACCAAGATGTTGAAAAACTCCCAATTCCCACAACTATGAAGACATATCTGAAGGAGTACAGCTATTGTATAAAGCCAAAATCTTAGAAAGATGACTTAGATGGTAGGAGAAAGAGAAACTCTACTCTTTGTCTCTTTTAAAGTCATTCACTGATGCTGGGCACACAGAATGTACATTTGAATGTACATTTGAAAAGATATGTACCAATGTACATATTCAATAGTAGAATATGACATGTTTAGTAATTAAATATTTTGTGTTTATTTTTAAGTCAATTCTCAATGTACCACACTCATTTTGATAAAAAGATAGGTGGTGGGACCGAGGTATGTCCAGTATAGCCATCGGATAGCAGATGGTAACGGACGGTAGCAGGTAGTAACAGATGGTAGCAGATGGAAGCAGATATGGTAGCAGACTACCACAGACGGTAACAGATTGTAACAGATGGTAGGGGACTTAGAATCGATGGAGAGTAGGACGGATGCTACCGATGGTACCGATGGTAACAGACGGTAACGGTAACAGGTAGTAACAGATAGTAGCAGATATGGTAGCAGACAGTAACAGACGGTAACAGATTGTAACAGATGGTAGGGGACTTAGAATAGACGGAGAGTAGGATGGATGCTACCGATGGTGCAGATGATAACAGACGGTAACAGACGGTAGCAGGTAGTAACAGATAGTAGCAGATATGGTAGCAGACAGTAACAGACGGTAACATATTGTAACAGATGGTAGGGGACTTAGAATAGACGGAGAGTAGGATGGATGCTACCGATAGTACCGATGGTGCAGATGGTAACAGACGGTAGCAGGTAGTAACAGATCGTAGCAGATGGTAGCAGACGGTAACAGACGGTAACAGATTGTAACAGATGGTAGGGGACTTAGAATAGATGGAGAGTAGGACGGATGCTACCGATGGTGTGACGGGAGAATTGCCCTATAGGTGGTTTTATAGCATCTATAGGGTTATACTAAGTTATAAAGGCATAGACACACCCATATTTGAGGACATGCATACAGAGAGACAGAGTCAAGAATCAAGATGTGTTGTTTTAAAAGCGTAACAGTAGCAGTAAAAATCATTCACTGATCACACGTCACTCTTGATGGGTCATGTCACAGACCATGTAGCAGCTCTCGTAAGGTCTTGTCCTATTGGTCTAGACACTAATTGGGTAGCGAAGGTAGCAAGCCACCTGATTGGCTAATAAAATTTGCAATTTTTTTTAATTTAATAACTATTGATCACATATATAAAAGTCTAAAAAATCCTGGATATATTTTTGACTGTAAAGTAATCATGGATGGTACCGATGGTGCAGATGGTAACAGACGGTAATAGACGGTAGCGGGTAGTAACAGACGGTAACAGATTGTAACAGATGGTAGGGGACTTAGAATAGATGGAGAGTATGACGGATGGTGCAGATGGTAACAGACGGTAACAGACGGTAGCGGGTAGTAACAGACGGTAACAGATTGTAACAGATGGTAGGGGACTTAGAATAGATGGAGAGTAGGACGGATGCTACCGATGGTGCAGATGGTAACAGACGGTAATAGACGGTAGCGGGTAGTAACAGATCGTAGCAGACGGAGGGGACTTAGAATTGCAGATGGTAACAGATGGTAATAGACGGTAGCGGGTAGTAACAGACGGTAACAGATTGTAACAGATGGTAGGGGACTTAGAATAGATGGAGAGTAACAGACGGATGGTAACAGACGGTAACAGACGGTAGCGGGTAGTAACAGATGGTAACAGATTGTAACAGATGGTAGGGGACTTAGAATAGATGGAGAGTATGACGGATGGTACCGATGGTGCAGATGGTAACAGACGGTAACAGACGGTAACAGATTGTAACAGATGGTAGGGGACTTATTTAAAAGGCTTATTAGCTCTTTGGCGATTTCTGGGGCATGAAAAAAGATAAAAGCAGTCAGCTGACGTGATCTGGCGTAATCCGTGCATCTGTCCTCTATTCTCCTGTCTACCTGTTTGAACAGTCTACAAACGAGCATGAATTTACCATGGCTGGTTTCCGGGGAAAAAGGTGTATTAGCACATGTGCAGTTTCAACACGGTTTTTGTTTTCTACACTGTCAAAAGACAACGAGCGACCTTTGACCTCACGACAATCACCAGAAGATGGCGGCGTTCAATTGGTTACCCGGGATTTACTGAAATGAAGATTGGATGCCCCCTCTAGTTTTATTTATGATCTCTATGGTTTTGCACGTATCGAAATTGTAATGTAGTTAGTAAGTTAACGTTCCATATATGGTATATAATAATAATAATAATAATAATGATGGTTTATTAACATAATCTCGCACACTAGTGTGAATTACATTATGTTTACATACAGTAGTAAAAAAGTTTAAAATTTACGTTTAAAATTTACTATAAGAAGTGCGTTAGGCTATATATTTACAAATTGATATATTCAAGTATAATGTTCATACATTCTAATTAATTGTTAAACTATTTATTAGTAGCTAAAACTAACATGCATATGCTATAAATGTAAAAATCTTTCACAATTAAATTAAACTGTATAGGCCATTGCTGGAAAAAAGTTATTTTTATATCTATCAGTTCGACATTTAGGTAAGTTAAAACTAGAGTTATTTCGGAGGTTATGTTAATGGCATTCTTGACGTAATGGAGGCAGGAGTTGATGAAGACGCGAATCCGGCTTTCTAATATTCTTTAACACCTTCAAACAGAGTTTGATTCTCCTGTCATCCAGTCGGCTACACTTGGCGGCCACGATTGCTTCGCGATAATGTAAGCCAGGGAACAAAATACGCATGGCGCGCTTCTGTATCATTTCTATTTTGTCACGAAGATATCCTGGGATGTTGTTAGCCCATGTAACACAACAATATTCTAGCACTGACCGTACAAGCGCAAGATAGATGTAAATCAAATCGTTGGGTGCGACTCCAGCACGTTTAAGTACTCTGATAATATACAAGCGTTTTGAGGCTTTACAAATGATCTCATTAATGTTATCATTCCACTTTATATTATCCGTAATGATAAGTCCAAGTACCTTGTAAGATGACACCTTTTCAAGAGGAATCCCATTGATGAACAGTGGTGCAACATCTGGCTTCGTCTTTAGTGGACAAACTAACATCTCCTTACAAGTTTTCGGGTTAAGATTCATATTATTGTCATTAGACCAAGCTGAGATTGTGTCGAGATCAGACTGCAAAACGGAGGAGGTGTCAGCGTCAATAACTTCAGATAGTGTTATATCATCCACGTATTTCCAATGGTTTGCTTTTAAGGGAGACTTCAAAGCAAGATCATTGATCATTATTACGAAAAGGATTGGCCCAAGTTTTGTTCCTTGTGGGACACCAGCGTAGACTGGAACCAAGTTTGACGGCCTGACGCCTGTTGTTGAGAAAGCTGCAGATCCAAAGAATTACCGATCTTCTAACACCTAGATCTATCAATTTTCTAACCAGAATATTGTGGTCGATGTGGTCAAAGGCTTTACTGAAGTCCAAGTAGCAAACTCTGAGATATTTCGCTGGCTGATCTAAGGAGGAGAGCCAGTTCTCAAGCATATCTAAGAGACAATATGTAGTAGACGAGCCTTTTAGGGAGCCAAACTGCTGTGGATCTATCTCGTGTTGAACATCTTCGATTAACCACTTCAAAGCAAAATCTTCTTGAATCTTTGATACGCATGGTGTGAGTGCTATTGGCCTGAGATCTCCATCCCCAGTGACCGGAGTAACTTTAGCGATTGGAGTTATATAAGAGTCCTTCCACAGTGTTGGAAAGGAACCTGATGAAAAGGAGGCGTTAAATATATCCGTCAGTGGTGTGGCAAGCTCCTGGGCAAACTCTTTCCAAATACGGTTTGGTACCCCATCAGGGCCTATAGCCTTGAAAGGACTTAGAGCTAACATTTTCTTACATACCTCTGATGATCTAATTAGAGGAAGTTCACATTTGGCTGGGAGAAAGGCTGGTAGTGTGCTAGTGTCCAAGCGAGAGAGATCGGACGTCACGGAAATGTAAAATTTGTTAAGTCTTGCAGCCAAGTTGGCCCCAGATAAGACGTTACCAGCCTCGTCCTCGTAGCTAATCGATGTTGTACAATTTAATCTGCCTGAAATTGTGTTGACAATGTTCCACCATTTGCGTGGGTTGCTAGTTCGGAGATGTTGCACTTTTTCCCGATAGAAGACCTTCTTTCTTTGACTGATAGCATTACGCACCTTGTTTCTCAGATGCCTCCATTGCTCGCCACAGCCTGAATGGTAGGCCCGTTGCCTGTCTAGGATTAATTGCTTGATCGATGATGTCATCCAGGGTTTATCGGTGTTGTGAATTCTAACGGACTTTATAGGAAAGTAGAGATCGATGGTTGTCATAAGATCTGATGTGAAGGACTCAGTCATTTTGTCAACTGGGGCACATTCGCCCATGCCACTGAACCAATTGTGATTGCAAACCCACGTTCCAAAGCCATCTACGGACGACCTAGTAAAGCGTCGCAAAGAACGTTTCTTAACTTAACTCGTCGCTGTTGGTGGATTCCAGCTGATAATATTATGGTCGGAGGACCCTAAAGGCGCATTAGATTCTGGTCTGCTATAAAGGTGGCTAAAATTAGTAACTATAAGATCAAGTACAGACTGGCCTCTAGTTGTACTTTGGACAATCTGCTTGAGTCCCTGGTACGAGGTTAGATCCGAGATGCTAAGTTTATTGAAATCACCCAAAATTGCTACACCGCAATCCGGATGAGAATTGCGAACTATATCAACGGTGTCCACCAAATACTGAATGAGATCTTTTTGTTCCTGGGCAGATTTATCTGGGGGATTATTGACTACACCGATGATAATACCAGATAAAGGGCGTAGACATCGTTTCCATGGTGACTGCTAGTTCGTCTACTTTTGATGGAAGAGAGCGCGCATTGCAGAGTAGAACACGTGGTAGTCTTATCATCTACATTAGTGCTTTTTTCCGCTTCGCCTCGATAATATTCATGCCAACTAATAACCTTTCGAGTCGGGCTAACCATTTTTTCCACCTTGGTCCGGTGTTACCGTCCAGGTGAACTTCAAAACATGGAAAGTTTGGTAAAGCGACTGCCATTTAGTCGTGATTATTTTTCTCAGTTTAATCCTCGTCGCCAGATATAATAACGTACGACACACACCGTGCTCGCTATGGAACTAACTTCTATTAATTATTCATCTAACATATATAGACCTTATTTACATATTAAGGATGGGCATAAATAACCAAGATGCAACAGAGAACTCTTATCAATATTCCTAAGTCAAAGTTCTTGAATTCGACTAGTAAGAAAACATTGATAAATAAAACATGTGTTGTTTTATGTATTTTATGAATAAATTCATATGTTATTATTATATAATTACTATTTTATTACACTATTTTACAATAATCACTGTGATCTGTTTGGAATTTCGAGTAAAGTGAAACTATCATTGAGTGTGAGCTTAAATTTATGCGACCCTCCCTTTTGATAGTTCAATTTTCTATAATACCCTCCATTTTGAGGGGCTGTAATAGTTATGACCCTCCCACTTTCTCCACCCTCCCCCCCCCCCCCCCCTTGGTAATTTATGACCGGTACCTGATCAGTCTTTATTTAGTGATCAATGATTTTAGTTACGCGGTGAACTTGGTTGTCAGTCTCAATCTTCTTGCGGGCATAAATCGGCATAATTTGCACGATTCGTAAATAGTCGACAAATTGGACGAACTCTACAGCTCAATGAGTATTTTGAGCTACACCTTAGCTACACCTGCACAAACAACCTAACCTCGCCACTTACGTTACAGTAAACACCCGCCATGAAGTATGAAGAACCTACATTTTCCAAACCAGCCTGGGAAAGGTTCTTATATATTTGATATCTAACAAAAAATCAGGGTGTTAGGTTCTTATAAATTGGTTTGTAATTATTTTACCATGCAAAAAACTGGAGAAAGACAACTCAATAAACCATAAAGCCACAATTCAGTAACTGATAAACACTTATGTCAATGAGATGATATGGATGAAATTAACTAGGCAGTACTTTCAGTTTTCTTTGTTGCACTTTGCTGGTCCCGCAGTCGACGAGATTTTCGACACTCTCTCGAGAATACCGAAGGGGAAGAAGAAAGTGACTACAAGACTGCGGTAGAAAAACTGACTGCATATTTTGCTCCGCAGACAAATATAGCATACGAGGTCTATAATTTCAGACAAGCCAAACAGAAACAAGAAGAATCGCTCGACAGTTATCATACCCGACTTAGACAACTCGCCAAGACGTGTGACTTTACAGATATCGACAAAGAGATAAAAGAGCACATAATTCTGAGCTGTTCTTCGAGTTCTCTGCGGCGACGAGCTCTTCGAGAAAATTATGATCTAGACAACCTTTTGAAAGTCGGAAGATCGTTGGAGATAAGCGAAAGCCAAGCAAGACATGTCGACAATCAACTCAATTCACGAGAATAACAAAACGAACAAAGGACGCCACCAACCGAGACTTCAGCCCGTATTGATCGATGGAAATTGAGACTTATGCCGTACGATTGTCAACTAATCTACCGCCCAGGAAAGGACGCAGAAAATCCAGCTGATTTCGTAAGCCGACATCCGAAAGCTTCAGAATCTCAAGCACCGAATCTGGCAGAAGAATACATCAACTATGTGTGTAACAACGCTGTCCCAAAAGCCATGACCCTACATGAAGTAAAAGCAGAGGCTCAGCAAGATTCAACAATGCAAGCACTAGTCAAAGCCATCGAGACTGGACAGTGGTCAGCCCCAGAAGTCCAAGAGTACACGAAAATCAAGTACGAATTGTTGGTTCATAATGGAACAATTCTAGAGGACACCGTCTCGTAATACCACATTCTCTGGACACCAGGGCATTGTGAAGACAAAAAAACTTCTGAGAGAGAAGGTCTGGTTTCCGGGAATAGACAGGTTGACAGAAGACAAGATAAACAACTGCCTTCCTTGCCAAGCTTCCTTACCAGAGAGCACAGCAACGCCAGAACCTTTAAACATGACCAAATTACCAAATGGCCCATGTAGTCCAGGAGGAGAAGGGGAGCAGGGAATTTACGGGAGTTAGTATTTTTGGTCAAGTTTGGTGCGCTGATTTCAAAAATCGATGTTATACGGGGAATTAACGGGGCCTTCAGCCTCGTTTTCACGAATTTAGCCTCGTTTTGAGATGCTAATGCAGACAAACGATACAAACCACGCTCTAGACCAACTATAAGACAAGTACTTTTGACTTTTCGTCGAGCGTCGTTGACTGACGTCAGGCGTGGATGGCCATAAAGAGAGCATACAAACCTTTCTAATCCTTGCACTAATTCACTGTTTGGTGCGACTTCGTCACCGAGAGAAGCACATAGATTGACAAACGCGTTATTCTTCAGTACCGCTTTCCAGATTAGTTTCTTTCCCTTTCGAAAAAAGGAAGAAACATAGTCATTCCCGGAAAAGGCATACATTCCCAATAGTGCTTTTCTCTGCTTCGTGGACGACTCGGAAGATGTTACATAGATTATTTTTCAGTGCATTTGCCATTGTCATTCAAAATCTGCACATCGAGGAAGTCGTGTCGCAGAAACAAGGCAATAATGTCGATGTCACCAGATGGTGACCGTACCATGACAGATTGACCAGGTTGCAGTGGACTTGCACGAACGAGGGACGAGAACGAAGGGAAAGAAACTAATCTGGAAAGCGGTACTGAAGAATAACGCGTTTGTCAATCTATTTGGTTCTCTCGGTGACGAAGTCGCACTAAACAGTGAATTAGTGCAAGGATTAGAAAGGTTTGTATGCTCTCTTTATGGCCATCCACGCCTGACGTCAGTCAACGACGCTCGACGGAAAGTCTTCTGGCAGAAATTCAACAAATAACACTCTAACAGCATATCATCTTATCGAACATGAAGTTCCAGATCGAATTTCCGTCTAATATTTTATATATCATTCTAACCCGTCAAATGATTAAAATTTCAGCTCAATTCACGTATTCTAACAATCTATAGTAAAACAGGGTCAATATTTCTATAGTATAGAGGAGTATTACTATAACACTCTAACAGCATCTTATCGAACATGAAGTTCCAGATCGAATTTCCGTCTAATATTTTATATATCATTCTAACCCGTCAAATGTAATATCATATTAAAATTTCAGCTCAATTATTCACGTATTCTAACAATCTACAGTAAAACAGGGTCAATATTTCTATAGAGGAGTATTACTATAACACTCTAACAGCATATATATCATCTTATCGAACATGAAGTTCCAGATCGAATTTCCGTCTAATATTTTATATATCATTCTAACCCGTCAAATGTAATATCATATTGAAATTTCAGCTCAATTCACGTATTCTAACAATCTATAGTAAAACAGGGTCAATATTTCTATAGAGGAGTATTACTATAACACTCTAACAGCATATCATCTTATCGAACATGAAGTTCCAGATCGAATTTCCGTCTAATATTTTATATATCATTCTAACCCGTCAAATGTAATATCATATTGAAATTTCAGCTCAATTCACGTATTCTAACAATCTATAGTAAAACAGGGTCAATATTTCTATAGAGGAGTATTACTATAACACTCTAACAGCATAATATCATCTTATCGAACATGAAGTTCCAGATCGAATTTCCGTCTAATATTTTATATATCATTCTAACCCGTCAAATGATTAAAATTTCAGCTCAATTCACGTATTCTAACAATCTATAGTAAAACAGGGTCAATATTTCTATAGTATAGAGGAGTATTACTATAACACTCTAACAGCATCTTATCGAACATGAAGTTCCAGATCGAATTTCCGTCTAATATTTTATATATCATTCTAACCCGTCAAATGTAATATCATATTAAAATTTCAGCTCAATTATTCACGTATTCTAACAATCTATAGTAAAACAGGGTCAATATTTCTATAGAGGAGTATTACTATAACACTCTAACAGCATATATATCATCTTATCGAACATGAAGTTCCAGATCGAATTTCCGTCTAATATTTTATATATCATTCTAACCCGTCAAATGTAATATCATATTGAAATTTCAGCTCAATTCACGTATTCTAACAATCTATAGTAAAACAGGGTCAATATTTCTATAGAGGAGTATTACTATAACACTCTAACAGCATATCATCTTATCGAACATGAAGTAATTCCAGATCGAATTTCCGTCTAATATTTTATATATCATTCTAACCCGTCAAATGTAATATCATATTGAAATTTCAGCTCAATTCACGTATTCTAACAATCTATAGTAAAACAGGGTCAATATTTCTATAGAGGAGTATTACTATAACACTCTAACAGCATAATATCATCTTATCGAACATGAAGTTCCAGATCGAATTTCCGTCTAATATTTTATATATCATTCTAACCCGTCAAATGTAATATCATATTAAAATTTCAGCTCAATTCACGTATTCTAACAATCTATAGTAAAACAGGGTCAATATTTCTATAGAGGAGTATTACTATAACACTCTAACAGCATATCATCTTATCGAACATGAAGTTCCAGATCGAATTTCCGTCTAATATTTTATATATCATTCTAACCCGTCAAATGTAATATCATATTAAAATTTCAGCTCAATTCACGTATTCTAACAATCTATAGTAAAACAGGGTCAATATTTCTATAGAGGAGTATTACTAACTCTAACAGCATCTTATCGAACATGAAGTTCCAGATCGAATTTCCGTCTAATATTTTATATATCATTCTAACCCGTCAAATGTAATATCATATTAAAATTTCAGCTCAATTATTCACGTATTCTAACAATCTACAGTAAAACAGGGTCAATATTTCTAATCTTATCGAACATGAAGTTCCAGATCGAATTTCCGTCTAATATTTTATATATCATTCTAACCCGTCAAATGTAATATCATATTAAAATTTCAGCTCAATTATTCACGTATTCTAACAATCTACAGTAAAACAGGGTCAATATTTCTATAGAGGAGTATTACTATAACACTCTAACAGCATCTTATCGAACATGAAGTTCCAGATCGAATTTCCGTCTAATATTTTATATATCATTCTAACCCGTCAAATGTAATATCATATTAAAATTTCAGCTCAATTCACGTATTCTAACAATCTACATTAAAACAGGGTCAATATTTCTATAGAGGAGTATTACTATAACACTCTAACAGCATCTTATCGAACATGAAGTTCCAGATCGAATTTATTTTCCGTCTAATATTTTATATATCATTCTAACCCGTCAAATGTAATATCATATTAAAATTTCAGCTCAATTCACGTATTCTAACAATCTACATTAAAACAGGGTCAATATTTCTATAGAGGAGTATTACTATAACACTCTAACAGCATCTTATCGAACATGAAGTTCCAGATCGAATTTCCGTCTAATATTTTATATATCATTCTAACCCGTCAAATGTAATATCATATTAAAATTTCAGCTCAATTCACGTATTCTAACAATCTACATTAAAACAGGGTCAATATTTCTATAGAGGAGTATTACTATAACACTCTAACAGCATCTTATCGAACATGAAGTTCCAGATCGAATTTATTTTCCGTCTAATATTTTATATATCATTCTAACCCGTCAAATGTAATATCATATTAAAATTTCAGCTCAATTCACGTATTCTAACAATCTATAGTAAAACAGGGTCAATATTTCTATAGAGGAGTATTACTATAACACTCTAACAGCATAATATCATCTTATCGAACATGAAGTTCCAGATCGAATTTCCGTCTAATATTTTATATATCATTCTAACCCGTCAAATGTAATATCATATTAAAATTTCAGCTCAATTCACGTATTCTAACAATCTATAGTAAAACAGGGTCAATATTTCTATAGAGGAGTATTACTATAACACTCTAACAGCATATCATCTTATCGAACATGAAGTTCCAGATCGAATTTCCGTCTAATATTTTATATATCATTCTAACCCGTCAATTGTAATATCATATTAAAATTTCAGCTCAATTCACGTATTCTAACAATCTATAGTAAAACAGGGTCAATATTTCTATAGAGGAGTATTACTATAACACTCTAACAGCATATCATCTTATCGAACATGAAGTTCCAGATCGAATTTCCGTCTAATATTTTATATATCATTCTAACCCGTCAAATGTAATATCATATTAAAATTTCAGCTCAATTCACGTATTCTAACAATCTATAGTAAAACAGGGTCAATATTTCTATAGAGGAGTATTACTATAACACTCTAACAGCATCTTATCGAACATGAAGTTCCAGATCGAATTTCCGTCTAATATTTTATATATCATTCTAACCCGTCAAATGTAATATCATATTAAAATTTCAGCTCAATTATTCACGTATTCTAACAATCTACAGTAAAACAGGGTCAATATTTCTAATCTTATCGAACATGAAGTTCCAGATCGAATTTCCGTCTAATATTTTATATATCATTCTAACCCGTCAAATGTAATATCATATTAAAATTTCAGCTCAATTATTCACGTATTCTAACAATCTACAGTAAAACAGGGTCAATATTTCTATAGAGGAGTATTACTATAACACTCTAACAGCATCTTATCGAACATGAAGTTCCAGATCGAATTTCCGTCTAATATTTTATATATCATTCTAACCCGTCAAATGTAATATCATTAAAATTTCAGCTCAATTCACGTATTCTAACAATCTACATTAAAACAGGGTCAATATTTCTATAGAGGAGTATTACTATAACACTCTAACAGCATCTTATCGAACATGAAGTTCCAGATCGAATTTATTTTCCGTCTAATATTTTATATATCATTCTAACCCGTCAAATGTAATATCATATTAAAATTTCAGCTCAATTCACGTATTCTAACAATCTATAGTAAAACAGGGTCAATATTTCTATAGAGGAGTATTACTATAACACTCTAACAGCATATCATCTTATCGAACATGAAGTTCCAGATCGAATTTCCGTCTAATATTTTATATATCATTCTAACCCGTCAAATGTAATATCATATTAAAATTTCAGCTCAATTCACGTATTCTAACAATCTATAGTAAAACAGGGTCAATATTTCTATAGAGGAGTATTACTATAACACTCTAACAGCATCTTATCGAACATGAAGTTCCAGATCGAATTTCCGTCTAATATTTTATATATCATTCTAACCCGTCAAATGTAATATCATATTAAAATTTCAGCTCAATTCACGTATTCTAACAATCTATAGTAAAACAGGGTCAATATTTCTATAGAGGAGTACCAGCAAGCAAATCAACGTTCTGCGAACGTTGTCAGAACGTTACACTTACGTCCGGATAACGTTATTTGCAACGTTCGCACAACGTACTTTTGTCGACTCCGCTCTACGTCGTCACAACGTTCTCCGATAACGTTTGGATTTAACGTTGCCAAAACATTCACACAACTTTCATAAAGAAGTAAAAACCTTATGTTGAAAAATATTATAGTAATGGAATGAATAAACGATGTTTTCCAAACGTTTTTTATTGTTATTGTCGCGTTACATAGTTTGAAAGTTTATTTTACCCAAAACAAAAATTTCAGCGTTGCTCGACTCCGCTCTACGTCGTCACAACGTTCTCCGATAACGTTTAGATTTAACGTTGCCAAAACATTCACACAACTTTCATAAAGAAGTAAAAACCTTATGTTGAAAAATATTATAGTAATGGAATGAATAAACGATGTTTTCTAAACGATTCGCGTTACATAGTTTGAAGGTTTATTTTACCCAAAACAAAAATTTCAGCGTTGCAGGTTCCAATTTTATAGATATATGGTATAGCATCTATAGTTTTGAGTAGAATTTGGAAATATAAACACCAGAGGGCTTTTTATATGAGCGGCCGTGTTGTATAGGTATTGTATATCGATACAATACGGACGCGAATGTTGTAAATGGCTTATGATATACATGCATGTAAACGTCCATATTCATCTAATATCTTGAAGATTCAAGCCATTTTAGCTGAGTAAATCGAAGGAAAATTTTATGCAAATCAGGAGAAACTTGTATCACATTTACAATCACGTCTGTTACATGAATTATTAATGATATTATAAATAATATATATTCCTTAAAATGTCACCGTTACTACTCAGAGTTATCTGATGATATTAAATCGCGTGAAGATCGCTTAATTAATCGCTTAATTAATTGCGTGAAACTCAGAGTAGTAAGAAAAACAATTAGTTTAATCGGCTCTGCCAATTTAGGTATTATATCTACCATGACCTACATCGTTATTTGTTTAAAGCATATTGCAATATTAAGCCTAATTCCGACAATCAAACCAGCGCGATATATGCTCAGACCGCTGATCAGGCATGGAGTCCCTTGTGTAGAGCGTATATAAATATCCCTATGATATAGAGTTTTATAGTTTATATTGCCAAATTTTTGTTTGAAGCGGTGTAGTTGTTTCATAATAATTAATAATACCAAAGTTAGGATATTTATATTTTTGAAAAACGATCCATATAATCATAAAAACGAGTCATATAGTATATATCTGGGCCTGCAACGATTTACCGATATATCGCAATATTTTTTCCAACTGCTATAATAGCGATAGTTGGAACAAATTATTTTCATCATCACCAGTCACCACAAGATACAGATTTTTCTACAACCATCCTTTAATTGTTTGTATAAATTTTTTTTAGATAATATCTTAAACAAAACTAATAAATATATCCTATATATATTGTATCGTGTTCAGGAATAGCCTTTTTAACTATGACGCTATTCTTCCTCCACTTGTGTCTCATTCGCGATTCTAAAAAAGACATTTGAAACCAGTCGTTGAAATTAAATGATTTTATAAAATTGTTAAATAAAATGCTGAATAAAAATATACATGGCCAGATAATACTTGATCACAATGCATAAATATACACACACATATGTATCTAGCGATCTATCTAGATAATATATATATAAATATATATATAAATATATATATAAATATATATATAAATATATATATAAATATATATATACATACATATATACATATATACATATATACATATATACATACATATATACACATATACACATATACACATATACACATATACACACATACACACACACATACTTGCATAGCCGACGTTGTTGGACCTAAGTCTCTCCACCGACGTTGTGCGCACCATCGCAAAATATATGGGCATACCGCGTTATGAGCACATCGCGTTATGACACATCGTCATCGCGTTATGAGCATATCCAACATCCCAGTTTCAGTTTCCTTTTTATATAGCAATTTCCAACATCAACTTGATCTAAATTTGTGGATATTTGGTGAATAAAGTTAGGTAAAGAACCAAGGAAGAAGGAACAAATAAGTCTAAGGAATTAGATGGGGACGCACGCACATTCGAAATTGACTTCACCGTCTTCATGAAAATAATTTGATCGACTTAAGGTTACAATAACAGTGCTATTCAATAACAGTGACATTCAAGATTGGATGATGCTGACCAGA
Source organism: Chrysogorgia sp. JL179-B06 (assembly GCA_035772405.1). NCBI lineage: Eukaryota > Metazoa > Cnidaria > Anthozoa > Scleralcyonacea > Chrysogorgiidae > Chrysogorgia > Chrysogorgia sp. JL179-B06. Next base: position 597,106 of record JAYKKM010000156.1, on the reverse strand, counting down.
ATGAAGTCGAGAAGAATTTCGAATAAAGTTTAACTACAACAACCGTTGCCATTGCGGGTCAGAGTTAAAGGTGCTGTCAAGTCCGTTCTGCAATTTAGTTCAATCTAAGTATTAAACAACAAAGTGGAACAATGTACCTGTCGTAAAACGACCTGAGTATTAGAAATAAAACGTTCCATGCAAACGCTTGTTCGGCCATGTTGTCTACGCCTCTTCGTGTTTTGGCGTTTTTGTCTTCCATAATCGGTCGACAAACACACAATCATGTCCAGTCTCTTGAGCAGGAGCAGAAATAGTCACTCGTTCCTTCTTTGATCTTGTGGATAATCGTCCAAAAATTTCACAAACGAATACATTGCATGGAGTATAATTAATAGCAGAAGAAACTACATGGAGTATATTAGTAAAAGGTAAGATATCTATTAACAAATCTATATAAGCCCTATTTATTTAATTTCATCTCGTCTTACTCTGATGAAGGGCTCCGCTCGAAACGTCAGCTATATCTTGTCACTAAATTATTGGCAGTTCACCACCTTTTCACTTTGCTATAATTATTGTAACTCGCGTTGAAGTGCAGGAGGGCCAAACGTACTGGCGCTTTCTCGATATATGAACAACCGAAATACAAACCAATCCCTAATCCTAACCCAAATATCCAAACCAAAAAATCCTAACCCTAAAACTGACTTGGGTTGATGCTATAATAATTTTACATTTCGGTTGCTCATATATCGAGAAAGGGCCGCGGAAAAACGTGGAACTTTTGCATGCTTGCATTGATGGTAATTTGCTACCGTTCACTTTTTTAAAGTCTCGAAATATTATACAACTTGCTTAAAATTATTGGTAATTACTGCATGGTATCTTGCCTATAATAATGCTTCTTTCTTTCAGTTCTCCATGGGTAAGTCTGCTAAAGTACATGGGTGTTTACTTGGGGAACTCTAAGATTAAAATAATAAAGATTTAGCCTTAAAATTAAACTTCTCAGTATCAGTTACAAGTCAGTGATATTACATGTACATTTAATACAAAACACATGTAGACTCGTTGTGACTGACGATTTAAAGTTTTTTTGTTATTTAAAGTTATTGAAAATATTCACTATTTATCAAATTGTAAATATTTATATTAACTGGAATTGCCTCCTCCGCAGGCAACTCTGTGGCTTCTTTTTCCCGAGTCAAATAGCTTCCAAGGCTGTACGAGCAATGTTTTGGCTGGGATTGCAGGGAAGTATAGGGATTGTGAAGGGAATGGCCAAAACAGCCTTGGAAGCTATTTCACTCGGGAAAAAGAAGTCACAGAGTTGTCTGCGGAGGAGGCTAAAACTGAAAGAAGTTTGCCTGAAGTCTTGACTCTACGGCCCAAGAGGCAGTGCAGAGGGCAAATTTTTCACGTACAGTCCAATCATCTTTTGACATTTTCTGAAAGGTTTAGCTTTTTACAGATGGTCTATACTGCTCTAGTATGCAGTGGCGGAAATTGTGGTGGGATGGGGGGCAGCCGCCCCCCCACCTTTCGTCAATTAATTGCCAATTTGTCGGAAATTTTCAAATAAAATTTGTTACTTGGCAACCAAACTTGTCGGATATTTTGGGAGGCTTTGCCCCACCACCTTAAAACGGGAATATCCGCCACTGCTAGTATGGAACACTCATTAACCAATCAGTGATTTGGTAGGACTGTGGACCGGGGGGAAATAAGATGCACTGTTCTACTACATGTGTTGCTCAAGGGAGCTTTGACACCCTATACTCCAATGGTGAACTCCCCATCCCCCATATTAAAGTAACAGTGGTATGTATAATAATCATAATAACGTACAGGTATTAGGTAGGAGCAAAAACCATAACCATTCAGTTATTAAATTAATTTTATCCCTCTGGAGGAAATGTGTTAAGAAGTAGAAATGTGTTAAGAAGATTGTTCAAACTGCGGTCTTTACTAACTTGAGCTGCAGCCTGCAGTGGCATTGAATTATTGTCAGACACATCCAGCCTAGTGACCAGCTCAGCTTCAATCCTCAGTGTGAAAGTGGGTATATACTATGGGTCTTCTAAGTCATAATTTATAATGCAAAAATATAATATATATACACTTAAATAGTGATATATTGGATTCTGTAAAAGTTATATTTTTAAATCCTTGATTCCTTATGAGGATTCATCCCTATCATCATCCTTAGCCTGTTATTTTAGTGAACTGCTGTTATTCTTATTTCCTTATTATCCTTGTCCTTATCCTCATCTTTAGCCTCATCCATATCTTCATTCTTGTAATCTTCATCTGTATGCTCATTCTTATATCTACGTATCCTTATCTTTCAAATAAAATGCCAACCATGTATGGGGTAATTCCATGAAAACATGGACATGGGAAAAAAAAGAAAAAGTTGAGCATTTTGACAAATTAAGGCTAAAAACATAATAGTGGTTAACTCAAATTGTAAAGATATGAAATTTAAACTTGACCACATTATCACATACATGATTTTCATGCAATTGTTTCAAAATATGGGTAAAATTCTTGGCTTTCCTATTTTCCCTACTTAAACTTAATAAAAGTGTGTTGAACTTGGTATACACTTTATCACCATTAGTTTATGATTTAAGAAATATTTTTATATGTCAAATTATTTGCATCAACGAGACCAAGTTGTTTGATGAATTAAATATAATGGTAGTTTGATGGACAAATGTAACGTCAGTCACAGTAACGTCAGTCTCAGAGTTTTTTGGTCACGTACACATGTGTGATTATTATTGTGAATTTGTGTTACCATCCATATTACAAACATATAATAAGGATATATCTTTGAGTTCGCTGAAAATGAATATAATTATAGTTACTTTTTTTTCATGTCCATTTTTGGTAACGTCAGTCACACTCATTGAATGTCGAATAAAATTGTTATGCTTCGTCTGTTCACCAAATTTTTAATGCTGTTCATTAGATCTAACCAAATCAATGCTTATTGGCAAAGAATGGCCATTACACCAGCCTAATTGCACAGCTAGAAGGTAATTAGTACTCATTTAATCTGTCCAAATGTAACGTCAGTCACAATGGAATTACCCTATATCTCATTCTTATCCTCATCTGTATTCTCATTTTTATCCTCATCTGTATTCTCATTTTTATCCTCATCTGTATTCTCATTCTTATCCTCATCTGTATTCTCATTTTTATCCTCATCTGTATTCTCATTTTTATCCTCATCTGTATTCTCATTCTTATCCTCATCTGTATTCTCATTCTTATCCTCATCTGTATTCTCATTTTTATCCTCATCTGTATTCTCATTTTTATCCTCATCTGTATTCTCATTCTTATCCTCATCTGTATTCTCATTCGTATCCTCATCTGTATTCTCATTTTTATCCTCATCTGTATTTCTCATTTTTATCCTCATCTGTATTTCTCATTCTTATCCTCATCTGTATTCTCATTTTTATCCTCATCTGTATTTCTCATTCTTATCCTCATCTGTATTCTCATTCTTATCCTCATCTGTATTTCTCATTCTTATCCTCATCTGTATTCTCATTCTTATCCTCATCTGTATTCTCATTCTTATCCTCATCTGTATTCTCATTTTTATCCTCATCTGTATTTCTGCATTCTTATCCTCATCTGTATTATCATTCTTATCCTCATCTGTATTCTCATTCTTATCCTCATCTGTATTCTCATTTTTATCCTCATCTGTATTCTCATTCTTATCCTCATCTGTATTCTCATTCTTATCGTCATCTGTATTCTCATTCTTATCCTCATCTGTATTCTCATTTTTATCCTCATCTGTATTCTCATTCTTATCCTCATCTGTATTCTCATTTTTATCCTCATCTGTATTCTCATTCTTATCCTCATCTGTATTCTCATTTTTATCCTCATCTGTATTTCTCATTTTTATCCTCATCTGTATTCTCATTCTTATCCTCATCTGTATTCTCATTCTTATCCTCATCTGTATTCTCATTCTTATCCTCATCTGTATTTCTCATTCTTATCCTCATCTGTATTCTCATTCTTATCCTCATCTGTATTCTCATTCTTATCCTCATCTGTATTCTCATTCTTATCCTCATCTGTATTTCTCATTCTTATCCTCATCTGTATTCTCATTCTTATCCTCATCTGTATTCTCATTCTTATCCTCATCTGTATTCTCATTTTTATCCTCATCTGTATTTCTCATTTTTATCCTCATCTGTATTCTCATTTTTATCCTCATCTGTATTTCTCATTCTTATCCTCATCTGTATTTCTCATTCTTATCCTCATCTGTATTTCTCATTCTTATCCTCATCTGTATTCTCATTCTTATCCTCATCTGTATTCTCATTCTTATCCTCATCTGTATTCTCATTCTTATCCTCATCTGTATTCTCATTCTTATCCTCGTCTGTATTCTCATTTTTATCCTCATCTGTATTCTCATTTTTTGTGATAGCCACTAAGTCGGCGAAATCTTGAGGTCTTGTCTTGGACATCAATACGTCATACTCGACCAGTTATCGTGAGATGTCGACAGGATCGCTATGTATTCGAGATGTGATCGCGTTAGATCGTGAGTTATCTGCTTTATAAATACTGTGATAAATATGGCGAAGGAAGAGCAATTTTGCAAGCCATCTATCGCTCTATGAAAGGTAAGCGTATTACATATTTTTATCTATATTTTATCTGTCTTTGGTGATCATTTTACTTTCCTATTGATATTCGTTCAAAATTATCATAAATTGTGCGGGTATACACTAGAACCAGCGAAGTGTGTCTAAGACAAATAAACGCTATGAAATCAATAAACGCTATGACTATGCTTCGTTTAAATCATTTGGTAGTGCCTGTATACCATAAGCGGAAAACCAAGGTACACAGTACAATTTATTGAATGGATTGTTTATATATTATTTCTCATAGAACACAGATTTTAGGCTCCACTGATTTCATATCAAGTTACAAGTCTAGTGTCTGTTTTATATTTCTGATGACTTGTTTTAATATCTTAATATTTTAGATCTGACGCATCTGGAAATTGTTTATATAGCTCTGTCCTTAACAATGGTAGGAGATAGTTCTCTTGTTGAAAGTCTGAGGGTTATGGTATTCATTGATCTTTTTTTAAATTCCAATTTTTATTTTAATCATCTGTCATTTAATTCCATCAGGAGCTTCACATACCTTCTCCTTACAATACGATACAATACAATACAATACAATACAATACAATACAGTATTGTATTGTTTGTATTGTATTGTATTGTAAGGAGAACTATATGGTACGAGTGTAAACAAACTTTTTCCTTTGTCCGGTTTGTTCGAAAGTTTGGATTTTGGTACACCTGGAGAGGATTTGGAAGCCATTTCCAATTCTGAGGATAAAAATGGGCTAGCTTTCTTTCTATTCTCGTTCTCTCTTCTGTCACAAATATAAATGTTTAAGAATGGAGAATGTTTAAGTTATTATTTAATCAACAAGTCAATCCTTCTGTTCCTTTAACAACTGCATCTGATGATCTACACTGTACATACACTGTATATTGTTTAGTTTTGAAGGTGTCATTGCTGGTGAAGTATTTAAACCAAACCATTTTGTGCCATGAATTGTCTTTGGGGTTTCTCAGGGAAAAGGCTTCCAAACAAACTCCAAAGTGGAGTTGTACTAATGCTCCTGTTAGGGGCGCTGGTAAGAGCAGGCTTATAGCCATCTAAGGACATCCGGATGTCATTGGATGCCCTACAGCGAAAAGTGGTCACCCAAAATTTGGGGGAAGAAAGAAATTATTCTCAATGATTTGTCTAAAATATATATATAAATAGCTTTAATTTTCAATATCATACTGTACATGTGACATTTTGACCAATTTGACAGTGTACGGTGTACCTATAGTTGAGTGAAAATGTCCTAGATAAAGGAAGAAGCAAGGCAGCATTACCGGCAGAAACTTGCAAAGCTAAAAATATTGAATGGGTCTGACGTAATCTTTAGTACGCTATACAGATGCTGACATGAAGTAAACTTATAATTAATAATTCACTGCACAGATTATGAATTTCTTCTCTTAAAGATGTAAATTCTGTTGAACTGTTGAATTACAAATGTAATTACAAATGTAATTGTAGGGAGAAAATATATGAATATTATCTACACTGCATCTTATGGAAATATAACCAATTTACTGCTTTGTTATATATGAGATAATATAATCATATTTGGACCAAAATATGTATTTAAAATGATGAGATACCCTGTTTAAAAATTTTGATTTAAGACCATTATATTTTGCTCAAAAGTGCTCTCAAAATTCAGGAAATGCAGTTTACCCAAAATTCCAATATTTTCCAAGGTTAGGTTATCAGGTTTCGGTTTAGCCTTTCGTGATTGGTGCTTGGAGTTGGATCAGGGGAGTGGCTAGCGTTGTTCCAGATCCGACCACCAAGCTGAGAGACCATAGGAATCTCAGCCTCCAAGCACACATTCCTAGTCGACAATCCATCAGTCCTATTCTAGTTTTTAGATAAAAGTGACGACACTTCTAGGGGGCCCTAACCACACCTGCTACCCAACCAACCAAACGGGTAAGTATGAAAGTGCATAGTGAGTGGAGAGCTGTTATCCGGCATCGTCACGACGTCGGGTAAGTACAATATCGACACATGTTTTTAAATGAGGTTATGAAATAACCAAGGTTAAAAGCACAGGAGAGCGCGATGGTGTGGTAATCGGAAACGCTAGCTGCACGAAGATGTAGATATGTGCGTGTGATCATTGCAAATTATATGCGCCAAAGACGATGGATGATGGGGGGGGGGGGGGGGGGCAGAATATAACGTGACCAGAATATAGCTCGCAACACCGATCGAATAACGAAATATGACCTATGACTATATGTATAGTATAATATACCCCTCGAGGAAACATCTAAAAAACCCACGGGTCACAAAATTTTGCTGTAAAGTGACAAGCGAATATATGTACTTATTTAACGAAATACGAACGCAAACACAACACTGGATATGTTATTATAACAAGCTGAAAATTCTCTTTCAGTTAATAGTAAAAAATTTCTTGTTGCTCCATCAACTTAATTACAGTTAGACGTTGAAAAACCACTATTTTTCAATTTGCGAGAAAATCGTACTCGCATAACACATCTCTGTTCCGCCATAAAAAGTAGGCTTTGGAACTTGAATTTTGTGCAGATTATAGTTTAAGCCTTTTACTCTGTCGTCAGTAACTTTTTAGATATCCGAGAAGAACAAAAAAATTGTTTATTGATCCGAAACAAGTATGCTACGACAAAAAAACCCAGAGTAACATCTGTTGGATTAAACTAAAAACATCATATAGAAAGCTTACCTTTTAAAACACAGGTTTTGAAACAAAAAAGCACCACTGAAAAACTATATATTTTGTCCGCCAACTTTACGCCAGAGCAAATACGAAGAAAACAAAGCGCAATGCATGCCGGGACGACCTTCGCACCTCCTCTGGGTAACGCCTAACGGTAATAACGTATTAGTTATATGGTCGACTGTTTTCTTCCATTTAAGCAAACCAAAGTTAGGCAATCTGATAAACCTTGGATGACTTCTTCTTAAACTAGCTAGTATTACTAAACGACAAAAATCCCTTCATAATTATGGAAAGGAGTCGGAAATGTATAAGTTTTGGCGCAACAAAATCCAACCCAACATCAAGTCAGCTCGCAACAAGTATTATACTAAATCGGTTCGGAAATTGTATAAAACAAATATATTCCATGTTTTTATGTCTGTTCAGTGATAGATGCAGAGGACGTCACAACGTGGTAAGAACATCAGTGACCCACTCGACTGCGTCTTGTGGGCCACTGTTTTGTTCTTACCATGGACGTCATCTGTGCATCTATAACAGACAATGGCAAAATGGAATCTATTTGTTAAATATCAAGGGCGGGTTGACTACAAATATTTTGAAATTCGCTACAATTAAAGCTACTTTTAAAAAATGTAATTAGTTACAATTACTGCTACTTGTTAAAAAATAGGTACGCAATGCGTACATGTGACTGTTAAGCACAGAAAGAGATATAGACTGAAGAAGCAATATTATTATTATTATTATTATTTACAAATATTTGAAAACGGTAACCCTTCAGGGCTCTTAGGCACCTGCTTTTCAAGAGGCCGTTTGTTACATTCTTAACTTACATTACAATTACATATGTATACAAATAACTGTTACAACAAACACGAAATACATATATAAAATTACAAATACAAATTACAAATATAATATATTGAATCACATGCTATAGAAAATATGAATAAAAATATTGTTTCAAAAGGTGGTAAAAATCAGGCGTGGTCAAAAATAGATTTAAATTTTTTAATGCTTATGTCTTTTTCTTTAGCATTATTTGGTATTATTCCATAGTGAGGCAGCTGAATAACTGATACTCTTTTTCATGAAATTTGTTTCTGGCTTGTCAAGTACATAATTTTGGTTGTTACTTCGCAAGTTATATCTATCATTAGTTTTAATGTCGAACATGTTTGTTAAAGATGGTGGCAGTACATCTTTTCTAACTTTATGCATGAAGATGGTCTTGTTGATCTTAAAGCGTTGCATCAAGGGCTGTCATTTTAATTCCTTTAAGACATCTTCAGAACTTATATCATATGTTCTGCCAGTGATGACTCGTGCGGCTCTGTTTTGTAGTTTTTGCAATTTGTTGATTAGATAATTACTACAGTTGTCCCAAACCAAACTACAATAATCGAAATGTGTTAAAGTGCCCATAACCCCAAATATTTTTATTGTCTTATTTGGAAGAACTTTTAAAATGATAAAGTAACTTCTTTTGAAGATTTTCACTTCTTCGCTTTCTTTTTGAGAAATATCAGTTTGTTTGATATGCAAATGTCTGGAATTTCGTCACACGTGCATAATGAGTAATCAGAGAATGTTATGTATCTTTGCGTTCATGAAATAAAAACACTAAAGTGTGAATAACACGTGTGTGCGTTTCTCCCACAACACCAAACCTCTTGATTTTAAAGGATTTCGTTCGAGAATCAAAGAGATACACATTTCTCCAATAAGTCATTATGCATGTGTGACGAAATTCCAGACATTTGCATATATCAAACAAACTGATATATCTCAAAAAGAAAGCAAAGAAACGAAAATCTTCAAAAGAAGTTACTTTATCATTTTAAAAGTTCTTCCAAATAAGACAATAAAACATTTTGAGGTTAGGGGCACTTTAATAGACCCTGAGCTTGCTGCAGGCCAGACTCTGTGACTGCATTCGCTTCAGCAAGCGGTTGACCATCTTTGGCTGTTTCGTTTACAATTTTCGGTACATGTTGAACATGCGGTTTGTCATGGATGACTGCTTTGCTTATAAATTTTATAAATTTTGAGATTGCCTTCAGCACGTCGAGAACTCGCGAATTAATTTCTTCCGAACTTCTATTTCTTCCTCAATATCCTTGATATCGCACCCAGGAGATCGTACAGCGTGTTCAAACGGTCTTTAACTTCGTCGATGTCTTCTGTAGCCTTCGCGACGCTCAAAAGTTCCCTCGTTTCGTTGATGAATCTTGTTACAACTGCTCGATTGCCACGGCGAGTGGCTGGAATTCGTTCTAGCTTGTCTGTCATAACGATAATCCTTCGATTTTTAAGCGGTTAATACTAATAGTAGGCACATAACGCGCCCTCACGTTGGGCGCCATTTAATACACTTTGTATCTCGTTTTAACTAACATTTGTTATATAAAGTAAATGGTTTGAACCTAGGAGTATCATCAGAAGTGTGAAGTTGATCGTCCAGGTTGTTGTAGTCTTGAGAAAGACTGTTGTTGGTGACTGACGTTTCGACGGCCTCAGCGGCGGTCATCAGTCAACCAACAACAGTCTTTCTCAAGACTACAACAACCTGGACGATCAACTTCACACTTCTAATTTGTTATATAGTTAGTGTCAAAGTTCAAATTTTCTGTTTTCCGATTGGACAAAACGTCGTGTTCACTGCATTGCCCTGGCAACGAGGCAACCGGTCCATAACAGAACATTTATTGACCGGTCCGCAATAGAATGTAATAGAATGTTTTAACTGTTGAGTGTTGTCTTTTTTTAATCACCGGTGAATTATTCATACTTTGACACTAATATACTATATAACAAAACACTTATTTACTGAGACCTCGGGAAACAGTGTGTTTTGTGGCCCCTCGACCGCCGTTGTTGCCCTCGGCTTCGCCTCGGGCAACAACGGCGGTCTCTTGTCCACAAAACGATAGGTACTTATAGTACGTATTCCATATAAGGTCATAACGGACGGGACTGGGAAGAGCAAATACGTTGCCCTGACGAGCAAATACATTGCCCTCGTACCAGCCTCCAAGTTAATTAGATTGTAACCGACCCCAAAACAACAAAGGTCCTAACCCTCCCACAAAGCTATATAATATTATTCTTTTAAAGTTAAATGATCTATTTACAACATAGATACAGCTTATCCTGGTAGCTAACTTAGTTCTCTTTGAAAGCGGGTAATCGAACATGCCCAAAAATATTATTTTCGTATTACGGATACCATATTGTAAACGAACTTTCGGCTGTCTTCGACGAACGTTTTCTTGAGAAATAATCAACTCCCAAAGCTACAATATATATTAAAACAAAGGTAAATTATCTGTTTACAATATGCGTACAGCTTATCCGGCGAGCGAACGTAATTTTCTTAGAAAGAGCGGATAATCGAACATATCGTAACGTGTTACGTATCCGCATCCAGTGGGCTGGTACGAGGGCAATGTATTTGCTCGTTAGGGCAACGTATTTGCTCTTCCCAGTCCCGTCCGTTATGACCTTATATGGAATACGTACTATAAGTCCATATGGACAAAACACACTGTTTCCCTCGGTCTCAGTAAATAAGTGATAAATATTCTTGTCAATTCCTCGTGCTCTCGTTCCCAGGCTCTCTCAATATATAACAAACAAAATAAATATAACCTTTTCACAGATTGTATTACAATTGCTAGTTTAGCTTTGAAAGTGTATAGACTTAATTTTAAAAACAAATTGTGTAGGAATTATCCCCGCTTCGGGTTATAGAGGGGGTGTAAAACAAAGTATAATTGCTATTGATAGGTTAGATGAAATTAATCGAGAGTTTAGGGGGAAATTTAGAATATATCTGTTCACAAAATGGTGGGAAAAAAATTCTAGGACGTTTTGTCGACGGTTTTTATAATGATACTATATATCAATTTCATGGATGTTTTTACCATGGATGTCCAAAATGTTTTGATCCCTATGCATTAAACGTTATTAAAAATGAAAAATTCAGTTATTTATATTTTATATTCAAATACACAACGTTTTTCTGGGACAATAAAAAATGCCGGTTACAAATTAATTGAGATGTGGGAATGTGATTATTTAGAAGAAAAAATATACACAGAAGCAATTCATTGAAATGAAAAAAAAATTTTATCCGTTCACCCCTTTAATACCTCGTGACGCATTACATATAATGGGTCGAACTTCCCCAGTATGTTTATTTAAAGAAACAAAACCCGATGAACGATTAGAACGAATAAGTTATGTCGATTTTACATCACTCTATCCCTACGTCCAAAAAAATTTTGATTTTCCTGTAGGTCATCCGATTATTTTACTACGTGAAGAGTGTAATAAAAATCAAGGACACATTTGGTTTAGTAAAATGTTGTATTTTACCTGTTAGAATAGATGGGAAATTATTATTTCCCTTACATGTGCTGTGAATAAATATAATATATGTGACCATAATGAAGACTTACGAAGACAAAACAACGAGAATTTTTCTTTCTTTCCTCTTTTGTTCTGCCCTTGACTTATGCTCAGGCTATACTTATGTCGCAGGCTTGACTTCATTCCTTTGTTTTGCCTTTTGTTTTCCCTTATTCTTACTTATGTCTAGTGTGAACCAAGCGCTCTAACGCTCAATGAACGGCGTTTGAACGCTCAATGAACGGCGTTTGGTAATCATTCGAACGCTTACTGCGTTGATTGATTGTTGACTTTATTGACACTCCTTAAGGTCTTTTCAGTGACAATTGCAAAATATTAACATCAATAAGCTAATTTAAGTATACATAAATTACAATATGTTACATTAGGCGCTAGAACGTGGGTACGTTTTCCATGGAGGGTCACAATGTCGCGCTTCCTACTTGAACACTTTTTGAAGATTCTGACATTTCTGATTGATTCAGATAAATAATATTGTAGTCTGTAGGACGATTGACAAACTATTTTAAAGTTGTAAAGTGTAATACACTATCAGTAATGTTGTTTTCTTCTTTTGTATAAATATAATACTTTTTTGTGTTGTCAAGCTTGTGGTTTTTTTGTCACCCACGCCATTCGCACGCGTAAACTTGTTCACGTGTGAATTACCGCACACGTGTAGTTTCGCTCACAAAAAGGACTGAACTTCAATTTTGTGCAATACTGCAAATAAAGAACCTCGCACAATCTATTTGTCCAAGTGTTACTGGTGATAAGAAAATCTTATCTATAAGGTATATACATATATAAAGTATTACTTCTAGATTGGCAAACGTAATGTCGTCGTCCTTGTCCACGCTGATATCCATTTTCACTCTTTTACTTCCCCTTAAGTAAAAAGAAAAAAAAAGAATTACACAAAAAGTTCTGGTATAAAAGGAGTATGGCCAGGTCAAGGACAGCTTCGATGGTATGCTTCTTCGAAGAATATCTTTGAGACTTTGTCGTTATCATCTAGTTTGCGAATACTAGAATTGATGACCTGTTCTTTTTTCCATGTTGATAACAATGAACTGCGATGGGCGTAATATGGAATTTTAAATACCGTGCAGCGATAGTCAGTGGTCAGCGCTGGGCTTTCTAGCAGCATCACAGGCCAGGCAGTTAGAAAAACATATGACATCATCAACCGAATACCCAAATACGGATTTTGGAATGGTGTAAACAGGTAAGTTGTTACCAAATTTGGCAATGTCCAGTGTCCAATAACAGTGAGTGTATTTACACTGGTATCGAACATCTGGCATCACTGGATCGCGAGGTTTTGAAATTTGAAAAATTCTCGTTTCGTAGTTTAGGCGTTCGAACTGATAAGTTCTATAAACGATTTATAGAACTTATCAGTTCGAACGCCTAGAGTGAGCAATTATCAATTATCATGTGGTGGCGCGACTAGCAAAATTGGGGGAACTATAGTGAACATGGTTGTTCAGTACTCATTCTGGTGGCTCTTTTAAGCTAACCCTCGTTCAAAACATTAATATTCTGGTCTTTCATATATAAAAGGACCTATTTATTCCACGCACAGGCAACAAGCAAGGAAAATATCCAGTAGAATTTTTTGGAACGTAAGAAACGTAAGGAATGCATATCAATTATTTATCTATTTTTTTTAAAAGAAACATTTAAGAAACCTTTGAACTTTTAAAGCGCATTTTTTAGTTGTTTATATAGAGGATGCAAAAAGAGCTAGTAAGTTACTTTACAGTTTCTGATTTAGTGCGTTATTGCTTCCAAAAAGCCCAATTTTGGACATTCCGCCTAAAATTGCGAGAATGTTTTCAATGCTTCAGGGCCTGGGAACCAGGAACCGACGCCGCTCGCTCACTGATATAAATACTGCGTCTTATCAATAAAAACTGCGTCTTATCTCAATAAAAACTGCGTCTTATCAGTTCAAGCTTGTGTTTTTTTGGTAGTAATGGCGGATAGGTACGTGGTTTACGGTTGTTCAAACCAGGCAAGTTTGGAGAATAATATCCCTTATAATACCGTACTTTAACGACGATTCGTCGGCCGCGAAGCGCAGAAGTGGATATAACCTTCATGCAACGAAGAAGGAACAAGTGGTCCAATACTCCAAGTGGACGCCGACCAGCAATTCTGTTGTATGTTCGGAACATTTTACGCCGGATTGTTAGTCAGTTCCGATACCGTTTCAATACACAAAAAGCGAAGGTTGAAACGAGACCAAATTGGTTTACGCAAATACCGACACATAGCAAATAATTAGTCAACGCAGTCAACGGAGCGACCACAAAAGGGTAAGCATTGTCAATATTGTGCGTAGCACCATATTTTATAGACCTAAAAATGTGTAATAATAAACAGCTATTTTACTTTATCAAACAATAATATATACATGTAATTGTTCCCATTTGTATCAATCTTGGAAGTTGTAATTGTCGTGCAAGGTGTTACTCACCTGTGTAAACGTCTGTTCTATTCATGTAATATATTATATATATCATATTCATATACACATTTTTTCTGTTTAATATCTCTTGAAGGAGCTTGTTAATTATCTGCACAACATGTAGTACATTGGCAAACTCACTGTCTTTGTTCCCCTCAGACTCAAAGACAATTTCCGAGGCACAAGGTTGAGCGCCTGTCTTGTCTTTTCGAAATGAGGCTTTCGAGAATCTCTGGCTTGGGCTCTCTTCATTTATCAGCGGTCCTTTGCGCTTTCGGGTAGTAGTGAAGCGACGGGTCCAAGCATGGACGCGTAGTACTCGAAGAAGGTCGTGGCGTTTGAGAAGTTCATCGAACTCGTACGTCTTCAAGCTCATCAGGCTGTTGTTGGGCCAGGTTTAACACTTCTTTGATCCTTTTAGCCTCAACTTCTGAAGCTAGTGATTTCTTTGTGACTGTGTTTTCTGGCGGTTCGGATCTTTCCACTGAATCTGACACATGCCCTCCTCGACTGGGTTATCTGCTACGTGTCTCCACTGGATTTGCGAGTGAGCTTGTATTTTCTTCAACCGATTTTCCACGAACTGCCGATACTGACCGTTCCCGAGGATCAGGCGTAGACGGTGGGTTCCGGTTAGGTCTTCCAATGCATTCTTCACGTTCACAACCAGATTCGTCGCCATGTGGGCGCTGATAAGCTCTAATCTACAGTCAATCCTCTTTTTGCTGCTACTTGGCTGCTACTTGGCTGCTCTGGACTTGGCTGCTACTAGAGTCTGGGTGACTCCCTTTTCTTGACGGATAACAGAGTAGACAGCAGCGCCGACTCCTTTGGTTGAAGCATCTCCAAACGCGTGTAGCTCGGCAGAATCAACCGATTGTTGGTAGGGTGCCAATGGTCTGGGCACAGTTATCTCCACTGGTAGCAATTGTTCCCACTTTCGCCAAAGGGTTTGGAGGTTCTCTGGAATTGGTGCGTCCCACGACACCTTGGAGTCACAAACTTCCCTGTAAATCAGCTTCACTTCACGCTTTGTTGGATGGCTGGCTGTTTGTAGTAGGGCCCACTAACAGCTTCGACTCACTTGGCTTGGTCAGCAGTTGTTGTTTCGCGTAGTAGGGCCCACTTGAGACCCAACAGCTTCGACTCACTTGGCTTGGTCAGCAGTTGTTGTTTCGCGTAGTAGGGCCCACTAGACCCAACAGCTTCGACTCACTTGGCTTGGTCAGCAGTTGTTGTTTCGCGTAGTAGGGCCCACTAGACCCAACAGCTTCGACTCACTTGGCTTGGTCAGCAGTTGTTGTTTCGCGTAGTAGGGCCCACTTGAGACCCAACAGCTTCGACTCACTTGGCTTGGTCAGCAGTTGTTGTTTCGCGTAGTAGGGCCCACTAGACCCAACAGCTTCGACTCACTTGGCTTGGTCAGCAGTTGTTGTTTCGCGTAGTAGGGCCCACTTGAGACCCAACAGTTTCGACTCACTTGGCCTGGTCAGCAGTTGTTGTTTCGCGTAGTAGGGCCCACTAGACCCAACAGCTTCGACTCACTTGGCCTGGTCAGCAGTTGTTGTTTCGCGTAGTAGGGCCCACTAGACCCAACAGCTTCGACTCACTTGGCCTGGTCAGCAGTTGTTGTTTCGCGTAGTAGGGCCCACTAGACCCAACAGCTTCGACTCACTTGGCCTGGTCAGCAGTTGTTGTTTCGCGTAGTAGGGCCCACTAGACCCAACAGCTTCAACTCACTTGGCCTGGTCAGCAGTTGTTGTTTCGCGTATGTTTGCTCATTACTTGTCGTAGGGCTGCAGGGTTGATCCTCCAACTGGGGAATGTTTGAATTCCACTTGTGTAATTCAAATTTCGCATCATTCAGGATCTCTATGGTGGCACTCTTGAGCTTCTTCGGTGTTTCTACCACCAGTTAGGATGTCGTCAACATAAAGACTTCGGCGTATCCTCGCAACTTCTTACGGAAACTTCTCAGCCCAGGCATCCAAATGGCATTCCAAGACTCCCCCTAGCAGGAATGGCGACGGGGAGAGGCCAAACAACACTCGGGTGAACCGATAAATGGCTATCTCGGCGTCTACACCAGGTTGCCAATGGAAACGAAGAGCATCTCTTTCCTTTTCATGGACTCGGATCTGGAGAAAGGCTTTCATTATCTCCTGATATAACCACCGGGTGAGCTCTTTGTTGAATTAGCACGTTCCACAGCTTATTTTGCAGCAGAGGACCTGTGTGCAGACAGTCGTTTAACGATGGCTCATCTGGCGTCTCTCGAGCAGAACCTCATTTTGGTCGTTTCGGCTGAGTGTCGGACTACGGCTTTGTGTGGTTGAGTGAGACTCTTCTCAATGTTCTCGTTGAACTGTCCCCAGAATCTTGGCCAGTCCATATATGAACCGTAGAATTTCGTAATAATAGGGACCGCGCACGGTCAGGGGACTGGGTTTAGAACAAGGTTGAAAAATTGGCAAAGTGACCTGAATTAAATGTATCATTTCTCCTTAACCTTTTAATCGATCTATACTAAAACATTCAGAATGCTTTATATATGTATTGAGAAGGCAACTAGTTAATTTTGAAATATGTTGCTTTCGCGACGTTCTGTTAGGAACGCGCAAAGTTCGTGCCATTTTTGCGAAATCCAGACGCCATTGTAAACACGGCACCAGTCTCTTGGCAACCACTGCCTGTTTAGGAGCATTTCCGCGGGTGAGCCCCCCCCTAAACTAACCTGAAATGGGCATCACAATAAAGTTGACATTGTGGGCTTTCGTTTGCTGTGTGTCGTCACAGGTGGCCCAAGCTCATGCGCCAATGTGTGTTTATATTGGAATTTATTCGATTTGTCAAAATTAGAGGATATTTTCATCTATTATTTGCAGTTTATTGTTACAATACATAAATGAAATAATGTGTATTTATATCTACCATAAGGTGTATGTGTCTTTCATTGCAAGTTTGGTGAGATTTAGGACAGTTGCAGTGTAGCCTGCGAGCAGGATCTGCGGGTTGGGGCGGCATGGCGACATTAATGCAAATATAATCGTTTATAATCAAACATTATACCTATGAATACTCAACAAAATAAACATTTATAAACCTTGTTGTTCCACTTACATGTTTATTGTGTCGTAATATTCGTCCTTGTGAAACATGGCGCCATTCTGTTCATTATAATTCAAACCCATTGCTCGACCCGCTTGGCGGTATACTAATAATAGACGAAGGTAGGTAACTGCCGCTCTCCGATCGACACAAATTCACCACGATAATGGCCATAAAATCATTCCAAATGCTTCCATCAGCGCCAAACTTGGGCAGCACCATGTCAGATAGTTCCTTCAACTAACCAACGAACAAAATTTCCGCCTTTACACTCAACTTTTGAATAAAGCGAAGAAGTTTCAAACCACTTTCACGTCTGCATATGCCTGTGCCAGTTCGTCGCAACGTTACCAACTGTCACGCGTGACGTATTTCCCGATTTATCCCGACTCTCCCCTCCAAGGCACGTAACAAAAAAACTACTGTTGAATCAGGTTTTTGTTACGTGCCTTGGAGGGGAGGATCGGGATAAATCGGGAAATACGTCACGCGTCATATGCAGACGTGAAAGTGGTTTGAAACTTCTTCGCTTTATTCAAAAGTTGAGTGTAAAGGCGGAAATTTTGTTCGTTGGTTAGTTGAAGGAACTATCTGACATGGTGCTGCCCAAGTTTGGCGCCGATGGAAGCATTTGGAATGATTTTATGGCCATTATCGTGGTGAATTTGTGTCGATCGGAGAGCGGCAGTTACCTACCTTCCTCTATTATTAGTATACAGCAAACGGGTTCGAAGTATAATGCGGCAGAATGGCGCCAAGTTTCACAAGGAAGAATATTACGACACAATAAACATGTAAGTGGAACAACAAGGTTTATAAATGTTTATTTTGTTGAGTATTCATAGGTATAATGTTTGATTCATTATAAACGATTATACTTGCAATAATGTCGCCATGTCGCACTGCAACTCGCCCGCCCCAACCCGCAGAGAGCCTGCTCGCAGGCTACACTGCAACTGTCCTAAATCTCACCAAACTTGCAAATATGAAAGACACATACACCTTATGGTAGATATAAATACACATTATTTCATTTATATATTGTAACAATAAACTGCAAATAATAGATGAAAATATCCTCTAATTTTGACAAATCGAATAAATTCCAATATAAACACAAATTGGCGCATGAACTTGGGCCACCTGTGGTGTCGTTTGAGAAAAAGTGCTCTTGAACCGTGGGATACGTCGAATTTGAACTTTATTTTCGTTGAAAATCTCGTCATTATTTGGAAATGTCGAAAGAAACAGGTAAGCTATTATTCTTTATGATATAAGCTTTCTTTTGATGTATAAATTATGATGTTTTGACATGGAGCTCACACGCGGAAATCCTTTCAAACATTAGGTACCGCGACAATGTTGTCGCCGCCATTAAATGGACAAGCATGTGCTGCATGTCCTTCCCAGTGCCACAAATGGACGGATATCTATTTGGATGAACTAATTTTAAACGACTCGAAGCCAGGCTGGTGCAATGGTGAGTTTAAAATATGCTATCGTTTGTTACACGAAATTTTTGAAGCCAGTACTGGTAGTAGAAATTACAATGCCAGTCAACGAGATGTTGTTTGTAGAGCGCTGTTGTCCCTTGACCCAAACGTTGTTCTACCGCCACACTTAAAAAATCTGAAACGAAAGGCTTTGAAATATAACAAGAAAGATTCTACCAGTAGCTGCAGTATTGCTAGTGAACTTTATTCATCGAAAGAGCAGGAGTGGGTTATTGGTCAGGAGTGCCAGAAATACCACATCACAGTAACTGTTTTAGAAGAAATTTTGAAAAACAGAGCCAGTAGTTTCAATAGTGTCGAAGGGGAGCGTGAGATGACATCTCTTCCTTCTGTTACCGTAAGCAATAGATTAGTAATAGAGCTGAATGAGGCTCGGGATAGGATGGGTAAATCTTGGATTGACCTTGTTTTCTGGATAGTAAATATTGGTGAGGACAAACAAGAGGTGGAATCCAGTAGACAAAATAGTGTAAGACAATGTGTTGAGAGGCTTCAAGAGAGAAAACGACAACTGTCTCGAAACAAGTCAAAAAAGTTACTTGAAGAATTTCTCAATGCCAATTTCAAACTTCCAGAAAGAAAAATTAGAGTGCCTGAAGCAGCCACTGCAGAGCCGAACACCTCATACCAAGAGGTAATACATAGTCACGCATTAGAAATTGAACGCCTTGTTTCAAATTTGGAAGAGTCGAACACTCAAGTTGAGCAGTTGAGTCAGTTAGTGAGAGAGCAAAGTGTGGTAGATTCTACTAATGAAAACAAAATTAGAAAATTAAGACAGGATTTGCAAAAAATGATAACCAAAGATAATGAAACATCAAAGCAATTGCAAAATGCCATGGAGAAACTTGGAAAAATTTCCCAGCGAAATATTAACAAAAGAATTAAGCGCCGAGATGAGACAAATACAAAACTTAAGGAAAAAACAAAACAACAAAAACAGGAAATAAATCTTATTCATAAAGAGAAAGAAAATGAATTGGAAAAGCAAGCACAAAGCTATGGAGGTATCATCGATGAAAGAGATGAAACCATCATTCGGTTAAATCATAATTTAGACAAAGCACTTGAAGCAAAGTCCAAAGCTCAGAAATTGAAATATTATTATAAGGGAAAAGCACTAAAGTACCAGAATCAGGAAAAGGAAGGTCATCTTTTTTCTAAGATTTCAGAGCTAAAGGCAAGAATTACCGAACTCGAAAATGATCTTGAAGTGTTACAAGAAAGAATTCAAGGTTTTCTGGAAATGCCCTGTGTTAGAACATTTCAAAATGGAAGATATGTAGATGAGGTTAGAGCTGTATATGAAGATTTGTTATGCTGGGGTGTCGGTGTTGAAAATGTTGAAAATGTTGTTAGGGCTGTGTTAGAGAATCTTGGTGGGTTACAGTGTGGCCGTCTTCCTAAAGCTACATTTTCTAGATGTATGTATCTTGAGGCAAGGCGTTTGGCTCAAATTCAAGTTGCAGAAGGACTTTTGGATGGCTAGGAATCAGGTAATAGGACACTTCATAGTGATGGTACATCAAAGCATGGGTACCACTATGCCACATTAGTAGAAACTGACCATGGTCTATTACAAATGCTGCATTCTGATTGGCTACTCAACCGTTGTCTATTCGTGATAGACAACGTTTGGGAAACGCGTTCAAAACAATGGCAGAAAACTCTCGTTTTGGGGAGGTTTCACATGAGTTTTCGGATATTTTTTGGAGAATGCATGATTTGTAATAGTCCACTAATTTGTTTCTACTAAAACAATTAGACAACTCGTCCTCGTTGTCTATGAGCGAATAGTCAACTCAGGCTTCGCCTTCGTTGACTATTCGCTCATAGACAACTCGGACTCGTTGTCTAATTGTTAATTAGACGTTACTCTAGATAATGGAAATGTTTTTGTGCTTGGACTCCGGGATATGGCAAGTGGAGATTCAGAGACTCAATTGGAGCTACTGAAAGATGTGCTGAGTGATCTTGGTAAATGTGCAGAAGTTGATAATGGAGAAAAAAAAGTATTGAAATCCATTAAGAATTTGATGTCTGACAGATGTGTTGTCCAGAAAAAGTTCAATGAAATATTACAGTCATACAGACAGTCTATCTTACCACAAGTTGTAGAGGATTGGAATTTGTTGTCGGAGGTGGAAAAAAACAAGGTTTCGAGGATGAATGACTTGTTTTGTGGGTTGCACTACATTGTGGGTCTTGCAGATCAGGCAGAAGGAGCCCTCAAAGTGTGGGATCAATTGCTTTATGGTGATGCCAATGTTGGTAGTCTTTGTCATGGTGGTTACAGTAAGGGTGAATCTGGGACATTGCGATTGGTCCGAACAGTATGTAAAGCTGTTCAGGCGAAGGGTTGTGAAAAGTCTGGGAGAGCAGTTTTGTTTGCTGAACACATGAGAGGTCAAGGTTTGGAATCTATCCCTTTAGCACCATTCCGGGGAAATAGATTTAATATTCTATTTCACAATGGTGGTGCGGTATTTTATTTGTACGAGCACCTGAAGTCATTCTTTGAGTTAGTGAAAGATGATAACAGACTGCTAAAAGCAGTTTATCATGATTTGGAAGTTGTTTCCTTCTTAGCTGGGTGTAGGGCCCTTGGCTTAATTAATAAGTTTGTGACTGGTCCTTTGTGGAGGGTTCTTGCAAAAGAAGATGTTAGTTTTTTAGGCATGAGTGAACGCTATCAGAAGTTGTTAGGGTGCTTTGTTGAATGGGCCAATGATGCAACGCCACTTCTTAAGGGGAGGCTATAATTTATGATGATGTTGAAGTGAAGAATGATGAATGCTGTAAAAAGCTTGTTGAAGCAAGTCCTACCTTTGACATGATGACCAAGCAAGTTCTAGAACTGATATTTGGATCATTTGTTGTGGTCACCAAGCGGATGCTCAGTGATCACCTTCAGGATGGCAAATACGACAAGGCAACAAATGAGTTAAAGAAAGAGTGCCACAATGCCCCAAAATCAAATGTGGTTCCAGAACGAGATTTTGGTATGCTCGATCGCTTGCTTGCCCAGAAACCAAATGCAACAACTTTAGTTTTTGAAGGGATTATCATGTTTACCAAGAATGACACCAGAAGTTGGCGAGATTCTCTGAGCCCTACGAAAAAGGCAGCCGTAATGGAATTGGCGAGGAAGTCCAAGCTAAACCAGAGACAAGAATATGTTCAAAGAAAGTCGATTATTCGAAGAAAACAAGAAGAGAAGCATCTGAAAGGTAAAGAGGACAAAGAGCGAAGAGAGTTGAAAGCAAGAGTACTAAAACAAGAACTTGCACAGAAGGTGGAAGAGCAAGGTGGAATCTGGAAGACGGAGGAAGAGGTTGATGAAAAAATCAGTGGAATGTGTGCAGAAAAAACAAAGAGAACATCCATCAGGTTACAAATACAATTCAGAAAAATTGTCCTTGGTGCTACACACAAAAACAAAACAGTTTTTCAAATGTCATCAGGAGGAAAACCATTCAGCTCTGAGCAGATGGCTAACAATCTTAAAGAGATCATCAAACAGAGCCGTGAAGATTTGAAGAATGTTAGAGAGCCATCGCCAGAAAAAGTTACCATCACAGAACCAAGACTTGTATCAAGAGACAGATTACTACTGGAAAAGGAACGATATAAAGAAATGGCTGACAAGGAGGATTTAAAAGCTGGAAAGAAGAGGAAAGGAAATTGCCAAAGCAGTGAATGTCACCACCCTGCCAAAAGAAGAAAAGAGGATCATGACAACTTACCAACCATTGTTTTGTCTGAAGAATTGATAGGGAAAAGGGTAACTCATCACTGTTTTTCTGAAGATGGTGAACTTGACTGGTTTGAAGGGACTGTTGTAGGTATTCATGGGGAAAATAAAGAAGAGCCAGATTTTTTTATTAGATACGATGGTTTCCAGTCAATTTATTTATTTTCATTCGATGAGTGGAAGGACGACAAGGTGAAGCTTATACCTGTCACTGCTGCTGATTTTCTGGGAAAGCAAATTTTACAACGGTTTGAAGATGAAAGTGGTGACAACAGCTGGTGGGAGGAAGGAAGAGTTCTTAATGTTGTTCAGAATACTGACACAAACGCTGAATTTGTTGTAGAATTTGACTGTCCAACACAACCAGAAGATATTGTTGCAGATGATGATAATGATATATCTACAGAGTGCGAGGTGTGCAGTTTTAATTTATTTGAAGATTATTTGAACAATGACTTGAGACTTTGTTAAATTTACATGTATGTCAAGCGCGCAAAGAAATTAGCAACACTGATGTAGTGTCCGGGCTGCTACATCATCAAATGGATCCATCCACGTTGAATGAAACTAAAACCAAGTTTGATACGCTAGCGTATTTTGTGGTCACTAATGAACAACACATCTGAGCCAAACTGAACTCAAAGTCATCGGACATTATCAGATATTTCCTCAAACTCAAAGTCATCAGACATTTTGTCAGACGGCTTTGCAAAATATATTTTAAGGCCTGGTGGTGTAATCTGGAGTACTGTATTTTGGCATTGTCTACTGTAGTTATTTTATACGAAGATTGGGTTATAAAAACTGTGTCAATGGAGGTTGAGGGTGAAAATGACCGAAGATGACATGGAGGAATATAGTGGATGAGGACATGTGGATGTTGGGATTGGAGAGAGCTGATGTGACAAACAGAAGTAGTTGAAGGCAGGGACACTGCAAGGGAAAACCCCCCTGGGTAAACAGGGAAAAATACCCAAATAAAAACAATAGAGAGAGGTAATGTGAAAAAATTCTGTAGCTTGTGATTTGTGTTAAAAAGTTCTGTAGTGTAGCTAGGTGTTTTGATTTTGAGTGGATTTCATTTATAGTTTCATGATTCATATAGTTATTTCATATATTATTTCTATGATTTCTTGCAAAAGGTAATAGTGTACTTTTGAATGATGTTTGTTAAAGACATAACTGTAACATCACATCTCCATGGAACTAATATATTTATTTGTTCCTGATTTACTGTAGGAAAAATATCTGGGTTCAACAGCCTATCTGCAGCTAAATACGCTTGGGAGTACAACTTGAATACAATGGTTTGACTACCATTTCGGCTTATGAAAGAATGAAAGGCACGATTGAAGTTAATAAAGATATAAGGAGACATTTCAGGAAGGCCAACTAACAGCAAACGGTCAGCTCTATTTGATAGATAACTGTGATAATAATAGTTATTGGTGAAATTATTATATCATCGTGACGTCGTCTGGTTTCTATAGCAACACCAACTGTATTATATGTAGTTGGATAATAGTACTTTGTGTTCTTAAGTAATTTATAAGTTTCACAGGGATCGTGAAAACTGCCTTTTACACTTGATAGTTATTGGTTAAATTATTGCGTCATCATGACGTCACCTGGTTTCCATAGCGACATCAACTGTAAATAGTTATGCAATTGGATAATAATACTTTGTGTTCTTAAGTAATTTATAAGTTTCATAGGATCGAACTGCCTTTTACACTTAATAGTTATTGGTTAAATTATTACGTCATCATGACGTCACCTGGTTAACGTTTCCATAGCGACATCAACTGTAAATAGTTATGCAATTGGATAATAATACTTTGTGTTCTTAAGTAATTTATAAGTTTCATAGGATCGAACTGCCTTTTACTCTTAATAGTTATTGGTTAGATTATTACGTCATCATGATATTTGGTTTCCATAGCAACACCAACTGTATAGTTCCGTAGTTGGACATCAGTTCGATAATAGTACTTTGTGTTCTTAAGTAGCTTTCTAAGTTTAACTGGGATCGAACTGTCTTTTTCACTTAATTGTTATTGGTTAAATTTTACGTCATCATGACGTCATCTGGTTTCCATTGTAGCAATTTGCGATCAAATACGATAGTTAACATTTCTATAAGTTTTATTTTGCGAAATAAGCATTTTTTATTATTTTTTATTATGTACTATATGTCAATGACGTCATATGGTTGCCATAACAACACTAACTGTATAGTTATCCAATTGTATTTTAGTACATTGTGTTCTTAAGTAACTGTGTAAGTTTCACGGTGATCGAACTAATACTAGCCAAGATATGACCAAAAATGTGTGTTCACAGGAGGGAAAGCAGTCAGTTCTGGTGCCACATTTCATACAAGGTTTTGGCATAAGATTTAAGGTTTTATGTTCTAAAAATATGCCCAAAATTCAGTTCTTCAAACCCTCGTAACTTTCGAACCCGTTGGCCTATTTTGATAAAATAAACTCCATAATGTTACAAATGACGAGCTCTTTCAGATGAGCTAATTTAAAAAGATCCACTATAAATGCCATTTTTTAGTGTGGTCCCTAGTAATAACCAGTTTTGGCAATTTGGCTTGGTTTGCGCTCGGAGATTCGCCTTCCGACGCACTTTCTTTCGACGATTTCTCGTGTTGCGTCTGAAGCTTTAGTTTCGTCTCTAAGAGCTTCATCTCGAATTGTAATTTATTCTCGCGTTCGATGGACTCCTGCTTTTTCCTATTTTCGTCTAACCATTCTTTCGTCGTTCGGACGTGGCCATCTGCGTCGGCTAGCTTTTTGTTTATCTCGGCGTTCCACTCTATCACTTCTTCTTTTGCTTCGATTTTCGTAGCTTCTACATCTCGTCGTAGATTGTCGACTTCGTTAATCACCGTTCGGAGGGTAGCCTGGTGTCTTGTAATTGTTTCTTCATCAGAACTTGTCATAACCTCGCCGGTTCGTTCTATTGAAATGCGCTATTGCAATTAACTTTGTCTCGAGCGACGCCATCTCGATCGACAAGATTTTCGCTTTTGTAAATAATATCCCGTTGTCGGAGGTGCCACTATGTTGGGGATTACCTCCTCGAATACGCCCAACACTTCACAAGTAAACAATCACTGGTTTTGCATACATTTATTCATTTACTCATTTTGATTTACTCACAATACACGCTTCCCGTCACAGTCTCATTTCCACACAAGTCGGTTCACTCTCCTCTTACACTGTCTCGTTCCCAGTCGCTCGCGTACAAATTACGAGCGCCGGTGCGCGGAAATTTGAGATGAATAAATTTAAGAGGAAGGCGCGCGAGGAACGACGGGAAGGGGAGAAAGGAATCAGTGCTTCCACTTTCAAGGAAATTTCCTTTTTGAATAATATTTTGACCCCAAAAAGGAATTTTCAAGGAAGGAAAACATTTAAGGAAATCTAAGGAAATTCAAGGAAATCTAAGGAAATATTGTAATCAGACAACTTTTGATAAATTCTTGCAGTTGTCACATCAATTTCAATAAATAAAGTAAACGTAGTCTATTAAAAAGTCATAAAATGCAACCTGCTGGTACTGCGGCCTGCGAACGCGAATATTTATATTACATGAAGTGCTAAAGCGACAAAAGCGTCTCGTCGGCAGCGACGGCAGGCTCGGCTGAGTCGGCTCGTTCTTGTCATAAATATTCAAATAATCAAATGACAAATGCAAATTAAACTGTTCAAACATGTCTCCGCCTTCGAGGCTGTAAAGTGTGATTTGTGATTGTGAGACTGTGAAATATAGATGAAATATAGACATAGTATAGATTGCATAATTAATACAATATAGTTAATCTGTTAATATCTGATATCTCATTTCTCTTCACTTTCGCTCTTTTAAAATTAACTAATTAAGTAAGTAGCAGAGAGTGCACAATGGCACAGTCTCAAAGTAACAGTTACAAGAACCCCCCAATGTTGGGACAAAATACAATGTATGAGACATGGAAGACGGAAATCGCAGTGTGGCGACTGGTAACAGATTTACCGAAGAAGAAACAGGCCCTAGCGGTAACATTATCTTTACAAGGTCAAGCAAGAGCCAAGGCGCTGGAAATAGAGGTAGCAGATTTAAATAAGGACGACGGTTTGGATACGTTGATTACTGAACTTGATGCGTTATTTAAGAAAGAAACTGTTGATCTAGCTTATGAAGCATACTCAAATTTTGATAAGTATCGTAAAACAGCTCAAGTGACCATGTCTGAATTTATTCTCGAGTATGAACGTCGTTATAATCAATGTAAAAAGTACGACATGACACTTCCTGATGCGGTGTTATCATTCAGATTGTTAGATAATGCCGATTTGACACAAAAGGAAAGACAACTAGCATTAACCGCATCGTCAGATTTGAAATTTAGTTCGATGAAGTCCGCGCTGAAACGAATTTTCAAAGATAGTCAAGTGACTGCAGATGGCGGCGATATGGCTACAGAAAAGCCTTCTGGAATAACGATGAAACAGGAGTCGGCTTTCATGACGCAGAAGTATGATAATAACATGGGAGCTAGACGAAGATTTCTACAGTGGCGACCACCTCCACGAAATAACAGCGCTGGCAATGCACCCAAGGGGACAAATCCTATTGATAAGTTTGGTAGACGTACAAAGTGTATGATATGTCAATCTGTATTTCACTGGGCAAAAGATTGTCAACATCGTTTGGATACAGCTGCTGTCAGTGTTACAGAAGATGACTGTACCAAAGGCAAAGAGGAAGCTTGTAATGTCACTTTATTCACCAAACACAAACAGCATAATGAAATATTTATGACTGAGTCATTTGGCTGTGCAGTTATAGACACAGCTTGCACACGCACGGTATGCGGTCAGAAATGGCTTGATAATTATACTGATAATATAGATGCAAAGAAGAAAACCACTCTCTGCTACCATTAATAATTGATTCACAATTGATCTTTACATGTTTTATTCATTAAACTATGTGACAATACACAGACCGACTTACAACAATGGCGGCCGAACACATGTTCTCCCAGTTACGGCGCATGCGCCAATATATAAATTATGTCCAAAGTTAACAGTTGGTCGGTCCAGTCTCCTACACGGACCTCAGTTGTAGGCCGCGCCTAAAAGTTGGACTGTAAACTAAAAGCTTTCTCAAGGAAATTTCAAGGAAATTTTCTTCCTTGACCTGGGCAAGGATGCCCCGCCCCTTTTTTTAGTCCACAGGTTCCCGCAGTATAAATAAGCTCCGAATTTAATTTCCGTGATGTAAAATAGAAGGCCTAGTGTCTAGGCTGGGTATGATCTAGTTAAAATGGAAGCTATTTTAAATTGTAAAGATAAGACATGGGCAAGCTTTCTTTGTATCCTTGGCTTGTCTTCGGTTATCAGTAGGAAATTTTTTCCTACTATCCTGACTGTGGGCCACATAGATTCAAGCTATTATTTAACTGCCAAATTGAGCCACGTCCACCTCTAAGAGCTGTTTTAGATGATCTTCATGTATTGTTTTGTTATGAAGGGAATATTGACCTGGGTGCAACATTTAAGCCTAACCATTTTGTCCCTCTTGTCTTTGGTGAAGCTGGTACTGGGAAAAGGAAGTTGCCAAAGCTTTCTTCAAAACTGCCTAAGAAAACATGCTTAGTAGATATTAAATATAAATTAAAAAAATATTAAAGTTGCCCTTCGGATATTACAGTTTGTACGCTTCCTGCGAGTGTGAACGTTCCTTTTCAGCCATGTGTAGGTTGAAAACCTACAACAGGAGCACCATGTTTGAAGACTGTTTAAATGGTTTAGCACTATAAATGGAGATTCATCAGGAAATTGAGCCTGATGTTCAACAAGTTATTCATAAATATTCCTCTGTCAACAGAAGAATGGATTTATCTTGATGTTATCTGAACATTTTTAACTATGCTCCACTGTTTATATATCTAACTATCTTTATAAAAATAATTCTTACTCTATCGTATCTATAACTATTTCCCTTGATTTATAGTATTTCACAATACTGTTAGTCTACATTTATACTACCAGGGCTGCATAATCTAGCGGACCACGGGACCATTGGTCCCAGAAAATTTTTGAAGTTGGCAGAAAAAAAATGGGAGGTAAAACTAAAAAGTCTCAAAACAAAGTAAATAGAAAGAAATAAAGGGAAAACAGAATGGAAGAAAATGAGAAAAAAATACATAAGTGAATAATAATAAGTTGTACTGCTGTAGGTAGTGAACTATAGTGATGTTTGCAACATGCAAGTAACACAAGTTTCCAATATACCAGTACATGCACCAGGCAGCACTTTAGCCTGATGCAGGTGATATTATGTTCAAAGACAGGCAGACGGCACTTACAGCAGATATTAAGACGAAATCCTCGATGTGGTATTTATAGTTGATTTCATCTAGTGTATTACATAGCTACAGTACTTCTGAAAATACCACTCCAGTTATATTTGAATACAACTCATTTAACAACTATCTGGATTTAAAAGTCTATGAGTGCGGTGATTTATTACCATGTAATAACTAGTAAAAAATCTAAGCAACATGTTCCAATACACAACAGCCTTCTGCCCTTCTCATGAACTTTCATCCATTAAGATGATATTTATAACAGATATATGAAATTGATAAGAATCTACAATCTTAAACTGCAGACATGCAGTTTCCAGTTCCCACCATTTTAGTGGTCACTATCATCATTCATTAAAATGTAAATGCTTGGGTTAAATTATGTTGGTGCAAACGTCTTACGATTGTTAATTTCTAACTCAAAAAATACATTGCCGTACACAGCCAAAGGACTTCTGCAATCTGCATTTACACTAAATTTATAACGTACATTCCACAATATTTTGCATGGAAAATGGTATGTGGTAAAAAAAAGTAGCCCCTATGTAAAATGACATACCTGGTTCTTTGTTGTTAATAAAAGTTATGTTAATAAAGTGTTAATAAAAGTTATGTTTTTCTACGTACTTGGGCAGCATTGAATTTAGTTAATGAAACTGGTGATTTTAGGTCATTGGTTAGAAGATGATATGCATTCAGAGTTTTTAAATCTAGATCCAATCATAGCCGTAGGAAGATCGATAATTAGGGGGGCTCATATTCATATATTCGTGTTCTGCATTATTCACTTCTTTTGAAATTGATTGTTTTTACGGTTTTTGAAGTTGAACACGAATATATAAATATGAGCCCCCCTAATTATCAATCTTCCTACGGCTATGGATCCAATGATGGCGATTTTGAACAAGAAATATGCCAAAATGGTTTCTTATTCACCTAAAAAATGTTCAATGTCTCGAATTTACTGAGAAAAATCGTATAACGGTCCAACTGTGGAGTTATTGTAACATTTCACTAGACCATTTCCATACAGTTCTATGCAAATGCAGTTGTTTTGCTAACTGGGTCTATGAGCCAAGAGTAACAGTAGTTTGATTTCTGACTCCCTGATTTCTGACATGTAAAAATCTGTAATAACTAGCAGTGTCACATCAGTCTGTCCCTTCAGGTTTACAGAAATCTAAAACCTCGTCTCCCAGTTTATTTCTGGAAAAGCTATAAAAATTAAAAACACTCACTATACAAATTATTTAACAATGTTTGATGAATTTCGGCCTGAAAACCACCATCTTGAATCTAGATAACAACTCTCTAAATGCATGTAATCTTCTAACCAATGACTTAAAATCACCAGTTTCATCGACTAGTATTCAAGGCTGCACCAGTACGTACAAAACTTTTATTAACACTTTATCGTATGGGATGACAAAGAACAAGGTATGTCATTTACATAGCAGGCTAGTTACTTTTTTTACCAACCCCTGTAAAATAAAAACCTGTAAAATTGATACATATTTGATAGTTCATACAAATCAGTTTATCACTTCATATTTAAGTAAAAACATAAGATTCCCAGAATTTGCTTGCAGAAAATATTTTTGTTGGCTTTGTGGTCCCAGAAAATAAAATATTTTATGCAGCCCTGTATACTACACTGCATAAGAACAAAGATTACATGTACCACATGCTGCCATTTTTTCTCATTCTAACAAGAGAGATCAAGATTGACCAGCAAAAATGAGAGTGATTACATCAATCTTGAGTTTAATATGTGAGCCCCTCCCTAAATAGAAAGTTTGCTCTGTGACATTTTTGCTCATTTTAATAGTTTTAATTATACTATTTAGTTTTAAAACTATCATTTTAATAGTTCATTTAATATTTGATATACATCGTGTATTAAAATCATTGAAGAACAAATGGCCTTGTCCTATAAAACATCTTTTGGCATGATATCAGCTGGCACGTCATGAGACACATTCGTGGCATAAACAGAAAATTGGGAAGAATCTTTTGACACCAGTACAAATAGCAAATGGAACCCCGTACTGCTCCAGTACGAACAGCCACTTCGTTTTTAAAACAAGTATATATATATATATATATATATATATATATATATATATATATATATATATATATATTATATACTGTCTGTAAATCTTTACACTCCATATCATAAGTTCACAACAGTTCCAGAAGAAGCTAACAATTCAGTTGATCAATGGACGCCGTTTAAAGTAGGTTAAACGAATCGGTTTGCAAACTATTGCTTACACTTACTGCTAAATTATGGGGCGCCAAACCAGTCAATATTGTATATGGTCAGTTTTACTTTTTGTCCTCAGTTTACTTTTTATATGGTCATATGCGGACTTTATATGGTCATATGTGGACTTTATATGGTCATATGCGCACTTTATATGGTTATATGCGGACTTTATATGGTCATATGCGGACTTTATATGGTCACATGCGGACTTTATATGGTCACATGCGGACTTTATATGGTCATATGCGCACTTTTTATGGTCATATGCGCACTTTTTATATGGTCATATGCGCACTTTTTATATGGTCATATGCGGACTTTTTATGGTCATATGCGCACTTTATATGGTCATATGTGCACTTTATATGGTCATATGTGCACTTTATATGGTCATATGCGCACTTTATATGGTCATATGTGCACTTTATATGGTCATATGCGCACTTTATATGGTCATATGTGCACTTTATATGGTCATATGCGCACTTTATATGGTCATATGTGCACTTTATATGGTCATATGCGGACTTTTTATATGGTCATATGCGGACTTTATATGGTCATATGCGGACTTTTTATGGTCATATGCGGACTTTTTATATGGTCATATGCAGACTTTTTATGTCAACGACTTTTTATATGATCTTCATGATGCATTGCGCGCATGAATACGTTGGCGACTATTTATATGGCGGCTAGAAACTTCGAAGAGGTGTCCTCTGCATGTGAAATTGCTGCACAAGCACTTCAGGCTATTGGTAACCTTGGAAGTACTGACATCCGACGTTTAGCAGCATCAACTGCATCAAACCATGCTAATGTTTCGAGTCCATCGACTTCCAACCAAAGTGATGCCTTTACAGCCGAACTCGCGCGACGATTTCCAACGTTTAATAGTTCTCGTGATCGTGCCGTTGGTAGTACAGCCTGCACTAGAAGAACAAGAAACAGAAAGCGGAGTTCACAAAACAGTGATGAACCATCTGGATCTTTGGTAAAGTTTGGGCGACCATCCAAGTCAATTTATCACAAAGACTTGGTTATCATCCCAAGCCCTTATGCAAAACAAGTGCCAGCCAAGTCATTCAAGTAAATTGAAGCTGGAAGAGAGGGGGCTGATTATTCACGAGTTTCCGTTTGACAAGCGGTGGACTCCCATTGAGCTCAGAGAAAACATTGACAAGCAACTTCCAAAGGAAAATATTATGTTTGAGTACCTCAAGGTAACTAATAAAAATAACTGTTTTATGCAATTTATTAAACAATCGTCAATCAATAACAAAATTGTTGGGGCAAATTTGCTTGTAGTAAATTCATTTCCCCATCTCCCTACCCCTCCTGTTAACCATTCAATTTCAATGTTGGTGTCCATGAAGAGAGTCCATGTGATTGTTTAGTGTTAATTCAACATTGAAAAGGGCCTTAATTAAAATATTTCCTGTATGCCTATAATATATCATCATAAATTACCAGGTCATAAATTACCAGGGGGGTGAATAAATTACCAGGGGAGGGTGGAGAAAGTGGGAGGGTCATAACTTTTTTAGCCCCCAGGTAGATCAGCAGTGCTGATTTACTCTAACTTAAAGTGCTTGAGCAAAATAATGGAACTTTATGCTAGCATGATAAATTAGTAGTTGTGACAAATCTTGTACTTGTAGACAAAACTGAAGCTATTTTGCAAAAGCAAAATTGACTGTGTTCAAGGCTTGACAAAACTCCTACAACTATCTGAGACAGTGGCACTGCCAAGGTACCCCACAAATGAAATTTGGGGATTGTGCTTACAAAAGTGTAATTTCTTTGATTTTTTGTTCAATTTGTTGAAAACTGTTGGTTGCCCCCCCCCAGCTTTTCCTTTGACAAGGTTGTGCACCCCACAATGTCTGGCAATGTCACTAATCTGAGACGATAGACACATTGAATTTGAATTTATAAAACAACCCATGATGGGCACATGGATTTTATAGTCCTATCGGCTATCTGTACATACATGTACTGTAAATTTATTTTAATGTATCCCTAATAATTTGTAGGCTTGCTATGGGACACTTATACCCCCAAAACTGGCAAATGGAGTGAGGATGAATCGTGAAAGAATAATAAAACTTTCTGGTCAAGGAAGTGTATATATTAGATGTCTAGAACCCTTGGACGAGGAGGATAAAGATGAAGAAGATGAGGAACATTTTGAGCAAGCATTTTCTCAGTCCTCTGATGACAAGTCTGAAAACCAAACATCAGCACAATCATCACCACCTCATCTTTCAGCTCCACAACAGTCCACTTCAGCCTGTCAACCAGTGTGTGTAGATCTGGAAAATCTTCCACCAGCAGTAAATCTTTTACCAGACATATGGGATGTTCAAACTACCATTATTGACATTGAAAGTACCAGTAATTCAGTGCCATCTATTGCATCAGCAAGTGATTGTGAGGTGCCTATAAAAACTATTAAAGTTCATAGGTCTGTTATTAGAGAAGATATGATCAAGATCTTTTCAGATCTTTCAATAATGAATGTGAATTTGCATGCTGTGATTATAAATTGTCAAGGTGGTGAGGAGACTGGAGTGGGGTCCTGAGGGAATTGTCCTCATTGTTTTGGAAAGAGTGCTATGAGTCACATATGCTGGGTGAAAGTGAGAGAGTGCCTTATATTAGACATGATTTCAATAGGAAAAAGTGGGAAGCAGTTGGAAGGATACTTGTAAAGGGATATATTGAGTGTCAGTATTTCCCATATAAGTTGAGTAAAGCTTACCTCACTGCTTGTCTCTTTGGGGATGGATGTGTAAGCAGCCAAATGTTACAGAATTCCTTCAAGCACTATGTCTCTAATTCTGAAGCTAGTATACTGGATGGGTGTTTCAGCAATAGCATTCCATGTGACAATGATGAGTTACTTGAAATTTTGTCAACATTTGATTGCAAGCGAAGAGTTACAGAGGAAAACTTAATTGAAATAATCACAGAGGTTGCCCATAAAGAAATAATACAGAAACCCCAGTATGTAACTGATTGCTGGGGACCAATTGTGTCAGACCTTAAGATTTATTTTCCTGATGTGTTTTACTTAGATCAACTATATGCCTCTATCATGCCAACTAATGTCAAAGTAATTGCTTTGCTTCAAGCAAACCCAGTAACACCTGCTGAGGGAGAAACCTTAGGTTACCTGAAAAGGTTTATAAGAGGACTAGATGAGGGGAAGCTTGCCACTTTTTTAAGATTTACAACAGCATCACATGTGATTGTTACTGATAATTTGACAATATCTTTTACAAATCATGATGGCCTTCAGAGAAGACCAATTGCTCATACATGTGGTTTTACCTTAGAAGTACCAAGTACCTACTCCAGTTTTTGTGAGTTGAGAGAGGAATTCATGGGAATCTTGAATTCTGATGGGTGGGAAATGGATATAGCTTAAAGAAATAATATATATAGTGCCCTGCAGAGATAATTGGGATGTTAGTTGAGTTATATATTTACAGAAAGAAAATTTTAGAAAAGGTTAAAGGTTTGAGCATGGGGAAACATAGCTGACATGTTTGCCATCAACTATCCATGCACAACCAGTTGTTTATATTTCTGTTTGAGAAAGTATTATCTGGTACTGGTTGTTCAACAGATGATTAGCTTATCAACTGCAAATCTTAAATTTCTGCCAAATAATTCTACAATTTCGTTCCACTCACTTTGTATTAATCCATTCGAATGTTCAAACTAATCTGCTTAACTATATAGGACATGCAGATGAGTACATGAATGTAAAAACAAGTTAACCTGTAATATTATTTTTGATTAGCTTTAATTGCCTTTTGGACAACCACACCCTGTTTACATGTTTACAAAAAATATGTATATATATATTTATAAATATAAAGAGGTACATTCTACTGCACGAATTGCATAAGAAAATATCCAAAAGCAATTTATGTTAATATTAAAACTTGCTATGTAAAATTACATTTGTTGAAATTAAAGTTGATAAATCCAGATGGTTGAATTTCCCATTTGGTACTGTACTTGATGTATTGCTTTGCCAGTGTTTCAATTGACTGTATTTGCATTGCATTATACATACATTCCAAGAATCAATAAGTGTTTAGTAGAATTCAAAAGCCAATGGGGAAACCATCCTTTGTCCTCTGAAGGAAACCGTTCTCCACTTCAATTATTCACATCAGGTGTTATTGAAAATGAAAATTCGGGTTATGCCGGAGTTGAAAGTATCTTAAACACTGATAGTACACATGACTATGGATTTGATACATCAGGACCATTCCCAGTAGATGATGAGGATTACCAGGTTTTAGTTCCAGAGACAAATGTCCAGATTTCAAGTCAACAAATGGCAGATTTGGTAAATCAGTGCAACCCTTTACAAGAGGATGGTACAAATGGTGAAAATGCTTATCTTCAGTGTCTTACCATACTAAGTTCCATGATATAAGGTAGGTGTAATTCATTCAGAGGATCAAGAATGCCATTATCTTCTAAGTGGGCAAATGACCTTGCAAAGAAACAAAGAACGCCAGAGTAAACATCTCTGTGAGCTCTCTCAACACGACAGTTGTGTACCGAGCTGCCGGTTATGATGCTGCCCCTTCCAACACCTCTGTGCTCCAACATAAACTGTGCAACTTTGAAATTTTCCATGCCATAGTCACTTCTCACTCTAGATGGCAATCCATAATTGTTAACTCCTTTTACAAATTGTTCTGAAACTGTTGTTGCTTTGTTGTTGTTTGAGCAGTGTGCATAAATAATTAATCGTGAATAGCCATCAATACATAGATGAATAATGAATCTCCACCGGATGAGTTTATGGTTGCTGTCAATGTGCCACAACGCGTTTGGGGTAGGGACACTGTATTTTCTTCGGTAAATTGGCGAACGCCATCGTAAAGCTGTACCCACAGGATCTATGGAGCGAAGGCAGTTTCTCACTCGCCGTCGTTGAACATTTATTCTTCTACTGCGTAGTGCGCCTAGCAGTCGTGCCTGTCCAATATTTGGTGTTAGTTTTTGTATCTCCCGAACTGTTTCCTCCAAATCAGCATCTGTGATCTGAGTCCAATTGGGTTCCTCCTCTGCAGTCATTCCATACAATGTCCTCCTCCTTCTCAGAGTGCTTTCACTTACCCCAAGTAGGTTTGCAATTTTAATCCAAGGGAAATGAAGTTCTCTTAAAAAGCGTATTTGTTCTTCCTCTATGACATAATGTGGGCGCCCTGGACCATTCCCTGATACAACCCTTGGGGGAGCGTAAGCATTTTCTCTCGCGCAT
Organism: Chrysogorgia sp. JL179-B06; assembly: GCA_035772405.1. NCBI lineage: Eukaryota > Metazoa > Cnidaria > Anthozoa > Scleralcyonacea > Chrysogorgiidae > Chrysogorgia > Chrysogorgia sp. JL179-B06. The sequence continues at coordinate 560,531 of JAYKKM010000156.1, read as the reverse complement.
TGTGAAATGTCTCTTCTGTGTTGTTGCAATATATCATACAGGTTTCTGATCTTAGTTAGAGTAACATCCAAGCTTAATTTCACATTGACAAAATCGTTGTTACCATCAATATCAATAATCAGCAGTTGAAGAGTGTCTGCAGCAGCTTTTAAGCGGTTGATAGCTTGGTCAATGTCCTCCAAACACAAGTTTTGCGACCTATGTTCTTCTTCGAAATGTGATTGATGAAAGCAGCAACTTTAGATTATCAAAGAACAAAAACAATCCGTACTCGTTTCTTTCTCTACTCGTAGTTTGACTCATATTTCTACAAATCTACAGGTAAAAAATGAACTATCTAGCTGCCCGCGCAATGCATCATGAAGATCATATAAAAAGTCGTTGACCATATAAAAAGTCTGCATATGATCATATAAAAAGTCCGCATAAGACCATATAAAAAGTCTGCATATGACCATATAAAAAGTCCGTATATGACCATAAAAAGTGCGCATATGACCATAAAAAGTCCGCATAAGACCATATAAAAAGTCTGCCTATGACCATAAAAAGTGCGCATATGACCATATAAAAAGTCCGTATATGACCATATATAAAGTGCACATATGACCATAAAAAGTCTGCATATGACCATAAAAAGTCCGCATATGACCATAAAAAGTGCGCATATGACCATATAAAAAGTCTGCATATGACCATAAAAAGTGCGCATATGACCATATAAAAAGTCCGTATATGACCATATATAAAGTGCACATATGACCATAAAAAGTCTGCATATGACCATATAAAGTGCACATATGACCATAAAAAGTCTGCATATGAGTAATGTGCTCAATAAAGTTTTGTAATTTTTTTCTTTAGCTCTTTCCACAGCTGATTCCTGCAGGCACAGATGCATTTGTTTTGTCCACAAACTGTAAACTCCAATGCAATCTCAAGAGTAAGTAAGAATATATATATATATATATATATATAAATCAGGTTCCAAGTCGATGTATTTGGATTGTGGATGAATAAGAAAGCCTCTGTAGGGTTTTCTGAAAACATTCGGCGAATTTCCGAAGTATTTATACCACATCAAGTTCGTACAGAAAGATAAACACAAACGCGCAATGCACGACGGTTGACACTCACTCTTTAAGAGTTTAAAATAACTTACTATAACGTTGAGCGCGTTTTATCAGGTCTGTTGACGTAAAATTACGCACGTTGACAGTTGCCGTTGTCCGAGATGTGCCGTCCAAGCATATACGTAGCTGGAGTTGCTCTAAGACAAGGCTTACATATGCGTAACGGTAAAGCAACTGATGTATATTTAACTGATGTATTCAAATAAAGCTTAAGTCTATTTACTCTCGCTTTTAAAGTCCGTATATGATCTATCATATGAACTCCGCTTGTGTTCTGACTGGAGTACCCCTTTAAGACTCTGCGAGCTAGGCCGCTTTTTTCGGATCGAAGTACAGAGCGAAATATTTGTTTCTGTCTCACCAACAATAATTTTAGCTCTCGTCGCCATGTTGGATTTGATACCACAGGGAATACCATGCTACGTCTTTAGATATTTCTATTTTTTGCTAGGCGTTTTTTATATAAGAGGATCGTTCAAAACAATAGGAGAGCTGGCTCACACAATGGTATTTTCTCCCAGCTGTGGAATGCAACCCAATGTGGTGGCGAATGCAAAAGTTATATTTAGTTATAAGGCGTGAACAACTGATGTTTTATTTGCACAAATATTAACTTTAATATCACCTGAAGTGACTATTTAAGAAATAAAAAACGTGTTTCCTGCCAGAATGCCAGAAGTCGATGCCAGGAGATAGCCAACGCCGTCGACGGAGCCAACTGAGCTGAGGTCGGCGGCAAATACAACTATAAGATCGCAAATGTTGTGACAATCGTAGACACCGAAGAAACTGAGTATGATAATTAACCTCTATAATATATTGCATGACGTCACACCCTGCGCCCTGAGTGAAGGATGAGCTGGTCAGCGGGCAGTAGCCCCACCTACCCGACGGTCCCTCTTATTGACACAACGAGACCACACCTGAAATGCATGTTGCAATTATTTTTATTTCATAAATGCATTGATGATTTTCTCATTGGACTGTTCAGTGGAATTACTTGCGTAATTCGTGCTGGACGTCGGACCTAAAAATAAAATAATTGATACATTTTTAATTCAACCAAGATTTCATGGATTTGTAGAATATTTAATGCTGGAATATATGATACAAAGTAGTAAACACTGCACGCAAGAGTCTAGATTACAACGAGCGTTTGTAAACAAATATTATTTTCATTTTATTAAGAAGCATGTATAGTGTTCATAGCACATTACTTAATCAGGATTAGACACATTGATTTACATTTTGATATTAGACGATAAAATTAAATTTTCCCCAGGTAGCTTTATATTCATACACAACTAGTCACGTGTTGAGTCTTTGACGTCACTTCCTCTAATCGGAAGCTAAGCGTCCGGAACATGCTCGAGCAATGGCGGCCGTATAATCAGAGGCGTAGCCAGGATCTTCTGTCAAGGGAGGCCAGGATAAACCTAGGGGGGGCAGCCTAACTGAGGCAAATGGTGCCCAAGAGTAGAAATTTTTCAGGAGGGGCCAGGAATTTTGCCAGGGAAGGCAGGGCCCCGGCCCCCCTTCTGGCTACGCCTCTGTGTATAATCTCGTATAAAAACAGTTTGAAAATGGGACTTCCCATTACAAATGTGTAAAACTTCGGGATACCAAAAATTTGATCACAGGGGCACTTTAAATAATTAAAATAATACATTATGAATGAAATTCTGAAATAATATACGAAGGAAATATAAGCTACTAAGTCTTAGATGTTATCGAAAGATAACAATAGAAGAGACTCTATACTTACAATAGAAGAGACTCTAAGTATTCCAAAAATAACTATCGCCACCAACAAAACAACACCAAACACTGATAAAGCAATCTTCCACCATTCCAATTTATATGTATCGTGTTTTTCTGCAACGATAATTTTAATAATTTTTTTTCTGAAACATACAACTGCGTTGTCATGGGGGTGCTCAAATTAAAAATATCGCGACGATATCGTTTTAAAGTTTGATGCATGATGAAGAAAATAATAATAATAATAATAATGTTTACTATTTATATAGCGCAAATTAGCATATGTATTTGAATGTGGGAGGCAGTGGCCCTGACCACTAGACCACCGAAGCCCCATAATTCCCAACGCCATTCAAAATTCAACAAATTAGTGTAAATTCAGAGAATTATGTTTTTAATATAACTAATTGGTAAATAGCCAGACATTTTTAGGAAAATACAAACACTCAGATACAGTATTGCTCAGAATTAACCTAACGAAAAAGAACGCGTTCCGATCGGAACGCATCAGGTTCAAATATCGTGACGAAATCGGCCCCGGTTCGGCGATCTTCTCTGTTTTCCGAACGTTAATCGAATCTCTTTGAAATAGACTCTACTTAAATATACCTATGAACTAAATCTACTTTTGGTAAAATTTCATTCTTACCAGCATTCTCCTTTGTTCTGGATGTTGTACTATGGGGTGGCTCTGTTCTTACTATATACAACGTAGAAAAAAACAATGTTATTTCTATATTTTTCGCGGAGTCTATTACGTATTTTGCAACGGCATACGAGGTTTTGTGATAGTATGGCTCTGTTGTTACTATAGTATAAAGAAAAAAAATAATTTTAGCCCTTGATGTTTTTGATGAAAATATATGAGATAGTCCGAGGTGGGGGAACATCGCCAACCGCTTGAAATCCTCTTTCCAGCCCGCCCACATACGCGCACTGAACTACTGAAGGATAGTTTCCTGACTACCAAAATAATCGGATAAAGAGACAATTGGCTGATAGTAAATTAGTAGTAACTTAAAGACTAATTGAAAGAGACGGCATAATTAAACATTGTTACAACAAAAACAAATGCACACATGAGTTAATATAGACATAATGTGCAAACAGCATCAGTAACAAATAACTTTTGCCACAGTGTACCCCGATATGTAGATGGGTATTTCTACGCAGTTGATTAATAATTGTAAACTGATCAATAATTGTAAAGCTAAATACGGTTGATTATTTTATTTTTTTATTTTATTAAGCTTTGCCTTACATAATTACAATAATAGGTCAATACATACAAATCCAAGTTAGAAGGCTGGAAAACCGCAACAGCTGAAGGCCAATTACTGCGGATCCAGTATGTTTCAGAATCACCCGCCTTAGCATGCGTATAATGTCAAAATTACACACCATTACACGATGATAAACTAATTTATATGCATAGAAAATAAACTATGCTGGGGCAAACAAGTTTAAACAATTTTTTGAAATTTTTCATTCACACTTGACAAATCGGGTTGTGGCTACAAAACATATATACCTATGAACTAAATCTACTTCTGGTAAAATTTAATTCTTACCAGTGTGATTATACTTCCCAGCATTCCCCTTTGTTCCGGATGTTGTACTATAGGGTGGGTCTGTTGTTATAATATAACGAAGAAAAAACAATGTTATTTCTACATTTAGTCTATGTGCCATATTAATTTGCAACGGCATGTCACACCCCCAACTCTCTCCGACCGCACATATATGCGTCCAGAACTTTAGACTTGAGATAATGTTAAAAATAGGTACGCAGTGCACAAATGTAATCAATCAATAATTTTTTAGCACCAAAGTTGAATATGTTTATATAGTAACTACAACAATAAACATAGGTATATCAATAAAATCAATAAAAAATAATCACTAGTTTCATGCATATTAGTTGTACTGGAAACTAATGCTGGGTACAATAAGTAATTTAAACATTTAAACATTGTTAATTGAACTTATTGTATTGCTCTAAGTACTATTAAGTAATATGTATTCTATTGTAGTTTTGGTCAAAATCTGGTGGCATATTTTTTATGTGTGTTAACACATTTTGACCAAACCAAAATCCTTATTCATATTGTATATATTTATATCTCTTTCATCTTTTTACTTAAATATAATAACAAAAGTTAGATGTAAATATATAATGTGATCTGTGAACTAGGGGGTCTTAATCAAAAGCCTGAAGGGTTTCTAGTAGGCCCCTAGCCATTTATTATTATAATTTTATACAAAATGTATTTAGTTTAAAATGTATATATGGGCGAAAAATAAACCAATATACTATATATATATTTCAAAAACTCATTAATATTCATTAATCATATTGTCCAATCACATTTCCGTATTTAGTCACGCGCAAGGCTTTTATACCTGATAAAACCCATGAATACTAATCAGCATGAAAATTATATAAAGTCTTTACGAACTTTATATAAAATTCCTGCTAATTTTCATATCATATATACATCGAGCAAATTTATCGCTTTTTTGCAATCGTATTTACTTCATAACACAACACCCAACCAAATATTTATTTTATATCACAAACACCGAACACATTCAACTGGAGCCTAAGCCTCCAAAATTAATATTACAATTATTAAACACACAACCAGTCAAAACAGAGCCACACGCTCTCTCTGGTATGTCTCGTTCTGCCAAAGGAATGTTAGCTAACACTTCGTCAGCAACATCAAAATCAAACAAACTCAAATCCAAGTCCGTCAGTTCTTCGCTTTTCCGCTCTGCCGTGTCTGCATTCGATGCGGGTGGTCGTAAAGGGTTGCTCACTTTTAACTCCTGCTCGTCGCTTTTTTTCTCATACTCCAACAAAGCGTTCGACCTGTGGCCTGTCCGTTCTCGGATTAATTTATCTTGCACATTGGACTGAAACAGCCTCGACGCACACGCCACTCTTAGACAGTGAGATGTCTTCCTACTCAAACCAGCACTTTCACATAACCAAACCGAATTGCCTTTAACTTATAACCGCTTCCGAAAGGCGATGTTTTTGCCTCCACTGTTGCATACATCAAATCAAAGACCATATTTGCATACCAACTATGCGAATCGAAAACAAATCGATTTACATTGTTCTAAATCAACCCAATTTACCTCTAATAGAAGATAAAAACCAGTACACTCCCTAGTGATTAGTGGCGAAGCTAGCGGTCATGCATGCTAGTCATGCTCAGCATGACTAAAAATTTCCTGAAAATAAATAGTTTTGTTTGCTTTTATTTACTATATTTGAAATCTCTCCTTTGAACTTTGAAGTCGTGTACATTTCGAAGAGCAAAAGTAATAATAGTTCACGCATATTCTCGCTCCGTATCCGGCCCGGATTGATCGGGCGTCTAAAATCCGCCGTCTTTGTTCCCAGGCTCTTTTGTTCAGCCTGGCCCGGCCCAAGTCATGCTCTTTGTAAATAGCATGACCAGCCATATGAACAGTCATGCTTATTCTCGAAATATTATTGGTTGACGGCACTTGACGCATGCTCAGTTTGCCTATTTTAGACAAGCTGGTCATGCTATTTTGGATGAGCATGACCATAGCCTGATAGCCCAAAATATTTAGCTTTCCGCCTGACGAACTATGGCCTGACTGCACAGCACGTCTGTTTCAGGAGATCCTTGATTTATCATGGCATCAACGAGCTCTTTCATGCTTATTCGGTCCAAACAGTCCTTGTTTGTGAACTGCTTAGAAAACCGTTTTCGGCTCGAAACATCGACGAGAAAATCTTCTTGTTGGACTGTCAGCGAACGGATCTTGGCCATTCGTCTTTCTTTCGTTTTATTGGCAATCTTGGCAATCAATCTTTACCGAGAATTGTAAACCGGCAAACCATTGCAAAGATTCCCTCCAAGATGAGAGAAACATGGATGAGAGATCAATCATGAAGACGGAATGGACAGCCGCGAAGGACAGGGAAATATTATTATGCTTGTTGACATTTATCTCGTGAAACTCCGTAATATTAATCATTATGAAACGTTGTTTTTGTCCGATTTAAATAAATTCTATATCAAAATGATCGCTTGAATCTGGCGAATCGAACGCTGCACCTTTCGTCTACTTAAAATGTGAATATCAGATGTTTATATCCCAAAACTCGTCTTTAAAAATATCAAAGGACATGGCTTCAATTCGACGTTTACCCGGTGATTCAATGGTTTTATGAATTATGTCCATTAAAGCGATATAATTTCGTAAAAGATATGTTTCGTATACCTTGCCGTTGATTTTTATATAAATTTTGACACACGAAGACCTTCAATCGAACAGATATTAGAAAAAATAGCATTGCCGTGTTTACTGTTTACATTAAAATTTTGTCTGCGTGTCAGGCGTTATGCATTGGGAGGGCTGAGGGCGGGCTAGCCTGCGTGCGACGCCTGATTTTTCTTTGATGCGCTCTGATATAAAGCGAAACGGTCCAAAATATGAAATTTTATAAACTTTTGAGCTGAAAAATCACCGCTCAGAATGCGGGAAATGCCATTTACGGGAATCTATATTTCAAAATTTTCAAAATATATATATTATATATATATATATATATATATATATATATATATATATATATATATATATATATATATATATATATATATATATATATATATATATATATATATATATATATATATAATTAACAAATAGATTCCATTTTGCCGTTGTCTGTTCAGTTATAGATGCACAGATGACGTCAGAACGTGGTAAGAACAAAAAAGTGGCCCACGAGACGCAGTCGAGTGGGTCACTGATGTTCTTACCACGTTCTGACGTCCTCTGTGCATCTATAACTGAACAGACAACGGAAAAATGGAATCTATTTGTTTTATACAATAAAAATTGAAAACAAACCATTCAAAAGGCTTATTAGCTCTTTGCCACTTTCTGGGGCATGAAAAAAGATAAAAGCAGTCGGCTGACGTGATATGGCGTGATATGGCGTGAGCTGACGTGATCCGTGCATCTGTCCTTTAATAGATCATGGGCAACAACCAATGAGAACGCGCGTAGTAAAACAGGTTATTGTATAAAATATATATATATATATATATATATATATATATATATATATATATATATATATATAATATATATATATATATATATATATATATATATATATATATATATATATATATATATATATATATATATATATATATATATATATACTAAAACGAATGTGATGTTGTTCACGGAACGTTGAAAGTGCTCAATACCATAAAGGTAGAGCGAATATAGTGAAAGTGGTCTTACCTCAAAATGAGAAAAGCCGCAACTGTCAGTTTCACGCAAGGCGACTGAAGATCGCCTTGCGTGAAACTGACAGTTGCGGCTTTTATCATTTTGAGGTAAGACCACTTTCACTATTATATATATATATATATATATATATATATATATATATATATATATATATATATATATTTATATATATATATATATATATATATATATAAATATATATATATATATACGCTCCTTCACTTCGGTGTTGTTGAGCACTCTGTGAAGTTGGTGTAGGTGTCCTTTAGCGATAATGCAACGCCCACTACCCTTGTGGTAGTTTGAGCACTCTGGCCCTATACCGCTTCACGCTCTCTGGATGTGCGCATGACCGCTGGTTATCCCACAAGCGGTTGTCACTGGCAATCGTTTGTGTATAATTAGTACTCATGCCCATATCTAGATTGTACCAAGCTACACTGATGAGCTGTGGAACAGCGAAACACGTGTCTGTAGATATTGTACTATTACGCTCCTTCACTTCGGTGTTGTTGAGCACTCTGTGAAGTTGGTGTAGGTGTCCTTTAGCGATAATGCAACGCCCACTACCCTTGTGGTAGTTTGAGCACTCTGGCCCTATACCGCTTCACGCTCTCTGGATGTGCGCATGACCGCTGGTTATCCCACAAGCGGTTGTCACTGGCAATCGTTTGTGTATAATTAGTACTCATGCCCATATCTAGATTGTACCAAGCTACACTGATGAGCTGTGGAACAGCGAAACACGTGTCTGTAGATATTGTACTATATATATATATATATATATAATATCCGAGAGTAGTAAAAACGTAGAGTGCTGCGTAGACGACAGTGTTTTGAATATATATAGCAAAGTGAAAAGGTGGTAAACTGCCAAGAATTTAGTGACGAGATACTGACGTTTCGAGCGGAGCCCTTCATCAGAGTAAGACGAGATGAAATAAAATAAATAGGGCTTATATATATGCCAAAAGGGTGTCACAAGTAGAAAGTAGCCAATCAAATGCACGGGAGATAAACAAACTAATAATTAATGAGATGCTATTTTTACAGTCGATCAATAAGCAGACGTTCGTTAAGACGAAGAGGATGTGTGGTGCCAAGTTTAAAAATAGGTCCGCAAAGCGAACATGTGGGTACCGCTTGGTTTTGAACTGGAACCTTAGGTACACAATGCGTACATGTGTAAAGGACTGATAACTGAGGAGGTGCGGGGGTAGGAGCAATTGCAATTAATTATGTTACCGTCGAAGTCTCGTAAACGATCTTATCGCCATCCGGGTTAGGTGCGAGCGAGAAATGCGAGAAGAAATTTGACACATGATTATTGAGATACATTTTCGGTTACGGTACAAACCCGCATCTCTTATGCGAAAAATTACAAAATTATAATTACTATACAGTAGCGGGTTGTTTAATGATTAGTAGGGACCTTAAGATTTACGACGGCAACCTAGGAAGGGGACGTCGTTCAAACAAAAGAATCTTTATGAGAAACAAAAATAATGAATAATATTTATTCCCAAGAGTAATCTTAACCTAAACACAGACACTACAATCGTTTTAGAAATATTGAAGGGTTTTGGAGATCATTAAACAAACTTTGAGTGTTAAATATGCTAGTCAATCGATCGTGATTCCATTCAAATACTAAAATTTGTATTGCTTTCACTACCGTCGCCGTCCTAGGTTGCCGTCGTAGATCTTATAAAGTCCCTAGTGTAGGAAATACACCTATCGCGAAATATCTCGATCCCCTTCGGGAATTATCGCACCTTCGACCGCGAGATACTATTATGCATGTAACTGGTACGGTCACCTACTAAGAATCATGCATGAAACCCGGCTTGAAACCCGGTATTTCACGATAGGTGTATAGTTGACTAATTAAAACAAATTGCAAGGAAATACTGTACATGTATACCATATTAGAGACAATTGATTTTGCCCCATTATAATCATCCCTTTGTGTAAATCATTGGATGGTATTTTCTGTTAACAAATTATATCAACGGGATCATATTAGAACTAATACATCAGTTTGACATCAGCTGAGGTACGATTAGTGGAAATGAATTTCAGTGAAGTTTCACTTCATGTTATTAATTCTGATTTGCAAATATCACTATAGAAAACTTTGACTGATCTTTCTTTATCTTTTTCTTTATCTTAGCCTTTTTGACCGGGTAAGCTATAGTTCTTCAGAATATTTATCTCTAAATATACTAAGTGGTCTGCTACCTTCCCCTGGTGCAATATTGTGAATTGTTTCTCGTTCATGATTTTTGAGGAAATCTGTAGCAGTCAACATGGTATCAGTTACACCAGCTGGTATTTCTGTCTCATCTTCACTCCAATCTTCACTCCAATCTTCATTTTAACATTTGAATTGCTGTATGATCATGTCTGCTTTCTGAATAATCTTTTTCCTGTGGTATAATATCATCATCATTTGAGACAAAGTTCCATAAGGTGGTTAAGCAGTCAGCTGCAGTCTTGTACATAGAGTGCATACTGGTAAAAATGTGTAACGATCAAGAAGAACAATAAATTGTTGCGTTGGTTCTGGTGGAGAACTGTACTTTCTTGGTATTGTGTACGTATTGCACCACCTAAAAAATTATGAGAGAAGATTAAGATATAATCTACACAAAAGTTACGATGCAGTTATACTTAACTAAATAAAAAAAAAAATTACTTGTGATATGTTGAGTTGGATGTTGAAGAGAATTTTCGAAGTAACACGAGGTAGACGTTCTCTCCATTTACGCTGACAACCACTTTTACCCAGATGCATCTTGACAAAATGGAACTGCTCATCGTGTTAAGACACTTGACACTGAGACTCACAATGGACAATCAGATAAGCAGAAACCTGGACTAGCCTCTTATTACAGTTGACGCACTTCTTAAAGCTTTCGATGTTGTTCGCTGCAGACCAAGCATGGTGTTATTTCACACATGCAGTAAATTGGGTTTGTTAAATCTTGTATTTTCACTTGAATTGAAGTATAGTGAGCAATCTTGAGACAAAGTTGCATATACTAAGTGGTCTGCTAGCTTCCCCTGGTGCAATATTGTGAATTGTTTCTCGTTCATGATTTTCGAGGAAATCTGTAGCAGTCAACATGGTATCAGTTACACCAGCTGGTATTTCTGTTTCATCTTCACTCCAATCTTCATTTTGACATTTTTTATGATTTGGGTTAACATTTGAATTATGATCATGTCTGCTTTCTGAATAATCTTTTTCCTGTGGTATAATATCATAATCATTTGAGACAAAGTTGCATAAGGTGGTTAAGCATGCAGTCTTGTGCATATAGAGTATATACTTGTAAAAATGTCGGTAACGATCAAGAAGAACAATAAATTGTTGCGTTGGTTCTGGTGGAGAACTGTACTTTCTTGGTATTGTGTACATATTGGCACCTCCTAAAAAATTATAAGAAAAGATTAAAATATAATCTACATAAAAGTTACGATGCAGTTATACTTTACTAAATTAAAAAAACAACTTACTTGTGATATGTTGTGTTGGATGTTGAAGAGCATTTTCGAAGTAACACGAGGTGGACGTTCTCTCCATTTACGCTGACAACCACTTTTACCCAGATGCATCTTGATAAAATGGAACTCCTCATAGTGTTAAGACACTTGTCACAGACTCACAATGGACAATGAGATCAGCAGAAATCTGGATGAGCCTCTTATTACAGTTGACGCACTTCTTAAAGCCGCTGCAGGCCAAGCATGGTGTTATTTGCCACAGTAAATTGGGTTTGTTAAATCTTGTCACTTTCACTTGAATTGAAGTATATAGTGATCAATCTTGAGACAGAGTTGCATAAGGTGGTTAAGCAGTCTTGTGCATAGAATGCATACTAATTGTAAAAATGTGTAACGATCAAGAATAACCGATAAATTGTTGCGTGGTTCTGGTGGAGAACTGTACTTTCTTGGTATTGTGTATGTATTGGCACCTCCTAAAAAATATAAGAGAAGATTAAAATTATAATAACACAAAAGTTACGGATGCAGTTATACTTAACTGAATTAAAAAAAAACTTACTTGTGATATGTTGAGTTGGATCTGATGATTTCTTCAGTTGAAGTAATAAAATTACTTCAGCTCCGATGTTGTTCCCACAGCATGGGAACATTATATACTAACTGTATTTTCCAGTTATATGAAAACTGATGTTGTTATTACATGATTTTTCATAATAATTATAAGTCATCCTAGTGGTGATTGTAGTACTCTTTGCCTTTTGTTAAAAAATAATTCTGAATGTTTAGTGACTTAATTAGCGATGATTTCTGTGATGGATGATAGTTCTTTATTTATATGATACCCAGATTGTTTTGTGATCACTAAAATAGGTTTCCAAAATCCCTGAATTTACACTTTGAGAAGTTGTTTTACAGTATATGTGGTCGATGAGAGTTCTATTATCTGTTGTGTAGTTTGATATTAATTGTACATAGCTATTGTCTCTCACCATAACATTATAGAGAGAACTTCTGTCTGTTTCACATAACCAATTTACGTTAAAATCTCCAATTATTACACTTTCCTCAGATACATCATCACAGATAACGTCTCTTAATGCTGAACACAACTGACGTATGGGTACTTTTGGAGAGCGATATACACCTATGATTGTTAAGTTTGGATGAGTGGTTTATGACTGTAGGGGTAACCAGGAACAAAAGGAACTCTGCTGTACACTGCAGTACAATGTCCACCATTTGCAATTGAAAGACTGTCATTACGAAATAACTCAAAATCATCAAGTTTGTACATTTCATTTGGATCTGTTGGAGTAAATCTTGTTTCTGTAAATATTGTTACATGCGTAGATGAATAATTAAAATCCTTACGAACGTCTTCAATGTGTTTATGGAGTGATCGTGCATTTAAATAACATAATTTCAAAGCTGAATTATCATTTATATTGTACAATGGGGAAATACAAAGTTGGAGACTTGTCGCTGTTCTTAGTTCTTTCATTTCATTTACAACGTTGGAATCAACGGCAATTTTATTTTCACAGAGGTCAGTAATATAGAGTCCTTCAATGGTAGTTACTCGACTCAGTGCTACATAATGTATGTGAGGGATTGCTCGGCGAGTATTGAGGTTGACGACAATTTCAGTTTGCGTATCACCTTGAGATCTATGTACAGTTTTTGCAGCAGCTGGACGTAGTGGAAATTGCTTTCTGACAATTTGAGCTGACCTGTTTCTGCCGACAGCGAACTGTGTAGTAACTGGTTTAATTGGAGTCCATGTTTGTTCAATATTAATTTGTTGATAAAGCTGCCTGTTTTCGTGCCTTGTTTTTCTCCCAACGTCTTGTTGATCAAACTGTACCCATATTATACCAGATGGTTTGTCAGGTTGATGTAACTGTACTAACTTAATAATATTACTTGCACCATTTGTTAGACCATCATCAGTTCTTACGTTTATTGCAATTTCTGATCTTTCACCTTCAGCAATGTGGAGTTTTGAAGCTAGCTGTTTAGTTTTGCGTGGATCATTTGGGATTTGCTTCATTATTTTTTCTCTGAGCTCTGCAGAGTTGGCACCAATAACACTGTCTTGGGCTTTTATTGTGTACTTTCTCCCTGTTGCTGCTTCATGGACTTGATTATTGAATTCATCAACCATAGCGTTTTGAATAAATAAATGAGTTGCTTGTTGTGGACAGTTTTGTTCAGGAACTATTCTTTCTTTGATCTTCAAAATATCATCCTTAGTATGCTTTCCCTCTCTTAATCTGTTTAAAATTTCTGCAAATACTTTACTATCTCTTTGTCGCATAATTTCATCTAGTTCATGCATTCTAAAGTGTTTCTTCCATAAATTTGGAGTAAGAATACCATATTCTGAGTTATCAAAATCTTTGAATACAAGACCATCCATGACTGGCTTTAGTTGAAATAAATCACCAATTGCAATGATGCTTACACCACCGTTGCTACCTTTTATGTCTTTTAACCGATTATTTATTTGGACATTAAACATACTGTTTCCAACCATAGATACTTCATCAAGTAATATGAGTTTTAAACCTCCAAGTAGACACCTAATAGTATTTAATCTGTTAGAATCAAGAGGTTTGTAAATTTTTAGTGACTGACATGCAGGTACAGCTAGAGCACTGTGTATGGTATTGCCTTTGATGATAAATGCAGCTTTTCCTGTAGGTGCTAAAAGTAAGACTTTTACTTGATGAAAATCATCACCAGCTCTGGTGTTATAGTATTTCAATGCTGCTTGGTATATTGATTTTGTGAGATGTGATTTACCCACACCTGCTCCTCCACTCAGAAAAGAGTAAAATGGTTTATCACAGGTTTTAATTTGATGAAGTGAATGATAGAAAAATTCCTTTTGTTTCTTATTTAATGTTTGTACCATTTCTCTGTATTCTTGATCAGGCAATTCATTTAGAATAAGTGGTTCATTATTTGATGATGCCGAAGGGATACCAAGATCATCTGACAAATCATAGTTTTCATTCAAGTCAGGATGTAAATTTTGAGTTCCCTCATCTTCATCTTGGCGTTCAATGTCTTGGGTAATTGGTGCAATTAAATCAAATTGATCTTCGTTGTCATCAGGAGCTGCATTTAATTGTTCTTGGGCATTATTTAATTCTTCATAACAAACTGCATAAAGAGCCATTTGGTCTTGAATTGGTTCCTCTAATGCTAAGTAATGTTCTTTATAAGATGAATATTTACCAATTAAATCAGTGTCTTCATTTCGCCATGGTGTAAAAAGCATTATTAATTCCCGATAATGTTTCTCTGGGTAGGCTTCTTTGTTAAACCAAACACTTCTTATAATTCTGGCTTTTGTTTGCTTTTTTGGTTGACTTGTTTTGTTTAATTTTTTTGATTTAGAATTACATGTAAGTGATGTGACTGTATTAATATCATCACAAAGCTCATCATCATTGTTGTCATCATTATCTGATGTCTCTAATGGTAGGCCATCAATATCCAATTTAGTAGATTTCTTGTGGTAAGGTTTAATGTCACATGAATCATACCATGCAGCCCAGTCTGCCAAAGTTACATTCTCAACAGTAACAGGACGTTCACTATACCTCTTTAGAAGACCGCCAAAGTGTATTTCTTCACATTCATCTGGCATCTTTTCAATTTCACTTAATGGTTTTAACAGTTGAACTCTTTCACTGGGTGGCGAGGTGGGTATGAAAATAACTTGTCTTGATGATTTCCTCATTGGCAATTGCAGAACTATGTACACAGCTTCTTGAGCACTAATTTCAACACTGTTTAAAAATTTATTTCCTATGTCTCTCACTTGCTGCTTAATACTAGCATTTCCTTCTCTTGCTTCAGCACAAGCAGTACGTAGTAGTTCACTCATTCCCTTTTGGGCTTTAGATATAATATGAAACAATATACATTGCACATGAATATACATCAAGAACAAACTGAATATCCATATTTGCTCTCCAGGCACTGAGACATGCAGGATTATAATTGTTTATTCTTAGCTCATTGGGATTTCTTTTCAAAAATATTGTGGGGCAGTTGAGGGATGATCGAATTGCCAGTAAATAGTCATTTTCAGAGATATTCAGATCAGTTAATAGCTGATCAAATGTGATATTTTCACCTTCTTTCATGTCATTTAGCTGCTGCTTTATGTTTTTCCACAAAACTTTTAGTTTCCTAATATCATTTTCAGATACATTGTCATCAAGGGGATAAAGTATTTTAGTTGACCTAATTGGTGGTTGAGGGTAATTAAATCGACATTCTTTTTTTGACTTTTTGCGACAAGTATGGGAGTGTCTGTGTGTTTGTCGGTTAACAAGATTAAGTAGCTCAGGCTCATCATCTGGTAAATGGCAACTAATATCTTATCAATAAAAGATGTGACATCATCATCTTTATCAACTGCAAATACTGGGGCATTTTCTAGCCATATTAGCATGTGAATATGAGGTGAACCTCTTTGCTGATACTCAACTCTGTAGAACCAGTCTTCAATTTTCAGTCCCAAAGGGGAAATACTGCTCATTAAAAATTCCTTCAAACATTTATTAAACTGATAGTCAAAATGTCTTGCACAAGTTACTGGGTCACTTTGAATGCAGAGTCTGCATTTTTCTTGCCAAGTTAATTCTTCCAGTTCATCATCAGTATAATCTTTGTGATCAACAAGTTGTCCTAATATTTTAAGAAGGTGTAACCACTTTGTTTCAGCTGAGGAAAAGCTACAGAACAAAGTTGCAGGACCCAATTGTCTTATCATTGCAAAAAGATATTTTTTAGCTTTTTCAAAATATGGTGGTGATCCTCTTAGTGCTCTTAAGAATTTGAAGCCTTCATCAAAGTTAATAATTCTCTCTAAACTACCAGGTTGCTTTAATTGTCCAGCTGTTAAGCCTACATTATTTCTACGAGTCTTTCTCAATGCAATTTGACATTTACCCAAAAGTATTTTCATTTGTAGCTTTTTAGTCTTGAAAAATATATTTTCAACACACATTGCTGCTCTTCTGTCTGATCTTCTTAATTCTGATTTGCAAATATCACTATAGAAAACTTTGACTGATCTTTCTTTATCTTCAGGCCTTTTTTGACCAAGAAATATTCCCGGGTAAGCTAGTTCTTCAGAATATTTATCTCTAAATATACTAAGGGGTCTGCTTCCTTCCCCTGGTGCAATATTGTGGATTGTTTCTCGTTCATGATTCTCGAGGAAATCTGTAGCAGTCAACATGGTATCAGTTACACCAGCTGGTATTTCTGCTTCATCTTCACTTTGACATTTTTTATGATTTGGGTTAACATTTGAATCATGTCTGCTTTCTGAATAATCTTTTTCCTGTGGTATAATATCATCATCATTTAAGTCTAAAATATTTTGAAAGTTATTCTGCCAGTCCTTGTTAAAAATAATGCCTTGCTCTTGATAAAGAGCACTATTCGTAGTTAGCCAAGTTGCTGCCTGAAAAACTTTATGTGGTCTTACATTTAATGACCATGCAGAATGTTTATATCGCATTCGTCTTTTAAACTGAACTTTGATTGTCCCAGTCTCATGTGGTAGTCTCGGCAAGGTATTTACAGTATTGACAACATCAGCAGGTACATTAACAACATTGCCATTTATTTTAAATTGTTTGCCTCTTGGAGCTTGCATAAGCTTTTGAAAGGCTATTCTTGGTGCAACAAGTCTCCACTCTAATTCATTTAAATCAAATAACTCGGATGGCTTTTCTGGAAATAACATTCCATTTTTCACAGCAAATGGTGATATTTTATTATTTTTTAAATATTTTTCACATGTTCGACAAATCCATTCAATGTTGTCAACACTCAATTTATTGAATAAGTACTGCACCATATCGGGGTTTGATATTCTCAGTTTTTCAGCAGTATTGACACTGTGCCTGTACCATAACTGATCACAGCATGTGCAAATGTGTAATGGGCCTTTTGAGACAGCTATGTGAAACTTGTGGACAAGATCTGAAATCATAGTAGCATCATTTGTATTTGAGCATTTTGCTCTCATTTTTAGTGCAAAGTTTTCTTTGCAACTATTGTGATTGGGGTAAAATTTGCGTCAGTCAGTCAGTCAGTCAGTCAGTCAGTCAGTAGTCAGTGACCGAGTTTAGTGTTAACATTTGGCAATTTCCGGGGGGTCTCTGTCAATGTAACGATTTCGTAGTTCTTCAATACTTAAGAGGCTAGTATCATTGGAAAGGTTCGTATCAGGTTCCAGGCAGTTAGTGGCACACGGTTTAGTGGATTTGTGATGCGTATTTTATTACGTGTCGAATCCTAGTGCATTTTAATCTCTATATCGTGAAAGTTTTATTTATATCAAATAAAAGGAATTCCCCCCGGATTTATATGATCCCCCACTACTGAGCATGCGCGGGAAGACACGGGAAGAGAAATATATTGGCAACAATATGGCGTTCAATAATACAAGTACGATGAGCCTTAAAACTATGGGTAAATCGTCTGAAACGATGACTTCATGGACACGGTGTTGGCGATATGATTCGTCGGGTGTTATTATACGATGTGGAAAATAAGCGCTGAATTTCAGGACATTTTCTGGCCGGATATATTTGAATCAAGCCGTGAAGGTAAGCGTACAATAACAATACGTTGATTTATTATTAAAATTTATGAATACAATATAATGGGTCTTTTACAGCTGTCTAAAACGTGAAGGCTTATTAAACTAAAATATAAATTATAGCGTACGTTGATTTATTATATTTATTATATTAAATGAGTCTTTGCTATTGATGAAACTACTTATGAAACTATCAATGAAACCCAAATGAAATCAAACTAGATCTTACTAGAAGTGCACAAATATTAACAATACTTCTACTGATATCATCAGCAAACAAATTAGTAATGTTAGCTACAGACGAGACCAATTAAAAGCAAACCTATCGTGTCAGAAGACGTGAAAGAGAACCATCAAGAATACCAATGAAAAAAATAGTTGATATGATGATGAAGAATAAACAACAGACATAAAATAAAATCATTAATAAAACATTTTATCCCCAAATCTTGAACCTTACATAACTTGCTCATTACAACATACAGAAAAGATATTTATCACCGTTTAAATAATGCATTTCCATTGTGGAAGATAGCCAAGCACCATTTAAAAAATATATAGTACATGTAACTGCAAAACAAGGACGATTACATGACATGTGGAAAAGTATATAAGAGCAAGAAAACACAAATTACTCAACCGAGACAGAACCATAATAAGTTTTTCTAGTAAATGTGATTGTCAAAGAATCAAAACATCCAGCAGGTTTTTTCTTATAATGTGCGGTGACATTGAATTAAATCCAGGCCCTATTTACCCAACACCAAAGGTATCGAATACATTAAGTTCCAACTCTTTGTTAAGAACTAGACTATCCCAAATAGGTTTAAGACCAGTTGATGTGATTGGTGATGGTAACTGCTTTTTCCGTAGTGTAAGCCACCAACTTTATGGTATGGAAGCCAGACATTCGCAAATACGAGCCCATGCAATCCAGCATTTAATAATGCATCCAGAACATTTTATTGAAAGCAATACTGAACAGTCATGGTTACATTATTTACAAAGTATGTCTCGGGGAGGAACATGGGCTGATCATATGATTATACAAGCACTTGCAAATTGTCAAAATTTAGCAATTCATATAACCAAGACTGCCCTAAATTTTTCAGAGTCTACAATTGTACATCCTATATGTTCTTCATTGAATACAAGACATATTAATGTTGGGCATTTAGATGAAATGCATTATGTTTCTACAATCCCTATAAACCAAACTATTAACCAATAGTTAATCTTAACCAATAGTTTTCTTTGCAACTATTGTGATTGGGGTAAAATTTGCGTCAGTCAGTCAGTCAGTCAGTCAGTCAGTCAGTCAGTAGTCAGTGACCGAGTTTAGTGTTAACATTTGGCAATTTCCGGGGGGTCTCTGTCAATGTAACGATTTCGTAGTTCTTCAATACTTAAGAGGCTAGTATCATTGGAAATTAGGTTCGTATCAGGTTCCAGGCAGTTAGTGGCACACGGTTTAGTGGATTTGTGATGCGTATTTTATTACGTGTCGAATCCTAGTGCATTTTAATCTCTATATCGTGAAAGTTTTATTTATCTCAAATAAAAGGAATTCCCCCCGGATTTATATGATCCCCCACTACTGAGCATGCGCGGGAAGACACGGGGAAGAGAAATATATTGGCAACAATATGGCGTTCAATAATACAAGTACGATGAGCCTTAAAATTATGGGTAAATCGTCTGAAACGATGACTTCATGGACACGGTGTTGGCGATATGATTCGTCGGGTGTTATTATACGATGTGGAAAATAAGCGCTGAATTTCAGGACATTTTCTGGCCGGATATATTTGAATCAAGCCGTGAAGGTAAGCGTACAATAACAATACCCGTACGTTGATTTATTATTAAAATTTATGAATACAATATAATGGGTCTTTTACAGCTGTCTAAAACGTGAAGGCTTATTAAACTAAAATATAAATTATAGCGTACGTTGATTTATTATATTTATTATATTAAATGAGTCTTTGCTATTGATGAAACTACTTATGAAACTATCAATGAAACCCAAATGAAATCAAACTAGATCTTACTAGAAGTGCACAAATATTAACAATACTTCTACTGATATCATCAGCAAACAAATTAGTAATGTTAGCTACAGACGAGACCAATTAAAAGCAAACCTATCATATCAGAAGACGTGAAAGAGAACCATCAAGAATACCAATGAAAAAAATAGTTAATATGATGATGAAGAATAAACAACAGACATAAAATAAAATCATTAATAAAACATTTTATCCCCAAATCTTGAACCTTACATAACTTGCTCATTACAACATACAGAAAAGATATTTATCACCGTTTAAATAATGCATTTCCATTGTGGAAGATAGCCAAGCACCATTTAAAAAATATATAGTACATGTAACTGCAAAACAAGGACGATTACATGACATGTGGAAAAGTATATAAGAGCAAGAAAACACAAATTACTCAACCGAGACAGAACCATAATAAGTTTTTCTAGTAAATGTGATTGTCAAAGAATCAAAACATCCAGCAGGTTTTTTCTTATAATGTGCGGTGACATTGAATTAAATCCAGGCCCTATTTACCCAACACCAAAGGTATCGAATACATTAAGTTCCAACTCTTTGTTAAGAACTAGACTATCCCAAATAGGTTTAAGACCAGTTGATGTGATTGGTGATGGTAACTGCTTTTTCCGTAGTGTAAGCCACCAACTTTATGGTATGGAAGCCAGACATTCGCAAATACAAGCCCATGCAATCCAGCATTTAATAATGCATCCAGAACATTTTATTGAAAGCAATACTGAACAGTCATGGTTACATTATTTACAAAGTATGTCTCGGGGAGGAACATGGGCTGATCATATGATTATACAAGCACTTGCAAATTGTCAAAATTTAGCAATTCATATAACCAAGACTGCCCTAAATTTTTCAGAGTCTACAATTGTACATCCTATATGTCTTCATTGAATACAAGACATATTAATGTTGGGCATTTAGATGAAATGCATTATGTTTCTACAATCCCTATAAACCAGTGTTTACCTGTACAACCACAACAACAAAATGTTACTGAAATTGAGAAATTTTACCTTCCGTGTCGACATTTCGTGCGTATGAAACTCAGTGTCTATTCCCTGGTGTGAAAGGGACGCCAGATGTTACAGAATAAAGCTACTGACAACTGTGTTTAATAAAGAAATCTTTCGAGTACTTGTGATACTTCACGTGCTATCCTCGTAGTATACTTGCATGGTACCCCATATTTGCAGTTGTTTACGCCACAAACTTTAGCCACTGTGAAATCGTATTCATACTAGCCTGTGTCGCAACCCGAATTTTCTAAAAATGATCACTTTTATCTACCTTGACCTTGTGATTAAAATTATAAAGATCAAGCAGTGTATTGTCATTATTGACCATCAATTATTATACGAGGGCCACAGAAGGTGTGATTCTCAATTGACTCAAGACTGATTTTTACCCAGTGTAGACCTGTGTAGAATGTGTACTGCGCAATTAATATAAAATCCTGCATGTCATTGGCCTTGTCACTTGGGCACTATACTGTTAATGTTTTATCATTCCATTTAAATAATTCTATTATAACACTATACAACTTTGCACTGTCCTTGGGACCTAGTCTTATTATACAATTGCTTTGTTAAAAGGCGCTTTTCCTTGTGCTTAGTAGTTTCATTCTCCTTTGTCTTTTTATTTTTCACTTGCTTTTTTAAAAGGCGCTTTTCCTTGTGCTTAGTAGCTTCATTCTCCTGTGCTTTCTTCTTATATACTCGCTTTTGTAAAAGACGCTTTTCCTTGTGCTCAGCAGTTTCAGACTCTTTCATTTTTTTATTATTCATTTCCTGCACTAAAAGACGCTTTTCCTTGTGCTCAGCAGTTTCAGACTCTTTCATTTTCTTATTATTCATTTGCTGCACTAAAAGATGCTTTTCCTTGTGCTCAGCAGTTTCAGACTCTTTCATTTTATTATTATACAATTGCTTTGCTGTAAGTCTATTTTTTTTGCACTCTGGAGATTCATTTTTCTTCATTTGTCGACGCTTAGCAAGTCTTTCCTCTCGACTTGAATCGGTTTCATTTTTTTTCCTTTTTAAATAGTTTATTCGTTGAGCTTTTAGTGTTTTTTCTCTGTTTTTTTCATCTTCATTAGCTATTTTTTTCTCATTTTGAGCTCTTTCCATTTCTAATGCTCGTTCTTCATCTGGTCCTTTTCCACTATTTTTAGTTTGTTTACTTTTTGATTACCAGTAGCTCCAGAGAGGTCTCTGATGTTTTGTCTAGGAATACATTCCTCAACATTTTGACTTATAGAGGCAACATTAACTGAGACACCCTTTATCTCAAAAGGCATAGACCGTCCACAATATGTACTCTTTTGACAAAACGTAACTAGATTTTCAATACACTCAACAGTGATTAACACAGCTGTGCCAGAAGAACGTTGCCTTCCATACAAGTCTCTTGAATGAGAATCAAATACCTTATAACATTGTCCAGTATTTTTAAACACAGCAACTGTGCTGCAATCAATAGTTAACAAACAACATTCATAATTTATTTCAACTCCATAAAATAACTCATTGAAGGCATTTTTAAGGGTAACGTAAGGTCCATTATTATTGCTCATGTACATTTCACCAGTCAATGACTCACTATAAGTTAAAATATATGTTTTATCACTTATTGATACCATGTCAGGTACATCGGTTAACAATAACAAATCTTTTTTAACAGAACCCTTAATACAGCTGTACAAAGAATTACCATGTAACAAAATATTATTTAAAACAGAAGAATCCCAATTAAAAATATCTTTAATGTTTTTAAAAACAATAGCAGTCAATGACATTGCTACACACTGTTTACCCGCATTGTCACCAAATTTAGCTTGATTTCCTTGACTAAAATCAGCACAGACAGTGTTGTTTGGATTTACAATTTCGAAAATGCTGGGAGTGGGGCCTGGATTTTCTTCAACATCGTTCGAGAGTCTCAAAAGCAATGGTACATGTACATTGTAGCACATTTCAAATGACAACATAATCACCAAAAACACGTATAAATGAAATAACACCAACATTTTATTCAAATATCGCCCTCTCAAAAAAGGACTTGCATTAATATTTTTACTCGTCTTATTCATGTTGGCACTGCAGCACCCGATTCTTGCTCGATATTGTTCTAACGTGTCACCCATTTCAAATATTTATTACTTGGTTAACACACAACTGCTTGATAAAGTATATTCCGTATAGTTTCTATTTGTTTACAATACTGTAGTCTATTTTCAGTTTCACTTTCAGTATTAGAGTACTAGTTTTGATACTGAGTTTGATACTGAGTTTGATTTGAGTTTGATTTGAGATTGATTTGAGATTGATTTGAGATTGATTTGAGATTGATTTGAGATTGATTTGAGTTAGTATCAGCGCGAAGTGTCGACGCCGAGACTAATGTCTGCTGGTGGTTAGTGAACCGCACAGCAGATGACCTGAAAAGAAAAAATAGCTGACTTTACAAAGTATTCTTAGTGTCGACGATAGACTGCTTCGTAAACGATCGAAATAAACTGCTTACCTTGCAAATAAACCACAGAAACCTTATCAAAAGATAAGATTTTTCGATATTTTCCACCGTAGTTTGCAAAGACACGAGGAGGAATTGAGGAATGCTTCGATGAGACGATGATGGGACGACATTTTCCGATGAATTCCGAATTAGCATCTGAGTTGCGCAGTTGTAATTTCGATGTTGAACCCCTAAATCAATACCCCGCTACCTCAACGCCATGACTATATGGGTACCGCTGACCGCGGTACGGGTACCCACAAAAATGAGACGCTTCTCTTGCCGCTTGCGGTTATCGTTGCCACCGGAGATGGGAAGGATGGCACAGACTTTCATGTCTGAAACCAAATGGTTGGAGCTGTTTAAATGGCGGGCTACAGGTTTGTCATCATCATTGATCCTCACGGAACGAAGATGTTCAGCAAACCTGTCTGAAAGGCGTCGCCCAGTTTCACCGATGTAGATTAGGGCATTTATCGCAAGAAATGCAATAAATTATGTTGGTGGACGTGCATGAAAAATCATGACGGATTGTGTGGTTGAATTTGGGGGCAGTAATAACTGTAGTGGGATTGAGAAAAGGGCATGTATTACAGCGGGAACGGCCGCAAGAAAATGTTCCCGCTGGTGCCGAGGTATTTTGTTTAAGGGCACTGTGTACTAAGGAGTCACGAATGTTTTTATTACGGCGAAAAGATATCAAAGGGTTTTCGGTGAAAATGGCTAACGTCTCAGGATCATTTTGTAAAATGTGAAAATTCCGATTAATAATATTTTTAACTTTAAAATTGAAAGGATGAAATGTTAGAACTAAAGCAATTCAGTTGGGTCCAAGCTATGGTCCAATCTTGGGTCCAAGCTATGCTAACTTATTTGTTGGTTATGTTGAAAAACAGATCTTTGAACAATACACGGGTTCCTTGCCTGATTTTTTCGGCAGATTTATCGATGACTGTTTAGGAACAGCGTCGTGTTCACGTGTCCTTTTAGAGCGGTTCATCAACTTTGTTGATGATTTTCATCCTGCTCTGAAGTTCACGTGGGAAATCAGCGAGACCTCTGTGTCGTTCCTTGATATTTTAATTTCGATTAATGGTGATCGATTCGCTGAAAACGTCGGTCTCGTACAAGCCTACTGACTCCCATAGTTATCTTCCATTTTCATCCTCTCATCCCAACCACACTAAGCAATCCATCCCTTACTCTCAATTATTGCGTCTTCGCCGCTTATGTAGCGACGACCAAGATTTTCAAGCTAAATCAATGGAAATGAGATCTTTTTTGTCCAACGTAGTTACCCTACCAACCTTTTAGACCTCGCCGTTCAGAAAGCTTTTCTCGTCCCCCGTTTAGACGCCCTTGAACCATCTTTGGA
Source organism: Chrysogorgia sp. JL179-B06 (assembly GCA_035772405.1). NCBI lineage: Eukaryota > Metazoa > Cnidaria > Anthozoa > Scleralcyonacea > Chrysogorgiidae > Chrysogorgia > Chrysogorgia sp. JL179-B06. Next base: position 535,199 of record JAYKKM010000156.1, on the reverse strand, counting down.
ACGAGTTTCAAACAATAAAATTCCTTTAGTTCTAACATTTCATTCTTTCAATTTTAAAGTAAAAAATATTATTAATCGGAATTTTCACATTTTACAAAATGATCCTGAGACGTCAGCCATTTTCACCGACAACCCTTTGGTATCTTTTCGCCATAATAAAAACATTCGTGACTCCTTAGTACATGGTGCCCTTAAACAAAATACCTCGGCACCAGCCTGAACATTTTCTTGCGGCCGTTCCCGCTGTAACACATGCCCTTTTCTCAATCCCACTACAGTTATTACTACCCCCAAATTCGACCACACAATCCGTCATGTTTTTTCATGCACGACCACCAACATAATTTATTGCATTTCTTATGATAAATGCCCTAAAATCTACATCGGTGAAACTGGGCGACGCCTTTCAGACAGGTTTGCTGAACATCTTCGTTCCGTGAGGATCAATGATGGTGACAAACCTGTAGCCCGCCATTTCAACAGCTTCAACCATTTGGTTTCAGACATGAAAGTCTGTGCCATCCTTCCCATCTCCGGTGGCAACGATAACCGCAAGCGGCAAGAGAAGCGTCTCATTTTTAAACTTGGCACCACACATCCTCTTGGTCTTAACGAACGTTTTTCTTTTATTTAATTTCCTAAAAGTTTTTTGTTATTTTAGTTTGCTTGGAACTTTTTTTCCTTTTCAAGTATAAATATACCGGGCGGAAATGAATATTAGAGCCCAGCTCAAAATTCGAATGTGGAGAGCCATCTGATGAAACTTGCCACCCCATTTCTTTTGATGACTTTTCTGTTCTTTCTTCTTGAAATTCAACCTTTGAATTGCTTATCAGAGAAAGTTTACTAATTTCTAAATTTAAACCCTGTCTCAACGGAAATGTCAGTTCCGTTCCGCTTTCTTTGTTTTGATTTTGTTCTGATTGGCTTATTATTAACACTGTAAATATATTTAAATAATAGTTTTCACTTCTTGTATTAATTCACATTGAGAATGTTGCGTGTTGCAACGAAACGTCTCAGTAAATTCCTTTAAAAATTCGTTTCTTGTTATGTTTGTTATGAGATGGCTCTCCACATTCGAATTTTGAGCTGGGTTCTAATATTCATTTTACGATATATATATATACTTGGAAGAGAGTATGTTAACAGTAATCGAAATGGCAAAGTTCCAGGTAAACGGCGTTTTTTGTGGTTTATAATTAATATCAATTAAGGTATAACCGACGTACGAAGTCGGCCATAAATATGACTGAAATTCACGCCTATGACTGAAATTTATCGTTCCAAGTGTGTGCAAGTAGCTGGCGTGAGTTTGGAGGTCACCGATTAGGTAAAGAATAATGTGTTCATTTTTACTCGCTCGTATTTGTTTAGATAAACAAATTACAGGACGTATTTATTACAAGAGGTACACAACTTGCAATCTCTTTTAGATAATTTGCAACATTTGAAGAGCAATGAAACAATTTATAACAAAGCATCTTTAGTGGCTGGAGAAATGAATATCTCGCGATCTGCTCATGGAGATAATGATTTCCAAGTTACAAGATTACTTATCTTACAAAATATTGATTTAGCGCTTAAACTATTACGAACCACTAACCAGTTTATGAAGCGTTTTCACTGGACGTATTGGCTGGCGGTCATATTGGTGCATCTGAACAAGAGAGAGCAAGCGTGGCACGGACGTATATGGCATTAAGCTACTAGGACTTGAACATCAGTGACCTTGTCTTAACCCTACTTCATGAGATTATATTCGAACATAACTGAATGGTTGGAGCGTTTTACCAACAGTTTTGTGTTATCTGAGACTTTTGTCTGGATCTGTAAAAATCTTGAAGACGTTTCTTATGTGGAGTCTATTGTATTTTACAATGAGTATCTAATGAATTTCCAATTAGGAAATTTAATGCTTTACTTTGATATAGGTAGATTGCTTTAATCGACTTAATAATAATAGTTTACAAAGAATAGAAAGGACCTGTACCTTTTTTAATGAGAACGGTTGTTCTTGATATGATTGAATGTACCCATTGAGGCATAGTAATGACACATTGATACATTCCACCGTCATCAAATGTCGCATTCTTCACGAATAGCGAGCCGCCGTCAATGATGGAGATTCTTTCTCCAACTCCAGAATCAGGACTCATATATGCTAGTTTTAAAATTCCAATATAGATCGAGGTCACAGTCTTTGCATACATATTTTATGACAATTATGAATTTGATCCCATGGAAACGTGAATAGTTCGATTCACTGGCGTAGTTAGATTGAAATATGCTAAATAAGGAAAAACAAATCTAATAAAGTAAATTTAATACATGGCACTTACTTATGGACATTCTGATCCGAGTTATTTTTTCCGGTCCGTATCCTACCAAATCCTGCTTTCTGATTGGCTAACGAGCGGTCCAGTTTTAAATGCATTTTATAAGCCGTAAAATATTCTAAAAACATTTGAAAATAAACTCAAACGAGATTGAACATATTGAAAGACATATAAGTGAGTTTTTATTATCCGAAAAGAGAATAATTAACACTTAATTTCCTTTGACGAAGGTAAAAGCACATGAGACTTTCCTTTTTTGTCCATTAGAAATACTGATGACGACCGGATATTAAGGAAAAAAAAATATTTACCGTTTTAGTCGGTCCGCATTGAGAAATATTTCCCTCGGGAAATATTTCTACATACGGACCCCCCAGTCAATAAATAACATATACATATGCTGTATATTAATTAAATCAACTTCTTCGTAAACATCAGCTGCTCTTTCACTTTACATCAATTATCTGATGAAGAGTCTTTATTCGAAACGTGAGACATCTTACACACTATTTTTCATATTATTCAAGTTGGTGCGACATATCCCGATTTTACCGACTCAATAAAATGTAGATGTAGATATTTCAGCAGCCAAACGCGGTTTAGGGTTTTCAATTCCAAATAACACTAGATTTTTATTTAACATTGTAAAATTCATTAACAATTCATGAGGCGAAGCCACAATCACAGCGTCGTATTTTGGTCACATGTATACCTTTGTAAATTCGGATACAACATTCATTAATAAAACATCAATGCTTTAACAGTTATGAATGCTTATTAGGAAGTTATGAATGCTTATTAGGAAGTTATGAATGCTTATTAGGAAGTTATGAATACTAATTAAGCCTATAGCATCGTTCATTGGTTCATTTCACAAGTAAGATACAATACTCGCGGCCAATCTGTATGGGCATTAACAATGGCTCGCGCTACCGCGCTCGCCATTGTAAATGCCCATACAGAGTGGCCGCTCGTATTTTATCTATTACTTAATCCATGAGAAAATAAAAACGTGAAAAGGAATGAAAATGAATAAGCTGATACAGTAATAATGTTCCTTGAAAACTAAAAAAACAAAAAAATGAAAGGAAATGTCGTCGTTATAGAAGATAGCCTAGAATCAATAACACAACCTCACGGTTATCTCAATTACTATATATTATTATTAAGTTATTCATCGAGCAGGGCTTATTCTATGCACATTTAAGAGAGCAAAAGCACCAAGTTTGTCCGGGGTGTGTAATCGGGTGGATTAAGACTTGCGCGGTATGGAGACACTAGTCTTTAAGCAAACATTACATGTGCAGGCGTAATGTCAAAGGACACTCCACCCCGAAAACCAGTGTTGCTTAAAGGGAAATGGCAATAAAAAATTTCTTTGTCTCATTTGAAAGAACATTTAAAATAATATATGAAGACCTTTTAAAATTTCTCCGTAATTTTTGAAATATCTGTGAACAAAAATATCTGCAATCCGCCATCTTGTTTTATAATCAGATCTAATTAAGTGACGTCAAAACCAGGGTAAACATTCTAAAAGTTGTAAATAATTGCCCAAATATCAGTGGAATGCGTTCAAATAGATTGATAGTTCACTTAAAAGTATACAACACCCAAAACAACTACGATTTAGCATCTATAATGACTCGATAATTGCTGATATAAAAAACATTTCTACCCTGGTTGTGACGTCACGCATATCCGGATGGTTATGCATATCCAAGATGGCGGAATGTTCAATGTTCTTTGTTAAAAAGAAGTGAAATATTTACAGAACCAAGAACGATATGGAAAATCTGTAAAAGGTCTTGATATATCATTTTAAAAGTTCTTTCAAATAAGATAAACTTAATTTTTATTGCCATTTCCCTTTAAATGAAAGTTCTTTGTCGCCTTACATGAGAATGGGTATTAGTTTTCTTCTAATTGTTTTAGTTTCAGATAAATTTGGCTTTGTTTATCGTATTTTTGGTAAATTGAAGGCCGCCATTTTTGTTCTGATTGTGGTCAAATACATGTAGATATGTTTTGGGTATTGAGCTGTTCAGCACTAATATGAGTACCGATTTGACAGCTTGTAATTTGTAGAAATTGTCTGTATTACTTTGTTTTGTATGGTCGCGACTATCATATTTGATAATGTTGGGGCTGTTGTGCACATAAGCAGTGTTAAGATTGATTCATTTCTGTTGTTGAAACATAATTTTGTTCCTTGGTCATTTATTGGCTGTATAATTGTAGCCTTGGAGAAATTTGGTGCTGTTCCAATAATATGAATTGCCAAATTAAAATTAAGAGCATTTGAAACTGCCTGAATAATCCCCTCGCCCGGCGCGAAGCCGCGCCGAAGGCCTGAGGGTGATAATATCGACCGGCTAAATCCCTTATCACGCGAGATGCAAGTGGATCCTGATCTCGGATCCAGTTTATATATTTATATATATATATATATATATATATATATATATATATATATATATACGTGTAGGTTTTGGTCTACGAAATGCAAAGAGTGCTCAACAACATATAGTTAGAGCAAATAATAGATTTTTAGATTTTCGCTTACCTCAAAACTGGTCTGCTACAACTTGTTTCATCTGTAAAAGAATCTTCAGGCAGTGACAATATCGAAAGGGATGACCGCTTATTTATAGGCTTTCTGCCGGAAAGTGGGGGCGTATGTGGGGGACAAAGCATGAGGTCATGGCTTTGTTTGCGTTGATTACGCGAAATTTATTACGATGACGACACTGTGAAATTATTTCCGCTCTTTTGTTGAGTAAACTATTCTTATTTTTTTCTTTTAAAATACAAAATTTTTCTTCTAAACATAAATTGCATCGTTTTGATCCTCCTGTGTACGAAATAGAATGTTTTAGAATTTGCCAATTAATACTGAAATCTTTATTGTTTTCTTTCAATGTCCAAATATATTTCGAAAGTTCGGTGTCATTTTCATGCTTTTTATGTTGAAAAGATTTAGTGTGGTTGGCCAATCGTTCTTTGAATGTTGTTGCAGTCATACCAATGTAGTGTTTTATTTCGTTTGTGATGTTTACTGTCACTGTTGCTTTGTATACTATGTCTCTAGTCATGCATTGTTCTTGAAGCGGGCAAATGGTGTTCTCTCTACAACTGCAATTAGTAGCGTCCCTATCCTGCGGTTTGATGTTCCTAGCTATGCGTGCATTGTGCTTAGTGATTATTGACTTAACATTGTTCATGCAGCTGTAACTTACTTTAACTGTATTTCTGTTAAAAATCTTATGGAGCTTGTGGTGCGGAGGGAAATGTTTGTCAATTAGGCTAAGGAAATTACGTCCTATGTTAGTGCATGCTGACACTCTTGCTAAATGGTGGGTTGAACCAAATGATATTGCGTTGCCTATTCCTACGTGGTCGTTGCGGTGTATCATGAGTGTAGCTAAGTTCATGATTAAAGTTGCTGTGCCTAAGCGCGTTCTGATATAAGGGTGCAGATTCCTGAAAAGTTTGCTCATCTGACGAAAGGAGTTTAATGCGTTTGTTAATTGATGCAGGTAGTTGCCTTGTTATGCTTGGTGGATGGTTAGAGTGCATATTTATGTATAGCGGATCGTCATTGGGCTTCCTATAGGGCCTATAGTTTCCATTGTTAAGGTCGAAAGTTACATCTAAAAAGTTTACTATACGTAAATTTGATTCGGCGGTGATTTTTAGGTCAAATTGCTCGAAAATTTTGTGGAGATCTTTTCTTGTTTTGTCTGCTAAACGTGCTGATTTACTTTTTATGATAGCCAAACCGTCATCTCTATATAGGCCGATGCTTTCTTTGCCAAATTTCTTACTTAGGTGGTTTAAAATGAAAAGGCCTACGAGCTCACAAATTTCCGCGCCGTCGAAACTGCCCATGGTAACGTCGAACAAATTCTTGCTATCTTTTTTTATCCATGAAATTCCGCTATTGAAAAGGAGAGATTTTCTAGCGTGTTTTATTATTGAAATGTTGTTTTGAGGTATAGTAGCCAAATTTGAAGCCCAGGACAGAGCTTGGTCCAATAGTTTTTCAGAAATAGATGGATAGAAATCGACAATGTCAAATGAAATGAAACTGTGTCTGTCCTTATCTTTTATATTGCCAAACCACTCAATAACTTGTTTTGTATTTCTCCATTGATTTAAATTCAGTTTTTGTCTCAAATTAGAATTAATTTTGTCCAAAATAGCTTTGCTTATTTTTCCGGATTCGCTTTTGGCGGGGTTAATTAATCGACATTTTGGGTTGTTTTCGAAATTTTCTTTGTGGTCTTTTGAAGATATAAATGCTTCGTGTTTTTTCATTTTTTCAATTCTGTCGCCGATTCCTAAATTGTTCGAAATGTCTTTTAGCTCTGAGTCAATTTCATCTATAGAGTCCTCGGATCCATGCTTATATGTTTTTGTGATGTTGTCATGTAAGAGATTGTTGTATATGTCGGGCGGGGTTTCATAAATATTCCGAGTTTTGTCTGCAAAAATGAAAATGTTGGGAGACGTATTAATTTTCTTTAAATCGTTAGCCAAAGATTTCTGAAATTGGTTCCTATATGGCCGGAATTGTACATTCTCGATTAGTTTTATAAGTTCGTCTTCGAAGGGTTTCATATCTGGAATCGAAGGAGGTGTTTTGTTGGACGCAAGGCCGAAATGGTTCTTTTGGTTCTCACTATTATTGTTTTTAAGAAAGAAATTGGCTTTCCATCTCATACGTTTTAATACACTTTCCACTTTTTCAATCAAATTCTTCAAATAAGCGTCCTGTGATGGTATAGGGATATTCTTTAGCGAATAGTCAAATCGAAATTGCCGCATTTTAAGGTTAGATAGGAATGAATAACGTAAACAAGAGTGCACAACCGATATACGGGTGCAAATATACGTGTAGGTTTTGGTCTACGAAATGCAAAGAGTGCTCAACAACATATAGTTAGAGCAAATAATAGATTTTTAGATTTTCGCTTACCTCAAAACTGGTCTGCTACAACTTGTTTCATCTGTAAAAGAATCTTCAGGCAGTGACAATATCGAAAGGGATGACCGCTTATTTATAGGCTTTCTGCCGGAAAGTGGGGGCGTATGTGGGGGACAAAGCATGAGGTCATGGCTTTGTTTGCGTTGATTACGCGAAATTTATTACGATGACGACACTGTGAAATTATTTCCGCTCTTTTGTTGAGTAAACTATTCTTATTTTTTTCTTTTAAAATACAAAATTTTTCTTCTAAACATAAATTGCATCGTTTTGATCCTCCTGTGTACGAAATAGAATGTTTTAGAATTTGCCAATTAATACTGAAATCTTTATTGTTTTCTTTCAATGTCCAAATATATTTCGAAAGTTCGGTGTCATTTTCATGCTTTTTATGTTGAAAAGATTTAGTGTGGTTGGCCAATCGTTCTTTGAATGTTGTTGCAGTCATACCAATGTAGTGTTTTATTTCGTTTGTGATGTTTACTGTCACTGTTGCTTTGTATACTATGTCTCTAGTCATGCATTGTTCTTGAAGCGGGCAAATGGTGTTCTCTCTACAACTGCAATTAGTAGCGTCCCTATCCTGCGGTTTGATGTTCCTAGCTATGCGTGCATTGTGCTTAGTGATTATTGACTTAACATTGTTCATGCAGCTGTAACTTACTTTAACTGTATTTCTGTTAAAAATCTTATGGAGCTTGTGGTGCGGAGGGAAATGTTTGTCAATTAGGCTAAGGAAATTTACGTCCTATGTTAGTGCTGACACTCTTGCTAAATGGTGGGTTGAACCAAATGATATTGCGTTGCCTATTCCTACGTGGTCGTTGCGGTGTATCATGAGTGTAGCTAAGTTCATGATTAAAATTGCTGTGCCTAAGCGCGTTCTGATATAAGGGTGCAGATTCCTGAAAAGTTTGCTCATCTGACGAAAGGAGTTTAATTGCGTTTGTTAATTGATGCAGGTAGTTGCCTTGTTATGCATATATAATATATATATATATATATATATATATATATATATATATATATATATATATATATATATATATATGGTCAACGGCCACCTGGCGAGCGGAATATATATCCATGATGAACCAACTTGGCCTGTTTACGGGGCAGAAAGTAAGGTCAAAAACATAGAGAAAACACCAGCAATCAACGCGAAATACGGCTTGCTAAGAAAAAACAAACACAGCGATATTATTAGGTCAAAAGACCGTGAACAATGGCGACAAGTTTGGTGATGCTTACAATATTAAATGTGACTACAGATAAGCTGCTAGGTAAGTGAGTTAAATAATAGCCTATAGGTCTGGATATTTTAAGTGGTAGTATATACACAAGCTTTCTCTGCCATTGTTATGCTTATGCTTTCTCTGTCGTTATGCTTTTGCTTGCAAAACTCTGTTTTTAACAGTCCTGATCAACAATTATTACTAGGCGATAGCCGAGTGTTTTGCTAGCTTCTCGAGTGCCATTATAACTCGATAATCACACAAGACAAGGTTTTTTATTTCTTTTATAAAATAAAACGTTCGTTCGTTCGTGCATTAAACGTTCGTTCGTGCATTAAATTTATTCTTCTCAAAGATCTCAGTAACATCTCAAGCGGGGGATTCCAGCAGTTATGGTTTAAAATCCAACAACGAAATCTACGATCGATTCTAATATGTGCTAGCTACAGACCACCTGACTGCCCTGTATCATGTCTTGATGAATGTTTGGTACCATCCTTGACCCATGCTCTAACACTAAATAAAGATATTTTCATTGCCGGTGACCTAAATTGCAATTTGTTGACTTCAAATGCTGACTCATCATCTCTTCGAAAATTCTGCGAAACGTATAACATGAAGCAATTAATATCTTCATCTACAAGGATTTCGCAACATCATGACTCCCTTATTGACGTCATAATTACATCTAACCCTCTACTTGTTAGAGAAAGTGGCGTTAAAGAAATTACCATAAGTGATCATTTCCTTGTTTATACTGTCTTGAATCTTAAAAAACCCAAACAACATAAATCTACGTTGAGCATTCGAAGTCTCAAATCTTACGTGCCACAACATTTTTCTTCTGATATTTCGCGAGTTCCTTGGCAATCACTTGATTTTTCTACTGATATAAACGATAAAGTTACTACATTCACCAATTTATTCCTCGATATTCTAAATCAGCATGCACCAATCAAGGAAATAACCGCCAGATACAAACCTATTTCGTTTATGTCACCTGATATAATTTCGCAAATCAAAGAACGTGACCATTGTTTGAAGGTAGTTCGAACTACTCGAAACCCTATGGATTGGGAAAGATACAAATCTCTACGACAAAGTGTCAAATCAAATTTTAAAAAAGCTGAAATCAAATTTGTCCAAAATGAAATTTTTACCAACAAGGGAGATTCAAACGCTCTTTGGAAAACCATTCGACATTGTTTACCTAAAGACAAACATGGAAATCAATCTTCGAAAACTAAAGAAGTTTTGGCCGAGGAACTTAACAGCTATTTTGTCAGTGTCGGTCGAAATACAGCTGCGGAGGCAACTGAGATTGCGCAAAGATTTGATTTACCTAGTCCCGATACAGAAATTCAAAAAACTCCAATCTTAACATCAACAACCAACAACAGTTTGAATTTCAGCCGGTAACCCCCTTGCAGGTCAGTCAGTTAATTGACGAGCTCCCACTCAATAAATCACCTGGCATAGATAAGATTTCAGCCAAAGTTCTTAAAGATAGTAAAAGTCATATCATTGACCAGATTACAAATCTGATAAACGGCTCCTTTTCCAGTAGCACGTTCCCTGAAGCATGGAAAATAGCGGAGGTAATAGCTGCACTTAAAAACGACCTCGATCCAGAACAAGGACCAAATAACCGGCCTATTTCCCTACTACCTATTTTATCTAAACTTTGTGAACGTGCGGCTCACCTTCAGATGACGGCCTTTTTAACAGATAATAAAAAGCTATCGGAACACCAAAGTGGGAACAGGAAACTTCATTCCACCGAGACCTTAAATCTTTTTATTACTGATTACATACTAAAACAAATGGACGAGAAGAATATCACCGCTATGATACTTATAGATTTATCAAAAGCTTTTGACAGTATTAGTCATGACATTCTACTTGACAAGCTTGATAAACTTGGCATCTCAGCATCTTCTTTAAAATGGTTTAAAAGTTATCTCTCGGATCGATATCAATCAGTTAGAATTGGAAACCACCTATCCAGTCCCAAACTAATTACACATGGTGTCCCTCAAGGGTCAATCCTTGGTCCACTCCTTTTCAGCCTCTACGTCAATGACTTACCATCGATATCTAAATCTGCCAATATAGAGTCGTATGTTGATGATACAAAAGTTTATCTATCTTTTAGCTTGAAGGATTTTGATCGTGGACTAAACGATCTAAATTGTGATCTGAATAGAGTGGCTGGATGGTGTTGCTCCAACAAATTACTCATAAACCCGAAAGTTTATTTTATTCGGCGTTCGACAACTTTTGAGAAAACTGCCTGCTGATCTATCCATTCAATTTCTGGGAGAGTCCTTGAATCCTTCAACTTCCGTTAAAGACCTGGGTGTAACTTTAGACCAATATCTTACCTATGACAACCACATCAGTAAAATTGCTGCATCTTGCAACTATTCTCTATGCCAGATATCGAGAATCAGTCATCTTCTTGACCAAAAAACGTTAGAAATCGTCATTAATTCACTCGTTTTTAGTAGACTGTTCTTCTCTTCTACTGTTTGGTCAAACACATCCAAGAAAAATATCGCTGTATTGCAACATGTTCAAAATTTTGCTGCTCGAATTATAAGTGGTAAAAAGAAATTTGACCATATAACACCAACTTTAAAGTCCTTAAGATGGTTGCCAGTTGCTGATGTTCTTAAGTTCAAAAATGCAATAATGACTTTCAAATGTATGAATAACTTGGCTCCTTCGTATCTCTGTTCCAAATTTTCACACATATGTGATCAAAAACACAATTATAACACTAGGTTTTCTTCGTCTTCTAAACTAATTATACCTCGTTGTAGAACGGCCACGGGGCAACGTTCATTTCTCTTTAGAGCAATTGAAATATGGAATTTTACTATTGACAATGATATTGCAATAACGTTAAATTTGGGAACGTTTAAGCAACTTTTTAAATCAATTTTGTTGAAGACATTTTTAGATTTGTAACATCTGCATGATTTCTAATAGTTTGTAATACGAAATGCTGTAATATTTATAGGCTCATGTAATAATTCTTGTAATATTTTACTGAAAACTTTGTAATAGCTCACTGAAAAGCCCTTTTAGGGAGTGTCTAATAAATACTACTACTACTAACACCATTAAATTAACAATAAAGCCATGAAAAATGCAGATTTAACTGTTATTATATGCGTTGTTATGTGCGTTGCTAGGAAGACTTTGTAGCGATTTTAGCGATGAAAATGTACTCAACGTTGCAGTTAAAACATTCTGTTGTGTTAGTACCTTGATTAGCGTTGTATCCAGGTGTTCTTTGAGTTCCTTTTGTGATTTAAACTACTCAAAATACGTCGAACACGTTAGTTGAGTTATATATATAACACAGTTTTTTGAGCTCAATCAGAATTTTATAACACTAGATGTGTCAGCTCAGCCACCAAGCAGGTGAAATGCACCTTGATCATCCTGATTATGTTTATGTGATGATATAATTTACTCAAATACATGCATAAATGTTGTGCTTTTAATTGTTGTATGGGCATTTGTACATTTGAGTGGTGTTTCATTGTAAACATGCATTGTACAGGTTTATAGACCTACACATGTTAGGCCTGGCCTGCATGGCCTCCACTTTGTTTCTGTGTAAACACTTTTGTCCTTGGAATAGTGCACATGGAATGCCGGTTCCATACTGTATATATTTAAGATTGATTGTTGAAGTGCTTCCTGAAGGACATTATTGTACATTTTATTACATTTTTTACAAACAATCAAATGTAAAATTAATATAATATGTGCAATCACTCGAACTAAAATGTTTCAAAATGCATAACAGGCAAATGGTTGGCACTTTTTTACTCAAGTTTTTGCTTTAATAGTCAATTAAGGAAAATGTAAGTACTGAGTAACAAATATTAACTTAAGAATTTATAAAGTCAAAAATGATGCCCTGTGTTATAGCAAAACCTGCTACACACGTTATGGTAAGCAGCCTCAAAATGATTTGTCAGTAATGAGATACAGAATGTTGCCGTAACTTTTTATCTTATCATTTACTTTTATTCTCTAATTTTTTGTTATTTTTGTTAGGAAGGTGCTATATAATGTAAAGCAATGCTGGGCTTATATCTGTGTGGGCTTAATTATATACCTTATATTAAATCAGAAGGTATTTTCTGTTAACAAACAGGGGGTCAATGGCCCAATAACTAGGGCTCTTATAAGCAGGATTGTACAGTATTTTATGATTTGATGCAGTCTCGCTGTATTAGGGGAAATGTTAGGGATTGAACGTGTGTCAGCTCACTATTGCGACAATGCATAGCAGGCAAAGGGCATGTCAACCATTATGGGTTAACAAGTACTGATATAATTTAGATAATACATAATGTTGCATGCTCTGCTGTTGCATAGGCTATTGGGTTAATTACCATTGGAATAAATATGGAATGTGTTAATTAATATTATGATAGCAATAGAGGTCTTCCAGTGGAGTAAAATATTTATCGATAATAATCAGTGTATGTGCATGCACCGTTGGTCATTCACAACCTTTTGGGATGTGGTGAATTATTGCAGATATTTTAACATTGAGAGTCATTATGAACCATAGCTGGCATAATACTGACTATAAGTTATCATTATCATTTCTTAGTGACCGATGGTAGTATTAACACCAGAAGACTTAAAATGTTTATATAATTATACTGTATATATATATATATATACAATGAAAAATTCAGTTTGAAATAAACTCTCCTACATGTACTTGAAAGAATAAAATAATTCATTATAAAGATTGGCATTTACAACTCTTCCATAATTATAATCTCAGTTAGATATTAAGATTTGTTTGATATGTAAATCAGAGGTGTAGCCAGATGGGGGCCGTAGCTGGCCTGGCAAAATTCCTGCCCGCCCTGGCAAAATAAGTGGGCCCCCTGAGAAAATTTGGCTCTTCATTTTCCTCAGTTAGGCTGCCCCCCTAGGTTTTTCCTGGCCGGCCGCCTTGACAGAAAATCCTGGCTATACCTCTGATGTAAATGTCCTCATTTTGACATCATGCTACATAATGACTTATTGAAGAAGCCTGTAAATAGACCTTATTAAAAAATGGCCGCTGATTTAATATTCTTTTATATGCATATAAATTGGCCCTTATGACCTCGTTATCGTGCAAGAAATTCAAAATAATTTTTACTCTAAAACGAGGTCATAAGGGCCAATTTATATGCATATAAAAGAATATTAAATCAACGGCCAATTATGTAACAAAATTATGAAAGTATGTAATCCCATGATACTAAACATACGCAGTTACCTACGTTTTGAGTGCTTTAAATTAATAATCCCAAATATATAATATATACAGTGTGACATCACAGTGAGGATCCGGCCTTTACATATCAAACAAATCTTAATCAGTGCAGGTATATTGCACCCAACAATTAAACACTGAGTCATTTAGTTATTTAGTTTGATGTCTAATTATGAAACAATGAAATTCAGAACACAAGCTTGATAGTTTAAAGGCTCTCAGAGATACATGTAGTGTCTACTATAAGTCCATTCGATTGGCAAATTAATGGGTTATATACATTTTTAAGTAAAATAACTAATTATAGCACTACGCTATGACGGCGGGCGAGGGGTTGTTGCGTATACGTATTTCTAGTTACAGTATATTATTAGCCCATGTTCCTTCACTAGAGATATTAATTTTTGTGATGTATATACTGTAACCCAGGGTGTGGGAACACTGATGATCCATTGACTGATTGACTTTTTCTGAGACAGGGAATTTGTTTTTTTAAAAAGGTCGAGGGATGGGATTTTCGACACATAATAATTTTAATATTAACTTTATAATGACCAAGACTGAGGTCTGTATGGTAAAATATCTAACCGAGATCTTGCTGTATTGGCCGAGCAATAGTGCTGCTATCGCAGACTATAGTGGTCAAGGTTTGGTATTTTACTGTAAACTTTGGTATTTTACTGCAAAGACCAAACAGTCAAGGTTATTGAGTAGTCCATTTATGGCACTTTTTATTACAAAATCAATCTTGTATTTCTTGTTCTTTCTACTTCGCTCAATTTAATGTCATCAAAACACTGGACTATAATTATTTTCTGTTGTTTCTTTCTTGTCTGGATACTAAAATGTATTATTGTTCATCATCATTTAATTTATTTTCATCATTTTGCAGCAATAACTCTCTATTAGGATGTGGTGTTTATTCCCTATAATCATAGGGCATTAGCTGTGAAATTTTATCCATAGACATAGTTGTCATAATTTTCTGTCCAACTTATCACCTTTATCAACCTTGTGATTAAAATAATAAAGGTCAAGAATTGTTTTTTTAACTGATATTTACTATTATAATGCTGCAGCTTTATAAACAAGCAATCTTTAATCCTGCATAGCATTAAACTTAATTTGTGTCATGTGTTATGCTACTAGTGTTTTATTTAATACGATACATAATTCTATAAAACTTTGCACTGTCCTTGGGACCTAGTTCCTTATTGTGCTGTGCTAAATTGGACGATAGATATACACGCTTGCCAGCTGACTTCGCCGTACTTGTCTTATGTTTGTGCACGTCGACTTACTCGTCGTAAAATTTACTCTATGTAGGGGCCAAATATACCATGCATAAACTTTAATAAAACCTGCATGAATTATTGTAAAGGTAGTATATACATTTACTTACACTGCTGTCCCATGATAGTATGTAAAACGCCAAAAAGTATGAGACATCTTATCAGTTGAAAAATCACCATCTTTCTGCTATTTAGCTAGTTTGAATTGTAAAAATCATAAAAAACATTAATCACCAATATATATATATATATAATATATATATATATATATATATATATATATATATAAGTCTAACAGTAGGAACATTTAAAAATCTTTATTTCATTAACGTTTCGGGGCGCAGCCCCTTCTTCAGAACGCTCTTCTGAGCGTTCTGAAGAAGGGGCTGCGCCCCGAAACGTTAATGAAATAAAGATTTTTAAATGTTCCTACTGTTAGACTTATTAATATTCTGGAAATTTGACGAAGGTTGGCTCCTTGACAAATATATATATATATATATATATACGTGTAGGTTTTGGTCTACGAAATGCAAAGAGTGCTCAACAACATATAGTTAGAGCAAACAAAAGCATATATACATATACATACAGTCCCTATACTAAGCCCAACACCACCTTGCTGTACGTCCACCGAGAGAGCAATCACCCCCCTATAATTACAAAGAATATACCAGCGGGGATCAATAAGCGACTGTCGTCAATATCATCAGACAAAAAGTCTTTCGACTTGGCTGCCACCCCCTACCAGAAAGCGTTGAACAACAGTGGGTATACCTACAAACTAGAATTTGAGCCTCCCGAAGCAAGCAGAAGAAAAAACAGACTGCGAAACAACATCTTATGGTATAATCCACCTTTCAGCAAGAGTGTCAGCAACGACATTGGAAGAAGATTTCTCACCCTGGACCCTGGTGGACAAGTGTTTCCCGCGAGGAAATACCCTAAGAAAAATCTTTAATAGGAACACGATTAAAATAAGTTATAGTTGTGTAAACAACGTGAGACAGACAATCGACAATCTAAATAAACGACAGCTAGCAGCACATGGTAACTGCGATCTCGAAAATAGTACCACCAAATTATGTAACTGCCGCGCAAAAAACACATGCCCATTAGATGGAAAATGTCTGCAAACTGCCGTAATTTACCAAGCAAGAGTAACACGCAAGGACAACAACGAATGCGAGACATACGTCGGACTCACCGCAAACGATTTTAAGACCCGTTACAGAAACCACACCGCATCATTCCGCAACAAGTCATCCAGAAACTCGACAGAACTCAGTAAGCATGTCTGGTCCCTTAAAGACAACAACATCGAACACGACATTACATGGCAAATTATATCACGCGCTAAGCCTTATAGCAGTTCAAGTAAGAGATGTAATTTATGCCTAAACGAGAAGTTTATTATCATTTGCCAACCGCACCGCTGCACTTTGAACAAAAGGAACGAACTCGTCTCAGCCTGCAGGCATAGAAAAAAGGCACTACAATGTAATAATTAGTTGATATCCATTCATAGCAACAAGACACTATGTAAATACATAGATTTTTATGTAAATCCATAGCTATTAAAGCGCTTGTTTTAAGATCAACATGTACAGTGATTAAACTCCTGATGAGTGAGGTATTATTACCTCATGAAACAGATTTGTAGAGTTAACATGTAGTCCTGTCTTTATTCTCCGACTCCACAATTATTATATATATATATATATATATATATATATATATATAAATATATATATAAATATATATATAAATATATATATATATATATATATATATAACTACATGAGATATATATATATATATCTATCTATCTATATCTCTATCTATATCTCTATCTATCTCTATCTATCTCTCTATATCTCTCTCTATATATCTCTATATATCTCTCTATATATCTCTATATATCTCTCTATATATCTCTCTATATATATATATCTCTCTATATATCTCTCTATATATCTCTCTATCTCTCTCTCTCTATATATCTCTCTCTCTATATCTCTCTCTCTATCTCTCTCTCTATATCTGTCTCTCTATATCTGTCTCTCTATATCTCTCTCTCTATATCTCTCTCTCTATATCTCTCTCTCTATATCTCTCTCTCTATATCTCTCTCTCTATATCTCTCTCTCTATATCTCTCTCTCTATATCTCTCTCTCTATATCTCTCTCTCTATCTCTCTCTCTATATCTCTCTCTCTATATCTCTCTCTCTATATCTCTCTCTATATCTCTCTCTATATCTCTCTATATATCTCTCTATATATCTCTCTCTATATCTCTCTCTATATATCTCTCTCTATATCTCTCTCTCTCTCTCTCTCTCTCTCTATCTCTCTCTCTATATCTCTCTCTATATATCTCTCTATATATCTCTCTATATATCTCTCTCTATATCTCTCTCTATATCTCTCTCTATATCTCTCTCTCTCTCTATCTCTCTATCTCTATCTCTCTATCTCTCTATCTCTATCTCTCTATCTCTCTATCTCTATCTCTATCTCTCTATCTCTATCTCTCTATCTCTCTATCTCTCTATCTCTCTATATCTCTATCTCTCTATATCTCTATCTCTATATCTCTATATCTCTATATCTCTATATCTCTATCTCTATCTATATATCACTATCTATATATCTCTATCTATATATCTCTATCTATATATCTCTATCTATATATCTCTATCTATATATCTATATCTATATATCTCTATATGTATATCTATATCTATATATCTCTATCTCTATCTCTATATCTATATCTCTATATCTCTATATATCTCTATATCTCTATATCTCTATATCTCTATATCTCTCTATATCTCTATATCTCTATATCTATCTATATCTCTATATCTATCTATATCTCTATATCTCTATATCTCTATATCTATCTATATCTCTATATCTCTATCTATCTATCTATCTATCTATCTATCTATCTATCTATCTATCTATCTATCTATCTATCTATCTATCTATCTATCTATCTATATATCTATGTATCTATCTATCTATCTATCTCTCTCTCTCTCTCTATCTATCTATCTATCTATCTATCTATCTATCTATCTATCTATCTATCTATATAAATGCAGACCCCACCGCCAAACATGGCGGTGGGGTCTGCATTTATATTCGAGACTCTATTAATTTTACAAGAAAACATGATCTTGAAGACAGTGATTTAGAAATGATTACAGTTGAAATAAAAAAGCTAAATTCAAATCCATTTTTAGTAACTACATGGTATAGACCGCCCAAATCTCCAGATGAACTGTTTGACAAGTTTGAAGACATTATCAAAAAAATTGACCCAAAATACAAAGAATATTACATTTTAGGAGATTTGAACTGTGATTTAATTTCATCCAGAACTGCTTCACATACACAAAAACTGGATCAATTGTTAAATAATTACCAGTTGTCCCAGCTAATTGTAGAACCAACCAGAGTAACAGAGCAAACTAAAACATTAATCGATCTGGTGATCACAAATAATACCGAAAGTCTTACTCAATGGGGTGTTATTACCACTTCATTCAGTGACCATAACTTAATTTATGCAGTCCGTAAAATAGGTATTCGGAGAGGATCTCCTCGATTTGTAGAGACTAGGTGCTTCAAAAATTTTAATGAATTAAAATTTGTACAAGATATTAAAAATGCAAATTGGCCAATTCCCAGCAATTATAAAAATATTAACAATAAGTGGAAGAATGGAAAAACACTATGCAAACTATCCTTGATAAACATGCACCATGTCGAACTAAGAGAATTCGTAACAAACCATCTCCATGGATTAACCCTGAAGTCAAACGTGAAATGTATGCCAGAGATTTATTCAAGAAAAAAGCAACTAAATCTAACTCACCTGCTGACTGGCTTCGTTTCAAAGAAAAGAGAAATGAAGTCAATCAGTTGGTGAGAACGACGAAAAAACTTTACTACCAAAATGAAGTTAAAAATAATTTGGGAAATCCAAAGGGTACATGGAAAGTATTAAACAACCTTATGGGAAAAAAGGCTAAGGGCACTGAAGTTAAGAAAATAAATATTTCACCTTCCGAGTCCATTACCAATGCCAAGGATATTGCAAACACCCTTAACACTCATTTTACTGAAATTGGTCCTAAAACTGGCATCAAAAATACCATCGCCGTCAAATGAAAAATCTTTCAAAGATTATTTACCTACAACCAACTCAATTTTTAGCTTTGAAAAGGTCTCTCCTTCTCAAGTCCTAAATTTACTCAAAAGCAGTGATGCAGGAAAAGCAGTTGGAGTAGATAAAATTTCAAACAAGATTTTGAAAATATCTGCACCATATATATGTGCATCGTTAACTGATCTATTCAATTTTTCACTCGAAGCCAATATAGTCCCCTGTGACTGGAAAATGGCAAAAGTGACACCAATATTCAAAACAGGAGACCGTTGTGATTCGAACAATTATAGACCCATTTCTGTTATCTCAGCAGTTGCTCGTATTTTTGAAAAACTTGTATATCACCAACTAGAAAGCTATGTAACAAAACACAACTTGATAAATCCAAAACAATCTGGTTTCCGTTCATTGTTTTCCACTACAACAGCAATGTTGGATCTTACCAATGAATGGTGTTTCAACATTGACAGGAAACTTGTTAATGGTGCCCTATTTTTAGACCTAAAAAAAGGCTTTTGATACTGTTGATCACGAAATACTTCTACAGAAGTTGCATTATTTTGGCCTAGATCAGCCAGCTATTGCCTGGTTTAAATCATATCTCAGTGATCGGATGCAAATGTGTACCGTAAATGGCACCCTATCTGATACACAACAGCTTTCCTGTGGTGTTCCACAAGGGACTATTTTAGGCCCACTTCTTTTCCTAATATATATAAATGATTTACCAAGTTGTGTTACATATAGTTCAACGAGAATGTATGCTGATGATACCAACCTAACTGTATCAAGCTGTAACATTCAAGAGATTGAATCAATGTTACAAAATGATATTTCAGTGTGTAGTTGAATG
>JAYKKM010000156.1:505000-507500 GCA_035772405.1 Chrysogorgia sp. JL179-B06 | reverse complement strand
CTTTTATTGCGACAATCTATATTCTATTGAAGTTATTCAAACGCACTGCTCTCTTGTGTGTAGCTAGGTTCGGCCAAATAAGCGGAGCGGCAGATGTCTATAGTAGTTAGAATTAGCCGTTTGTTTGTGTATGACGGTACATCTTAACCAATCATAATCTAAATTCTAAACGTTTTTAATATAATGAAATAATTGCTGCCTGATCTTTACCCGTCATCACAACGGCTGTTCATTAGTAAATTATCCTTTATCTCGTTTTTTCCGCGGGTCTTATATCGGGGTTTATATTGCTAGCCTGTTTGCACTCCAGACAAGAATCTCCGTGCAAGAGATTGTACAATCTATGGGTAATTACAAGGGGTGCATGGTACAAAGTACTTTGTACCATGCACTGATGAGCCTGTTTCCTGTATTTTATATCGACTTCTAGTAGAACATCGATATTTTTCTAGGTAAAATAGCTTCTAACTTCGAAGGCCCGTTTCAGACGCCGCTTCACTCATGTGTCAAACCTAATTGTATTAGGTTTGACATTGGAGCGACGGTGGAGTGGCATTGATTCAAACGGCGAACTCAACTCAGGAAAATTATTAGTAATTGAACGAGAAGAGTCTGGGACGATAGAGGAATACTTCAGGTTGGCACAGGAAATATTAGTTCCATTGACAGGAATATTTCCTGCAAATAGAAGACGATCAAACATTATTGAAACTCAAACATTATTGACATTCCTTTAGGCTAGTGATTCGATATTAGAAGTAAAGTGTTGCCACTGAAATATTGAGAAGTTTTTCATTTATTTCGATGAAAAATGTACTCTATATTTCCTTATAAATTAGTTTCGTACATGCATGCGTAGAGTGCCGTATGAATCAATGTCGCTCCAACGTAGCATAGTGCTGGTTCGGCACATGAGTGGAGCGGCGTCTGAAACGGGCAATAATCATATCTTAACTTAACTCTCCCATCGTTTTTTAAATCCTTAATAGAGAGAGTTACGACAAAAGTTAACTCTCGCATTATCTAACGCTGGGAGAGTTAACAAATTGGGTGTTGGACCGGAATTGATAAAAGTGGGCGTGGCTGAAAATGTTAACTCTCCGATTTACCTCTCTGAAAATATAACTCTCCGTTGTCACACCTAGTGCATATTATGCAACAGAGCTAAAGGCGATGCTGCAAGGAGTTACATCACGCCGCTAATAATGAGATGGCTTAGGTTTTACGCAATTTGCAGGCTACGTAGGATGGATAGGCAGTAGACATTCACAATATTTAAGTGCGAGCTCGGTATATTATGCGCTATATATAAAGGCTAAAAATATACATCAGCACGACTGGTTCCAAATCAAAAGTGTAAAGAATAATCAGATCTAATATACTTAGCATCGATGTAATGTAAAATATGTAGAAGTTTCCAGTAAGAGTTATGACCTACCTCTCAGCTGTCCTCTAACTTTCTTCGCTTTAAGTTCTTACTTCGAAAGCAAAACAGTGTTAATGCAGACGTTTCTATAATGGTGCAATTAACGACTAAGTTAAAACCACTTCAACCTGTCAACCAGCATACAGGTGTTTAGTTTAAATCGCGCCGTCCTTAAATTGCTGACCCCTACGAATGTAACCTATGTAACGGCTTTCACCGAATGTAACGACCCTTTTAATGTTTAGGATATGGAGACGTCAGCTTCACTATATATATTAAAATAAGCTTTAAAGTTTGACCTTAACGTTTTAAATAATCCAAGAATAAAAATGTTTGTAAAAACCGGCATCAATTACTTGAATAAGGGTTTGGTTATGTTCTCGTCTGTTCTAAAACTTTCACTGGTCAAATACTAATAATATCTTTTTATTTATATTTGCATCTGCTATTTTTTCAAATTATATTAGATATTCCTATTAATGAAAAATCCAGAGATCTTTCATTATTGTTATCTACTTTGATTATCTGTATAATACCCACACCCTTTTATAAGATAATAAACCATGAGCACAGCTGTGACTTGCCGCGGGTAAATAAAAGTATGGAAAGTGGGACGTATACTTCATGCTGATCATGTAGAGTTTCAACCAGCGCTGAGAAAAAGTTCTATCTCTTGAACGTTTAGCCTGGGCTAAATCCGCGACATGCCAAATATAAAAAATAGGTACGCAACGCGTACATGTGTCTGATGACATGAGAGAATTAACTAAACAATACAGCTTAAAATATGAAACAAAAATAGAAGCATGCATGGTCATTGTAAATAAATATATTAATTAAGTTAGGTACAGTAGTTGCTATATATATATGATCACTTGGTTAAGAGAGAGCTCTACACAGCATTATTGCTGTGGAGCAATAATACATCAGACTTGATCATGACTCGATCATGATCGCCTTGAGCGTGAAACTCGAGTAACCGAATTTTTTTAAAACTGTATTTTTATTCTTCTTAACCAAGTATATATATATATATATATATATATATATATATATATATATATATATATATAT